>CAJFCO010000096.1:100249-180360 GCA_904066015.1 Synergus gifuensis | reverse complement strand
TCAGTACTGGCACTGTACTACGCCAATTGTAAATTTCCACTTGGGATGTTATTTACGTTTTCTAGTTTAAATCTTCTTTTATTAATAATCACAAATAATATTTCTTTCTTATACTTTAATTTTTCTTGCAAAATCAGGAGTATAAAAGATGTAATAATAAATCTGTTGTGTGGAAAGCATAATATTTTTGCAGACAAAGCGAATAGTGACAAACGGAGGAACTTATAGAATCATCCGCTACTTGAGTCTCAGGGAAATGTATAGTTCTGAAATTTACCCTGCGGATATTTTTTAAGCAAAGATTTAATCCTGAAATAATACTTTCACTTATTCCATTCATTTTTTCCAGTGACTAGAAGGATTTTCATAAAAGAAACTTTATTTAAATCTATCGGCTCTTACTGGCTAGAAGTGAACCGTAATTTTTTCATGCATAACTAATAGGAGAATCAAAATGAGATAAAAAACTTCTCCCTTCTGGGATTTGTTGCTTAAAGTTTTGTGAGTATTAGAAGAAATATCTATATTTTTATAACAGAATAAAAAAGCGTATTTTTTTATTTGGCAATTGATACGCATCCACTTAAAATTCTTCTATGGTCTGTCCCCATTTATCGCTGCAAAATATTAGCGTTTTCCGAGTCTATATTAAAGCTGCATTGGCGTAGAGTGCGTTGGCTGCTTTTTCACAGAAAATTCACAGCGAACTCTCTCCCTTTACTAAAATAGAAATTTACGATGAGCGAAACGGGCATGCTGACTCCTTAAGCAAGGCGAAGTAATGCTTTACCAAGTCTGAAAATTAGTCATCACGTCGAAAATTTTAAAGTTCAACCGGAAACGGAAGTGCTTTTTACGTTTGTCTATTGTGCCCTCACGCAAGCATTAAATTTACGCCTTCAATTACGTCTAGTATATCCTTTCATGTTTTTACATAACATCATTATAATTCTCTACAGCCTCTACTTTATAAAATGTAAAAAATCTCATTTCTTTAGTGTCATTAAAAAAAAATAACCACGAAAATTGACCATCGCGTTCTTTTAAAAATATTTTTAAAATGTAAATTTTAATTAATATATTTTTTTACATAAACATATGGTTATTGTTTTTTGTTTTTCATTTCATCTAATATATTTAATTTTTCTTATTGTTTCAGTGCCGACCCGATTGATATGGGCTGCAGAAGGAGATGACATAGAACTTCCTTGTGATATTACTCCCCCTACGCCAGGTGACAGCGTCAGCATGATATTATGGTTCAAAGATAGCGATGGAATACCACTCTACAAGTAAGAGTATTTCTTTTTTTTTATATTTTTCAAACTTTAAATTGTAATCTAGTAAATTTGACCTTTGAAAGTTGACCTCACATATTTGACCTTTGATTTTTCACTTTTGACCCTTAACTATTGATCTTTAACTATTGACCCTTCTGACCATTTAACTATTGACCTGTGGACCTAAATAACTTTAGTATTTTTCATCTTTTTCTTACAACTTTGGTCAATAATGATTAATAATTGGTGAAAATGTTGATTGAGATGAATTAGAGGTCTGTGTAGTCTCAAATTCAAAATTACTAGAGCAAATTTATTATCAGAGCTCAGATCTCTGATTCGTTCACGGAAATCCGGTACAGCATAAGTCCGTCTTGTAGTTTGTAGATGACTTCCTTCACCAAGAGGAGAGGCTTTGTTTCGAAGTTGATTCTCTCAGCTTCTTGGAGCTCGAGAATATGGACGCTTTCTGGCAAATAGTGTTGTCTGTCCTAAATTTAACGTTTCACGAAAGCATAGTTTGTTTCCAAAGGTAACTCAATTAAAGTGCAAACGTGCAAGTATTTTATTTACTTAATATCTGATGTTTAAATGAAAGATGACGTATTGAAGAGGGATATCGAAGAGGAAATTTTATAGTGTCAGGAAAATACACTTTGCTGTGAATGCCACAAAGATGGTCGATTTAGTCGAAGGATAAAACCTTATTTCTTTTCGCCCCAGGCTTTGCTTTCAGTTCTGGGAAAAGATGGTTTTCACAGGTGAATATTCCGGCGAAGAAACAACGTCGCTCATACTTACACTCTTTACATACAAATCTTTACCCATTCTCAGAGAATTTTGAAAATACTGTGAAAGTCGTTTTAATACCAAGAAGAAACATATTCATATTTAGATTTTCGTTGTAAATGTCGGTAATTGATTCAGTGAACATATTTAAAACCAGTAGATAATATAATTTCAATCGAAGTAAATACCCATTTTATATTAAAATTTAATTTTATGTTAAAATTGAATTTCATGTGTAATTAAATTACAGCGATGTTATAATGAGTGATCAATTCATTCGTTACAATTATTCATTACATGATTGAGTTAATATAGTACCTAAAATTATTCACATATTGTCACTAGTATTAAAAAATCTCTCTTGAATCTATTACGTAATAGGGACCAATAGTATTTTAATTTCTCGTTTCATTAACGGTCAGAGCACAAAAAATGTTCACTGTACCGTACGGAATTCCCCGCGATGTTATTCATTTCTTTTTTAAAAAGCCGCGTTGTCAGTTGTCCTGATTATGTCAGCTTTAATCTTGGCCACTGCACGAAATACTGCAGGCCTCTACTCGTTTTTATTCCTGATTTTTTAAAGCGTGGATCTCTCAGTACGGCGTCACGAAAACTGAGTGCACGATAGAATTTCCTCTATCGTGACACTCTTGTTCCTGACCTGTGACCTGTGAAATATGACATGATCTAAAACATATGACATATGACCTATAAAATACATATGACCTATGACTTCTGAATATGTCGTATAACGTAAAACTTATAAGATATGACTCATGACCAATGATTTATGACTTATGATCCGTGACTATGACTTATGACCCGTGACTATGACTTATGATCCATAATCTATGACTGATGATTAATTATATATCACTATAAAGACACATGACCCATAGTTATATATGACTTATGACTCATGACTCTGAACTGCGTCCTGTAATTATGACTGTGACTCATGATATATGACTGATACTCAATGATTTAGGACTTGATTCACTTGACTCATAAGCCAAGCCTATGACTTATGACCCATTACCCATATTTCGTATGACTTACGATATACGTCTTAAAATTGTGCAATTTCTAAATTGGAATCAATAATTTGACAATGAAAGCAAAAGAGAAGTACAACTTTTGCATTACCGGCCTTCATACATATATACAATATATGTTGGTGATGAAATTCGAGTAGAAAATGTTTGCGAATTAACTTTACACTTCGTTGGTTACAAGGCGCCAAGAACACACACTTCGTACATAATTGATTTGCAATCCACTTTAGGGACCAGAAGTAGAAACAGAAGAATTATTTCCTCTCTGATTTTTCAACTTCTCTGATTTTTATTTGGGTTGTACATACAATATACATTAGAGTCGTTCATAAATAATAGCAGAAGCAGAAAATTTCAAAGATAGAAACGGAAAAATTTGATTTTTAGAAAAAATATTGTTAATGGGTATTTTATGCATTAATATGATTGTTTATACATTAATCTACTCTTTCTTTTAAATTAAAATTCGCATTTCCATTATTTGCTTCATTAAGTTTCTTATTGCGTTTTTAATCAATTTAGTTTGATGCCAAGATTACTCTGAAACCCAGACGTATAACGAAATCAGAGCTCTACTAGAATTGAGAGCGAAACATTGGGAAACTTGAATGGTTTTCTTCGGAGTTTTTGCCTTTTTTCCTTTTGATCTTAAGTCGTATCCATCTTCCATCCGTGGGCGTCATCGTGAAGATCCACGAGAGCATGTTCTTATTTATAGTAGAATGCGGAATTGAAATGAGTATTCAAAGCTATTTGCAAAGGGAATATGCATTGAAGATAAAACTCGTCCCGAGAAGTGGATGGAAAGAGGGAAATTGTAATGGAACAAGCCTATTTCTTTCATCGGAAATTGGATTCTCATATTACGATGGTGCTTTCCATAAATAGATGATTATCATGAACGATTTACTTCTCTCCACAGCTCATTCTCCATTCAGATCTGATTAAATCTGATTAAAATTAAATTCCAACCAATCCAAAGCAAGTTTTCAATACGAAACCAAAATCTCTTTCAGGTAAAAAATTCTCTATTTATTAAAATTTTTTTTCACATACACTCACCTTCAAAACATTTTTAAAAATAATAAAGCTGTGTAAGATCATTTTCAGGCTATAAAGTATTGTATATTGAATAATGTTCAATTGTTTTATCTATTTTTTTACCGACTGATATAAAAACTCGGATATAGTTAAAAAGTAATGAATACTCTGTAAATGTAAACCTATAATAAGCTTTATTTGAAAAAGGGTTTGCGAAAAGAGATTTGAAGAAGAGTTTGAAAAATTAGTTTGGAAAACGGGAGGAGAAATGGTAAGGCAAGGATTTGAAAAAAGTGTTGAGGAAATGGGATTTGGAAAAAAGGGTGTAAAGTAGGATTATTATCCTAAATATTGATCACAACATACACATCCTAGAATTAATGATTGAATAGGAGAATATTAACAAATCATGGGCATGATTCATAATAATAATATTCATAATACATCCACCAAACAGTTTTGATTAATAATTTGAATGTCCAGAGAAACTAGCTTTAGATTTTAGAAATTAGAATAATCGAGATTTCTTGATGTGTTTAACTCCTGCGATATAGCTGACAACGATGGGAATTGAAAGAGCTAGAGAAATGGAACAGACGTATTAAATTAAAATGAAATAATATTAATTTAAGCTAACAACAACTTGTATTTTAAACTCGTATGAGCACGAAAACAATATTTCTGCTTTATATTTCAACGAGTCACGTATTTAATTTAATACTTCAAATTTAGAGTAAATACAAAAGAAAATTCTTATTATTCGTGTCGTAGTCCAGTTTAAGTGATTGAAAGCAAATGTTTTATTCTTATGATGTCCGTTGTTAAAACATATGTATTACTTTAATAATTTGCAAAAAGGGGGTTAGAGAGGGGATGGGAAAAGAGATTAAATAAAACAGTGTCTGATTTCTGTGAAATAGCCAGAGTTCTGAGAATCACTTGTAGATATTGTACATTAGGAAATCGGAAGCGGATTAAACTTGAAGTAATTTGTATCAAGAGAATGAAGACCCCGGACGATTATCTTAAGTTGCTGATGTAGATCGAACGATTACGCTCGATCGGCCCTTGGGGACAAAACCGAATGAAGGCTATAACCCATCTCAGCAGCCTCTTTCACGCGATACTCGAATATACTACGACTATAGGCAGCCAAAGTATCTGGACAATCAACCGGAGTTCCTTCGGTAATCCTCTTGGCTCATGTATAAGAAACGAGTGAAAAAACCTTGGAAATACACAGCTTCTTCTTCCTTGCAACGTTTCTTAATCCACTTTGGCACTGTCATCATTTTAGCGAAGCGTGGTTCCGTTTTCTACAAGCTTCTCAAATCGTTCTCATTTCAGAATTTGTTTTTGGAACCTGATTAAACTGACGGACACAGGAAAAGCCAAAGTAGTCAATTCTAATTCAAGATCGACCTTCGTAAAGTTTTCTATTTCTACGCCGAAGAAAAATTCGTCGCATCAAGGAAATATATTTTCTATTCCACTTACGTATTCTATTCAGATATTTTTAACGGTAACTTTATTAAAGATTTATTAAAGATTATTAAAGATTTATTTGACCGATGAATATTTTGTTAAAAATTCAGAATTTAAAATGCATCATTTAGATTAAAAATATAATGGGACATGTTACTGCCCCCTGTGGTTCATAAACACGGCACCTTCTTGCTTTAAATGCGTTAAACAGGAGAGAAAATCGATTTTACTCGAAAGGTAGATACTAACCGTATCCGCAGACTCGTTTAATCCTTAGGATTCTCATGGGGGTTTTACGGTGGCTCTGGCTATTGAAATCTAACGACCGCCACTTCTCGCCACTTCTCACATTATAGTAAATGGCCACCATTGACTTAAAGATTAATTAACTAGTCCGTTTCCATCTAATGTGAGTGTTACACGATTTAAAACGGCGAGTGATTTTGAACTGACTACTTTATCGGTTTTGGACACACTAGCCGCATAACCTTGCGACCTTTCACATATGTCTAATTGGCTCTTAACCCTTATTACTTCATTTTTAATCCTTAAATATTAACCGTTAATCCTTAACCCTAAACTCTTGACACAACCTTGAATCCTGTACCCTAAAATATTAATCTTTAACCCGCAACCCTCGACACTTAATCCTTAATTATTTACCCGTAACTCGTAGAAATTAAGGCTGCCTTTCATTATTCCCGAAAAATAAATATTCCCAAAATTGAAAAATCACAAATTTGAAATTTCCCGGCATTAAAACTTTCCGAAATTGTTGTTTAAATAAGGTTTCGAAAATAAATTTTAACTAAAAATGTTGGCAATTTTTAATGTCTGGAACTTTAAATTTCGGGAATATAAAGTTTCGATCACTTTCAATTTCGGAAATTTTAAACTTCGGTATTATTATTTTCTTTCAGGAATTTTCTATTTCGGAAAGTTTTAAACTTGGGCAGTTTTAAATATTGATCAAAAGAATTCTAAAACAGTTTGCGAATTCTTCTCTGAAACGTATTCCAGATTTTAAAAAATGTTAATGAAATATGTTGAAAATTTCGGCCTATCCAAAAGTCGATGACAATCAAGGAAAATTTCGATAACTAATTTTTTCCGTGGATGAAATGAAGTAATCTGTTTCCACCGCGAAATGTTGACTGTTTACCCGCGAAAGAAAAATTAATTTTCTAGATCGCAATTTTCCGTCAGATACTTACACATGTAAAAAGTTTCTTATACACTCAAGAAATAAACTGTGTTATGATTATGGGCGATCTTAGTCCGCCTACGCACTGAAATATTTCAAAATAGACGTGGCTTGATAGAAATCTATTTTAGGACTCAGCATAAACTTGAATGAAGTCTCTGAAAGTAGTTTGTTTATTTACGTGAAAACTGGTCTGCTGTAATGAGTGAATAAGAAATTTTTTTTGCAAAAAAATGTCGTTTATGGAGTCTCGTAAATATATTTCAAGACAAGTTTATTCGAACAGATTATTTTCTCTGTTTTTATATGTTTTCCCCCCGGTCTAAAATCCCCCGATCTAGGCCCGACCGGTACCGCAGTAAAATTTCTACACGGGATAATACGAAAATTTATAGTTCTGGATTATTCTTAAATTTTAGAACTATTTGATGATTAATTAATGAGGTCATCCTATATTTTATGAAGAAAAAAAAGGTGAGGAGTGAACTAAACGAAAGAACATTGGTTCAACACTGCTGAAAAATAAAATTTAAATTTATATAATAGAGAGCAGTAAGATAGTTGGCAAGAATACTTCAGAGGTCGCATTAAAAATTATTACACTGTGTCGAACCGTATAACATTTACTTCCTTTCTGTCGTTTTTAGCCTCTAAATTGTGTTTCTAGAACATGAGAACATGTACATGTTTCTTCTACCCGGACAGTATTAATCCATTAGAAGGCTAGTCCTGCACTGGAGAATTGTAGAAAGGCATTTTTATTTATTACGTTGGAAAACTTTAAGGTTCTACATTTTACCCCTCAGAGACAAAAAAAAAGTAGAATTTTAGCCTCGCTTCATAGAGATGAAAAACGGTTAAAATCATATATTTATTATTTATCTCTTTTTGGAGGAGGTTGGGAAATATATAACGGAAAACGCGATGGGAAATAATTGAATAAAAGAAAAGTAATGGACGCATTTTACAAAGAAGTTGGGGACGAAATTGACTCTATGAATGTGTAACACAATACATATTTTGTATAAATATTTCAATAATTTTGCATTTGTGCTTGAGAGAGTTTGTTATATTGATAAAACCATATAAGAATGAACAAACAAAAGTCTCTGTTTCGTTAAATTAACCCAACTTGGTATTTAATTTCTTGTTTTCTTATTCATTTTGTTAACAGTCTGCGATTTTATGTTTGCAGTGTGGATGCTAGAAAAGGTGATCTACGAAGTGCCGTTCATTGGGCGGTCGGCAATGAACTGGGAAAGAGAACGTATTTCCAGGTTGCCGATGGGCATCGAGCCAGGCTAAAGGTCAACAATGTTGAATTCAATGATCAAGGGGTATTCAGGTGCAGAGTGGACTTCGTAAACTCGCCAACTAGAAATTTTCGAGTGAATCTCACTCTCGTTGGTGAGTATTAGTTTAAATTTAAACCTATTTTTAAATGTAAATAAAGCAATGTTATAAATTTTATAAAACATATACTGTTAGAAAAATCTGTATATTTAACTCCAGGAACTGTATATGAATTCATATGCAAATTAATCCACGGTAATTAAAATTTAATACAATACACATTAAATTCAATGGAGATTAAATTTTAATTATCGTTTATACAAATTAATTCATATAAAGTATTTAAATTTAATATTGTTTAAATTTAAATTTCAAATTCTTTAAAATGTATGTTTGTACTGTTTATTTTTTGTTCTATTTGCTAAGTTTTTCCATCCAGCGCGGTTACAGGCTATGTGAGTAATAAACTGCGAAGCAGCGTAATACTTCCAGCAGTTTTCGGACGGTGCTGTCGTAAATTTGAAAATTTTCTTTTATGTGTAAGACCTGATATGGTTGGTCGTTAAACTGAGAAAAAAAAACACTGCGTTCGGTACCACTGTGGTTCACCATTAGAAATATAAACCGGAAACGTAGGTGGACCAAGGTGAAGTTACGACACAATTTCAGGTGAACCAGTAAATCGCGGCAGGGATCGTTTCAAGAAAACACTCTCTGTTGCTTAGGGAGTAGAAGTACGTACCATTTAGCCCGATGTTCAACGTTTTATTATTTTTCTTTAGAGCCTCCATACAATGATGCACCACGAAGAATTAAGAAGTGCGGACATGCCATAATTGAGTCTTAAAATTCCCAAGAAAATGGTTCTAGGTTTATTTGCTGTTGGAAAAAAAGCAATTAATGTCAATTAAAGGGCACTGAATGGTGATCATTAATTTCAACTGACTGCAGTTAAAAAGATTTAGTCTTTCATAAATGTTCTTATATCATTTTTAGTAGGTTTCTTTAATCTTCGTACACAATATAAATATGGATTTTTGAAAAATTTCTCAGAGTTCAAAGATTTTATATGATCTCCGTGTATAAAAATATTTTAGATTCTAAAAAAATCGAAATTTTTATGGTAAAACTTGCTATTGTTTTTTCAGAGCAACCTTCCAAACCAATAATTTATGATGCGCGAGGCAAAGAGGTGAAAGGAGTCAGCGGTCCATTCCTAGAGGGTTATGATCTCCTCTTGACTTGCCAAGTGTCTGGAGGTAAGTAGAATTTCTGAGCATATTCTGCTACGCTCGTAAAAAATTATTTTCCGTTGGTAGTCTTCTTCCTTTCAAACAAGGAATTTCTTTGCAAAACAGTAAGAAAAAAAAAAAAAAGAAAAAAAAGAAAGAAAAGTGAGAAAGTCCTTTAGTTAAGCCATTTTTCTGGTATTTGCAAAACAACTGGAATGAATCAAAATAGTCGATTACTTTACTCTGCACATTCTTTACATTATTTTCTTTCAATATCGTTCAAATTTCAATTTCCTTCCTTTGTTGAAAAGTTCAAACAAATTTTTATATTTGCATCCACTTTACTGCTTCCCTCTTACGAACCTTTTCAATTTCTTCTCTTCTTATATTATGTCTCCAACTTTTCATGCAATGTTTTATTTTATTTTCATCTTATATCAAGCTCAAAATATTAAGAATTTATATGCTTCATCATCTTCTTCCTGCCTTTTTCAAAACTCCAACCAACCCGTGATTTACTATTTAAAAAAATATTGAAAAATTATTTATCAATTTTGTTGATTTGATTATTGCATTGCATAATTTTGAAATTCAATGAGAGTTTCTTAAGAATGCAGACTTAAACTATAAGGAAAAATGCTTTTGACTAATTCAAAAGTCAATATACGGTGGAAAATGAACACGTCAACTATATAGAGTTATTCGGTTCTACCCACAAAGAAAAAAGTATATTGTGCTTCGGAATACTAACATACGATCTTTCGGGGAGAAATAGCCGTTGTCAGCGGAAATTGGGCTGCTTGCTCTCTAATTTGACATGAGTTCAGAGGAGACAAAGCGAAGCCTTGACCGAATACAAATAACTGACTTCTACATATAGCGAAATTGGTTTCTACACAGAAGAGCTTTTACGGAATAAACATACTTGTTTTTAGTGTAAGATTTAAGAAAAAGTCACTTCAAAATTTAAAGTCACTTCAAAATTTATATTAATCTCTTCCTATAATATTCTTTAAATCTCTTTTCCAAATCATTAAATTCTGTTAAATATAAAGCGTTAAAATATGAAAAATTCCATACGTTGACGAAGATTTCACCAACTCTTAGTACCTAATTATTAAAATTGCACGTTTTCATTAACATTTTAAAACTTTATTATTTATAAAAGAGTATGCCCATTAAAAAATACTGAAGAAAAACCTTTTACCAGTGCTACCATGTTTCGAATTTGCAAATGTGATAGGAGAGACACGTGATGGAGTAGAGGATTTACTACCTTAATCGCAAAAATGGTGCACCAAATAATAATTTATTACCTACGGAAAACAAAACGGCTCAGGAGAAATGGTAGAATTTTTTAAAGCAGTCGAAATATGTCCAGAAATGTTGATTAAACTTGAAGTTATAAAAATTGAATTTGAATATTTTGAAATTATGTCCAAGATTAAGTAAGTGATACACGTATTTCTTTGATAAACATTAATTAAATTATCGCCCTACATGTATCTCTGTTTGAACTTAAGAGTTACCTACAAACGCTTGCACGTTACATATACACTTCAAAAGCGAGCAAGCGACGTCCACCATGAACAAAGACGGATTAGCATAGGAATTACTTTCAAATGGCTGTAAAAGAACGAATTGAGCTTTCAAAGGAATTTAAGAGCTCGTTTGTTTCATGGTTCGTATCTCGAGTGCAATAGGCGCGATGTTGACCACTTTCCACGTAGACACTTTGCATGTGCGAAATTGTGCCTGTCGATAGCTGGATGGTCAACTGTTCTCATTCAATAACTGTGCATGTTAAAACTTATTGTTAGATAAACAGTTTGCGCAATATATGTACTTCTGACTTAAACCATCAACAGTTCTAACTGTATAAGTCCAACTGTACAAGTTTAACTGTACAATGTAAAATTGTAGATATATATATGTGTGTGTGTTAGCGCAATAAAAACTGTAAATGCTGTAAAACCCTAAACTAGCGTGGGAACGAAGGTCATTACAATATATACAATTCAAAAGTCAATCACTTTCTTAATTTGAACCAGCGGGATTCATTTGGTTAATTGAAATTTAGAGAGTAGGTTTCGAACAACAATGTATACGAGATTTTAGAGAAATTTTATTACATCAGCTGTTTAGGGCGGAATTTTAAAAGGATTTTTTGGGGATTTTAAAAGATTTCGCTACATTTTAAGCAATTCCAGGATATTTTGCTACATTTTAAAAGAATTCATAAAACTTTAAAAGATTTTAAAGAATTCTAGGGAATTTTAAGGGATTTTAAATGTTTTTATGAAACTTCATGGAATTTTAAGGAATTTCAATGGATTTTTCTGATTTTAAAAAAATTTTATGTAATTTGTAAGGATTTCGTGGGATTTAATGATATTTCTAATACTTTTAATGTATTTTAAATGATAAAAAGGTATTATAATTCTTATCGTATAATTTTAAAGAATTTCAAGAAGTTTCTGGAAATTTTAAGAGATGTTCTCAAACTTTAAGCGATTTCGTAGGTTTCTGGGATTTTAAACCTTGTCGTTGAATTTCGAGGAATTTCGAAATTTTAAAAGGTTTCTGGGAATTTCAAGGGATTTTAAATGTTGTCATTGAATTTCCAAGAACTTTAAGAGAATTCAAGAGATTTTAATAATGACTTTTAAAAGACTTTATTGGAATTTTTAAGGATTTTATGAAATTTTATGAGATTTCTAATAATTTTAAGGGATTTCAAGAAAGTTTTCTGATTTTTAAAAGATTTTATGGAATTTTAATAGATTTTAAAGATTTAAAGGGTTTTTAAATGTTAGTATACAATGTTTGAACATGAAATTTTTTTTTTGATTTCCTCATAGCTTTTAGATTTAAAAAAATATAATTTATCATTAATTCTAAATAATGATAAATAATTGTCTAAGAAGAACGAAAAATAAATTTTCGAATTGCAATTTCAGGGCGACCAAAGCCTACCGTAACATGGTGGCAAGATGGGAAGCTTTTGGACGGCGTCATGGATACTCCAAAAGTAGATGTCCCTTCGACGAAATTCACGGTAAACCAATTATTTCTCGGCAAAGTCACAAGATCGCTGTGGGGAAAGAAGCTGGAATGCAGAGCTCAGTCGGGACACATGGGCAAGCCAGTGGTGAAGGAAGTTCCACTCGACATATATCGTACGTCTATAATTTTACTTCTCATTACATATATATTGTTTTATGTACTATAAATCTATAAAAAAAAAGGATTGCAGTAGAGGACCATAAACTTTCAGCACAGTTCTTTCTAACTGTGAAAGAATATTACATAGGAAGAAAAAGCTCTGACAATAGTTTCAGATATAGAAATCCTATCCGAATTAATCGGATGAATTTTTAGAAAATTCAGTATGTGTACCGAATTCAAGTTAATCCGAATGAATTTGAATGAATTCAAAATAAATCCGAAAAACTTCAGATTGGTTCGGTATGGCAGGTTCGCATAAATTAAAAAGATTTAATAATTCCGTAAGAAAGTAACACAAAGTATCTTCGGTCATTTTTTTTTTCTTTCTTTTCTCACCTCCCTTTTACCAATCAACCACCCTCGTTAAACTTAAAAAGCTCCCCCACCTATAAGAACTTTACTCTCTAAACTTTATCAACAATTTCCCTACTTTCCAACTTTTCAAACTATGTATTTCTTGAATGATTCTCTTTGCCGACTCCAAATACAGTACAAGTCCCCATTCCGCTAAAGAATCCACACTTTCTTTCCCAACAGACGGAATTGAATAAGTATGTAACTAAGCTTTTAATAATTATTTTATGACTTCTGGGAAGGTTTCCGATAGTTTGAAATTTGCAAAACAAAAAAAAAGACAATTCTGTGACCTCGGATATGTGACCTTGGAAATTTGACATTTGACTCTTAACAAAGACCCTTGGCCTTTGACTTCTAAACTTTGACCCATTACCATTGACCTCTGGCTTATAATCTCTGACCAATGATCCATGATCTGACCTATTGACCCTTGACTTTTAAACCCTTAACCTTGACTCTTAACATATGGCTTTTGACCTCTACTTATGAAATGTAGCCTATGACCTTTGAGCTCTTATTTCTAGTTGGTGTTATTGAATGGATTTTAAAATATTATTTTTACAAAGTGAATAAAAACGGAGGTTATTAAACTCTATTTTTATCTAGATTAAAAAGCGTTCAGATTACAATGTCTGGGAGAATTTTTTTAAAAGCCTGCAAATGATCGGAAACTTTTGTCAAAGCTATCAGTGGCCACCCTTTCTTGATTATTGTGAGTAATAAAACGAAATCTGATAGCCGAAGTCGAAGGAGATCTCAGTGAATGTCATAGAATCACTTAGCTTAAAAAAAATTACCTCTACACAAATTTGCTTTTCGAATAATACCTTCGTCATGTGAAAAGAATCTAAAAATAGTTAAACGCATTCCAATTGATTCTCTAGTTTCTAAGCACTTCTGCCTGGGACAAGTCGCAAAATCACGTGGAGCAGAAACCTAAAAATATGAGAAGCTGATCATCCCCAACGGAAGAAAAATGAATTCCAGCGAGTTTTAGGGCGGATTTCGTTAACTTCTTTGATGCTCGAGCTTCACAGATATGTCACAGAAATAACCACAGCATGTGGCATTTGGACTGTGGGCGATCGGAATTCTCTTTTGAGTCCGTTATTTTCGTCTCTGACAAGAAGAATTCCTAGAGTAATAATGATTTAGTTGAGCCAAAATTCTGCACTCCACACATTCTCCTAGTATTCGCTTCCGTTCTTTTTCCATTTTTCTTCAGGGAACGTGAATGAATGGCTTAATTTGATCGTTCTCTTCAATTCGATATTTCTGTTCAATTGAACAAATCGCAAGGTAGAAGCTAGAGTCGAAGTATTGGAAAGATACAATTAAGCTTAATGTCCCACAATACGGATGCTCTCGATTCATGCTATTTTAATCGATAAAGTGATTCTGTTAAAACTGAAATTGTCATTTGCTCTTTAATTCTGAAAATTACACGCTTTATATCGATTCCCAATTCGCTCCGGTCAAAAACGCCATCAAGAAAATGTTTCGTGGTACCTCAGGATTCAAAGTTCATGATTTAAAAGTTAAAGGTCAAAAGCCATAGGTCAAATATCATAGGTCAAAAGTCATAGGTCACAGGTTATCTATCAGTTCATAAACCCTAGGTCAAACGTCAAAGTTAATGGTCTTAAATTAAAGACCATTGTCATTGATCAAGTCGTAAGTCAAAGTATAGGTCAAAGAGCACAGGTTAAAGAGCACGGGTCAAAAGTCATAAGTCATAGATCATATTAATGTTCATAAACCCTAGGTGAAAGGTCAAAGTTAAATGTCATAGTCATATACCAGTGGTCAAGAATCACAAGTCATAGGTCAAAACCCAGAGGTCTGAAGTCCATTGGTCACAGGTCGCAGGTCAGATTTTATAAATCAGAAGTCATTTCTCACGTCATAAATCATAGGTAAAAGAGCACAGGTCAAAGAGTCATAAGTCATAAGGTCATAAGTTAGAGATCAAAGGTCAAAGTTTAAAAATTATACGACTTAGGTCAAAGATCAACGCTCGAAGTTTATAAGTCACAAGAAAAATTTAACAGGTTATAGGTCAAGGGTCATGGACCGATAGTCATATTTCGATGTCATAAAATTTGTCTAAACAGTAAATGAGCCTATTCATCGCATCAAATCGGCACGTGAAGAAATTTTGTATAGGTTATCAAGTTTTGCAGAAATAATTTCTTGATGTAAAGGAAACCTCTCTTATACCAACTTTGTTCTCTGATATCTATAGAACGCCGAGGTACAAAGCAGAGAAAGTATTCTTCTCTTTTCTACTTTTCTCTTTCTTGACGAATAGCCTCTCTTTGACGACGTCGTTTCGTCTACCTCATCAATATTTCTCGAATGTACTCTGAGACCGATCTCTGTACGGAATCCTAATGACATCAACCATCGTTGGTACGGGACTAATTAAAAAGAAACGCACTGTGCCTACCAATGTTCTTATATCTACTAAATGTTTCATTTTCTGGTAAATTTATATTTGAAGGAGTCAAATATACTAGAACATGACAGAACTGTCTCAAAATTTGATCTGACTGAATGAAATGAGAGAAAATGTCTTGTCACGCTGAAAGATTCTCAGTTTCAAGGGTAAATAAGATTGCTACCGACGAGAGATAGAATTACAGTTTCAGAGTCACGTGTTATACGTAGGTAGCGAAACAATCTCGCTAAGTAAGAGGATTCCTCATAACGCTCGTCTTGTTTGGGACGATTGGGATTTCTTACTTTTCTCTTCGAGCTGTTATCCACCGTTCGCTATTGAACTTACACACTTCGAAATGTCAGTCGATTGGCCAATGATATACGTTCACTATTTGCTTCAATCTTCTGAACTTATTTCTAACGTGACATATTAGAAATTTCAACGGTTTTCCACTTTCATCTCGAATGTAACTTCTTACTTGATATTACCTTTAATTCCTTTGAAATATTTTCAATTCTTTTGAATTCCTTTCAATGCTATTTTTTAAAAAACATCTTGGACCTTTACTAACAGAATTAAATTTACTTTCCTTCTTATGGAATATCATGAAAAATATTGGATTTAGAAGAAAAAGGTGTATAGTTAAGGTTTAAATTTTGATGAAATACATTATCTTTTATTTCGAACTCATTTTACCGTAAATGTATTAAATTTCGAGAAAAATGAGAAAAGCAAACTTTGAGTGCAAGGTGTTTGATAAGATTTGATTTGATTTCCAGTGAAACCAGCAATAGTGAAGATCTTCCTTAGCGAGGATCAGATTATCGCTGGAAGGGAATTGACTGCTAGGTGCGAAACTTGGGGAAGTTCACCAGCAGCGAGAATCGTTTGGCGGCTGGGTGGACATGAAATCAGGGATTCCAATCCATTGACTACTCAGAGAAGTAACTCGACGGTAAGCAAAATTGGTTTGGTCCTCGGCAAGGAAGATGACGGAAGGGAACTGACCTGTAGAGCTGAAAATCCCAGATTTCCCGGTGGTGTCCTTGAGGAAACGAGAATAGTGCGCGTTCTCTGTAAGTACCCTGCACCTCCTTTCTTCCTTTTATTCCGTTTCTTATATTTTTGAATATTACTTCAAAACTCTATTTCACGGTTGATTACTTTTAGGAGTAAGAATTTCTGATAAGATCGGGAACCACGTTTCCAAAGCTCAGTAAAAGGTATTTTTTAAAAAAATCGCAGCACTTAAATTTTTTACTGGTAATCTTTTTAATTTAAATTTTCTAAAAATAGAGTAATCCACAATTTTATAAGTAGATTGTAAATATGAGTTTTAAATTTTCAAACAATAATAAAGAAGATAGTAATTGTAAATTTTGATTTGATACTCAATTAACTTTTTAGACTGACTGAAAAGTTGAAAAAATAAGCATATTAATAAATGCTAACGTACTCGTATTATTTTGAGCAGCCTTAGATCAAATTAAACAATGTGTAAGCATTTATTCCAAGCCGTGTATGTTTCGTGCCGAAATGCCAAAATGGCGAATAGACGAACTAGAGTAATCCATTCACCGCCACATTACGGACGGTAAACTTTGCAATTCCAGTTTCTGCAGGCTCGAGCACCATTCAGTTTCCAAAACCACCACCGTTTTGAAAGCTTGAACCACTTGAAGTTTCAATATCGCGCAGCAATATTTGGTTTATTTCTTCATAGTTAGTTTCAAAATTAGGGTATTAATAACTAGTAAAACATTTTTATACAAAATTGGTTATTTTTACTCCCACAGTGTGTCGAATATAAACTCTTAATTATATTCTTCCAAGTTATATTTAAACTAATAAAAAAAATCGCGACATTTGGGAAATAATAATAAATATATTGCGCTATACGTTTGTATTTATGAATATATATTATATTATTACATAATAGTAACAAAAGAATGACGTTAAGATTTATGAAAAAGAAGTATTATTTTCACGAAAAAAAAACAAAGTTTTATATTGTTTGTTTTTTTACAATAAGCTTAAAAATTATTAAATAATTATTAAATAAATTTTTTATGGAGACACGAATTTATACAATTTATTTCAGTATTTTAAACCTATTTTTGACAATGAGTAAATTTATAAATTGATACATATTAGCATGTTCAAATATAACCAGACTTTATTCAACAATGATTAGGAATAATCAAACAAATATGTAAATGCATTTTGGTTCTTTGAGAGTACTCAAAACTGTGTACCCTGTATTTTCGAAACAAGAATTCTAACAAATCATTTTACTTCCTTGATTCAAATTTCAACCAAAAACCTCCTTCAGGATGTAGAGCAACGTTGTTCTTTTTAAATTTCAAAGTTATAGAAGTTTTAGAACAAATCTTTACATTGCACCGTGACAAAATATGGAATAATATAACTTTCATTTTCATAAGAGCAAATCTTTTTCCCAAGCACATTCGTGGTCCAATTCCAAACGGGAAGAAGGGAGTTTCATTATCGTTGACTTTATTCTCACCGAGAAATCTTTCAGGATCAAATATTTCCGGATTTCTATAGTAAGTCGGATCACGCTGGATAGAAAAAACAGGAATCCAAATGTTGGTACCGGGCTCTAAAGTTATTGGCTTTCCTCCAGGTAGAGGTGGAGGAAGCTCAAATTTTTTTTTGCAAATTCTATCAAGGAAAGGTCCTCCCGGATAAAGCCTCATACTTTCATTTATCACTGCATTCATATATTCCATATTATTAATATCGCTATACGTTGGTTCGCCCTTACAATTTTCTAAAACAGAGTCAATTTCTTCCTGGAGTCGAACCTGCACATCTGAATTTACCGCAATTTCGTGAACTGTGAAACAAAGTTGCGAAGACACAGTATGTAAGCCTCCAAATAAGAACATAAAAGTGCCGGCTGTAATTTCTTGATTGGTTAACTGCCGACCTGAACTGTTCTTATCTTGGACTTCCATCATCATTTGCAGAAAATCTGGTCGAGTGATACCTTTTTCCCTTCTTGTTGCAATAGTTGAAGTGACCACACTCATGAGGAAGCGATTTATGCTATCACTAATAATTCTCACTCCCAAAAGTCTAGAAAGCAGCCTGAAATTTCTAACCAACAGAAACTTTAGGGATAAAACACCTTCAAAGTCTGTAGCCTCTCGACCTACGACGTATAATTCGTTATTCGGTTCTTTCATTGAATTGATACTTATACCAAAACCGCAGCTAGAAATTATATCAGAGGTAACTCTAGTGAAAATTTCTTTTAGGTCTTCGATGTGATTTTTCTCCTTGCATCGTTCAATAATAATATTTGTAAAATTTACTGCGCATTCTGTAGTTAGATGGAACATGATCTTCATCTTGCTGGAAGTGTAAGAAGGACTATATATGGCCCTCATCTCTCGCCACTCATTGCCTTTCAATGAAAAAAGGCCCCTTCCGAAAAGTGGGTCTCGTTCTGAATCAGTAAATCCTCGATGATCAGGAAAATTGTCGAAATTCTTTACAGTGATTGACTTAATGATTTGTGGGTCGCGAAGCACAATAATTGGGGTATTAAAGTCGTAAAGGCCAAAATATTTTGCTTGAGAGTATTTCTGATACATTTTCTGGACATGATCGCTCACATTGATCCTTCCAAATAAGCAGGGACTCATATTACCCAATATAGGCAAGGGCGACTCATGCGGTATTTTGAGTTGCTCAAATAAATTTTTTCTCTTGAAAAAGTAGTACCAAAGTCCAATGGCCAAAACAGTGAGAATTGATGTCCATGTATCCATCGTAAAGGATGAGTTTGGAAAATGTTGGAGCTCGAATTGTAAACACTAGCTTTTCATTCCAGAGTACAATGATTACTGTCAAACTAAAATGCACTTCTACAATTTTTGCAGAATACTTTTTCCTCTATCGATTATTTCTTATCGTCACGTGTATTCCACTTAGAATAACATTTTTCTTATGCACGTAAATTGTAGAAATATTATATAAGACATAGCATTATGTAACTGAAATTAAAAAAAGGAAAAAAGAAACACTTGTGTACCTAATATAGAAACCGAATATTTGTTGCACAATAAGTTTCTGATTTGGTCCACTGTCTATTAATTTCAATCAAACCCTTATAAGTTGTATGCAAACAATATATACGCTTATATTTGGCTTCTATTTGTCAGATGTTTTTTTTGTAACGTTGATGTTACAAGGCGCAACGAAAGAATGCCTACAATGTATATGCATATAAAAAATTATATCAAACAGAGAGAAAGAATTATCTACAGTCGATTTCGTTGAAAGAATAAAATTCATCGGTCAAAAACTGGTTTCAAATAAAAAAATGAATTAAAAAAATAATCCCTTTTAAAAATTGGCTTTGAAAAATCTCTTTAGAATTTAATCAATCATAGTCTAAACAAAAAAGTGAAAAGCGGATGAAAATGTTAAACTTTATTATTTGTCGAGAGGTAGATTTTTTGGTCCACAGTAAATTCCAAAAATATATGAATTTAATTGTAGAAAAAAAATGTAAAGCTGTATATTGGGATGAAAGATTACAATTGTGGAATTTGAAAGAATATTAGCTTATAAAATTTATCTTCGACACTTTGGATTTCAACTCATTAACTTTGTGGTCATCATACTTTTTTTATGGCTATTTCAAAGCCGTTTCCGTTTGTTTAAAGACCATTGGAAAATGGCTCCCATAAATTACCGTCGGTTAGTTCCAAACAATAGAGTCAGAAAATGGAAAGAACGTTCAGACTACTTTTGTCTTATCGACTGATTCGTAAATCTAGTAGACGTTGAAGTAAAGCTCCGCGAACTACACACAAGTATCTTAAATACCTACTGGAGAAATTTTATTTACTTTTTGTAAAACTCAATAAGGGAATTTCGACAAGAGACATTGTTCTCCATTATAACGTGTCTAGATCCATCCTTTACGTCTTCCTAGACGAATTTGGTCGCCAAACTTTATTTACAACTATAGGACGATGGAATTGTGGATGTGGTAAATTTAGAGATAAGCCCCTAAGGGGGAGAACTGCGGTTCTAAATGAAAGTTCGTAGCGAAGCAACCAACAAGTATATCGTCAACCCCATAGTGCAATGTCGTGTCAAGCTGGTATGTTCGTAAATTAGTTATAAGCTGTCGAGTCTTGTCTTCCAGTCCCCAGGTTCGGTTGTCTTTGAATATGTGTCACATCAATAAGATCATCTCAAATCATATAATCTTAGAAGCTCCTGTAGATGTAATATAACTTTCATATATTTCCACACAATGTTATTTTTCCGTTCTGTTCATTTTTTATACTAGCAAAAATATTTTCCGAAGCTTGAAAGGTAAAAGATCAAAGGTCAAAGATAAAAGGTTATAAGTTAGAGATGACCTTAGAGGTCATATATCCGATGTCAAAGGTAATAGGTCATATGTCAAGGGTCAAAGTTCATAGATCCAGGGTCATAAATTAGAGGTGACCTTAGTGTCATAGATCATAAGACATAAGAGGTGACCGGATCTATGATCTCTAAGGTCTTAAAACATAACTGATGTCCTTATATATGACTTTAGAGATCATAGATCTAGGGTTAAAGGTTCATATGTTCATAGGTCATGGTCAGTGGTGATCTTAACGTCATAAATCATAAGAGATGAATTAGAAGTGATCTTAGAGGTCATAGATTTGAGGTTAAATGTCGTGTCATTGCCATTGGTCATAAGACATAAGTTAGAAATGACCTTAGAGGTCATATATCTAGCGTTAAAGGTCGTAGGTCATGGTTCACAGGTCAAGGAATTGTATTGGTTTTACTTTATGTCAAAGGAGTGATGGAAGTAAATAGTTTGCTTAGAAATGTAAAAGAGGAAACATTCGAACTGGAGTAGAATTCTTGTTATGAGTTTCACAAAGATAATATTAGAAAATGAACCTATAAAGATGAAGTTGAAGCTTGACTAGGGGATGTTAGTCGATCGATTAGCTTCATTACTGACATTCCGAAGACGCTAGTCTCATGGCCCTCATGCCATAATCCACTTCCATTGATTCAGATGAATTAGAGACTATCTCACTATCACAGCAGGCGATTCTGTAAGAGGAAATGCAACCGAGTAACCAACTACCCTTATTGAACTATGCAGTTAATTACGATGCAAAGTTGCACATCTCTCTATATTTGTCTTGTAATTATCGCTATCCACTGCAATGCAGCCAATTGTGCGTGGGAAATTATTATCGTTTAACTGTAATACCCTACTAAATGTTGTCTGTAATTACATTATTTACATAATGGGACGCAATAATGTTCAATAATATTTGTAATTGATTGTAATTCTCAATTAATAATATCTATATGTCTATCTTGAATTCCGTAAGATAAAGTTTAGAAAATAATTTTTAGAATATGAAAAAATTGAAACAAAAAAAAACTTGAAATTCTTAATGAAAAGATCCTTTAAAATTTCGTAAAGGAATAAGAAAATTAACAAAGTGTGTCTGAAATTAAAAATTTAATTGAACTTTCTTAAATTGAATTTTTAATTTAAATTAAATTTTAAATGTATAGACTTATTTTATTCGAGAGTGGTTTAAAAAGGAGTGAATTAGAATATATTTGTACTACATAAGAGAGAGAGATCGAAGTTTGTTAAATTAGTATAACTATAGTGGCTGAATTAATGAGTAAATGGACAAACAATGTTGTATATCCGATTGCACGACGAGTCAAACTCGTAGAAAGTTGAGTTGAACTACCTACGAGTTGAATAGATTGGTTGGTTGGTTAGAGATCTCAAATCCAAGCTGATCAGAGTTTGAGATGACTATTTGCATTCTGATCGCTAGCTTCATTCCAGTATTTCTCAAGACGCATCTTATCCCCATTGCAATCAAGCATACACTAACAAAACTGTTTTGTGGAATCAACAAAACATATATATGTACTTTAATTGGTCTTCAATTCATAAACGAGCAGAGAGCTTGATGAGCTCTATCAGAATGAATGAGATAAAACTCTTCATAAATTAAATTTCTCAATATCGAAGCTTTGGGATATTTTAAGTGTCGACGGATTTCTCATATCGGGGTGTGAGAAAGCTCTCGAGATAAATCGGAACTCTCGCGATAAGCGAAGAAATATGAAAAATCACACCGAAGAAAGAAGGAAAATGATATTGGGAGTATTTCAGCTTAAAAAGAACCGCGAAGTTTCTCCGCGCGAAACGTACTTTTTATGGAGTTTTGTAAAGACCAGTAAAAGGAGCCAAGATCCGTAATCTCAAGTCGTAAGAGAACGACGAGGTTAGTTGGCGGAAATAGGTGGAAAGGGGTTATGAGGATGGGGGTGGGGTGCAGTGAACTCCCTCGATAGATCTTGATCTTTTATTTCCCTCGCCGAAACTAGGATGAAATGGTTTTAATTAAGAACATCTATATATATATACATATATATATATATAAATATATATATATATATATATATATATATAAGAAGAATAAAACGGAAAAGAAGCTACCGCAGCCGATTCTCATCAGAAGTTTCAACAACTTGATGGAATACAGGACCCGCTACATGAGGATTCACCGGAGATTGCTAACTTAATAATGGCAAAGGCAGAGGCATAAATAGCAGCTATCTTACTCTTAATAAATCCAATTTTTGTTAATAATCAATATCTGCCAATATAACTCAGAAATTTGAAAATAAATTTATAAATATAAAATAAATAAATAAAGTAATTGAATTAAATTAAAGGT
This sequence comes from Synergus gifuensis, assembly GCA_904066015.1. NCBI lineage: Eukaryota > Metazoa > Arthropoda > Insecta > Hymenoptera > Cynipidae > Synergus > Synergus gifuensis. Next base: position 157,175 of record CAJFCO010000096.1, on the reverse strand, counting down.
AATAGTATTAAAATAGAATGCGGAAGGTCAGAGGTCAAAGATCTAGGTTCAAATATGGAACGTAGACAATAAGAGCAAAAATTTGTATATGATTTTAATTATACAAAATTATTAACTGTTTTCATTTTACAATTAACGATTTTATTACGAATCACTGGAATGGAGAAATGATTGTTTTTTAAGCCACTCTTTTTAGAGCCGAACCTCAAAAATGACATTGAACGATGAACGAGAGAGGATCCATCAAACCCGTTATTCCACATTACTCAAGAAAAAGTTTTCCCATCTCTGACGTCCAGTTTTATCGCAGAGCGTACTTTAGTCATTTTCTTTGCTCCTTTCTTTTACAGACGCTCCAGTTGCCCTAGCCCACCTGGCCACGGGTTACTTCTTGGACACCCTCAGGGAAGGAGACGATCTAAAATTGGCTTGCGACGCCCAAAGTAACCCCCCGCCGACCAGCATCGTATGGTATCAAGACGTAAGTCCACCTTTCATGTTCTAACATAGCAGAAGGTAATCTCCTTTTAGCTCGGTTCAGATGAATTTGAAAATCGATCCTTTCTCGGATACTCCATTAGTCCTTACTTTCATAATGGTATTATCCGCAGAGGGATCAAATTCCATATTCTTTTTAGTAAATTGAACACTCGATTAGAACTTTCTTTCTTTATAACTAAAATTATTTTTGTTTTTTTCTTGCAACCTCCCTCTTGACTTTTTTGGAATATTATATTGAATAGATTTGAATATTTCAGAATTAAAAAAATATTCTCTTGAATATTCTTTTGAGTTCTTCTGAATTCGCTTGAATTGCTTGGAATACTTTTAATTGCATTCTTTGTATCAAAGAAAAAAATATACATACAGAAATTGAAATAAGCTTTTAAAATCAAGCTTAAGGAATGTTAGCCTTCGGAATCTCGTTGTCTTTGAAATGCTACTCTGTATTCGCGATGAGAACGAGGCTAAAGTCTTGTCTGAATCGTAAAGTTCGTTTCGTGTACCTTGTTAAGGTTCCTGCAATCGGAGCCTTAATTCCCTCCGTCTCGATCATACGGATCACCGCTTCCGGTCGGCACTAATCCATTCGAGATCCGGTAACGACCCGCGCTCCAATGGTATAACGTCTCTTCGAAAAGTTTCCTAAACGCCCATCGCAACTCGACTTCTGCAACAAATAAGATTATCCGAAAGAAAAAACAACATCTCATGTCGCGTCGGAAGGAAACGAGCCGACGAAGTTGCCAATTCGTTGATTTTATCTTCCAAACTGGAGATTCTGGAACGCCGCATGCTTCGAGGGATGTTTAGTCGAATTGTATGAAAGAAAGATATCAGCGACCTAGTCAGCAATTTCTTTTTTTTCAATAATTCTCATTTTAGGAAACAAATCAAAATAAGACATATCTCTGTGTATCAAAACTCGTAAATTTTAGTCAGAGTTCAACTCTATCAGTCAAGAAATGCACAACATATATTATTTAAGGAAAACTGGTTAAGTTTTTAAAATTCGTAGAAAGAAATAACCATAAAATATTGAAAAACAAAGCAAACGCCTCGGTCTTGTATTTGAAAATAGATATTCTAAGTTATATAATAGAGCAACTTTGTTGCTATCTCTCAATTAAAATAATTTATTAAACGTTCTTACCTTGTATGAAGATTGCGCAAAAGTGATAAAAAATATTTACTATTTAAAAAATGTAGGTTTTTTACCGATTTCAAGAGAAAAATTTTTTGAAAGTGAAATGGTTATTAAAATCGTTTCTTTGGGGTGTGATATTTATCTAAATTAAAGGGAACCATCTTCCTAAATCCGTTTGAAATTCCTGAAAATTCTCTTGAGTTAAGGTGAAACCTTTTAATTTTTTTAAAAAAAGGAACAGCTAAGTCCCATTTCATGGTATGGCTTAAATATTAATTTAAATTACATTTTTCGTGGGAATTTGTATTTTAAAGTATCTCGCGAATGAAAGTCGGTCAAGTTTTGCAATTCCTTGCATTTCAGAAGTTACTTTTCCGGTTAATGTCTCGCGACAGTATACATATTTATTACTCTGGAGCCATTACATCGTGGTAGTTCAGTTTACCTAACCCAATCTCGTGCGGACAGTGCCCATATTTCTTGCGAAACTATCCACCCATTAAGGGAAATCATTAATGTCACTGAGGTCAAAGATAAGATATCATTATAACCTTAGAGCCAAATAAACTACTAGACTTTAAAATAACTAAATATATTCTCAGAATATATAAGTCAATGATTTTAAAATAACTTTGTTTCTTATATATTATTATAATACAACTTGCATAATTTTTAATAAAATTGAAAATATCCGAAAAGGATTCACATATTACATAATAACTCGCTGATTTTTTTAATTAGCCAAAAACTCAGCTCTTATTATCCAAATGCTGACGTGGAATATCATGAAATACTATTTCTCATAAAAGTAAAGTAAGCAGTTCATCGTGAAAAGTAAATTCTGGAATGAACAAATTTTTATTCTTGCTTCTCAGTTCTTCCACAGACATCGTTGGCGGAATTTCGTTTTTATTTGAGGTACAGACCGTTTCACGGTATAACTTTACACTCACATTTCCGGCGAATAGACGCTCGACGCCACTACGACGGAGTTAACATCGACGGAACAGTAAATTGGAGAAAATCGAAATTGGAACGGAAGTACTGGAGGTGTAATATTATTTACTTAGCATATAGGTTTTTTGTTAAAAAAACTGTCGAATTTGTAAAGACGTAACTTCATAAGAGTTATAAAGAGGTGGTTCTTAAACTATTTACAGTTTACTTGTCCACATTATAAAAAATTAAAAATTTTTTTGACAATTCTGAATTCAGCACAGATTTCTTGTTTGAAAAATACAAAAGTTATCTGATCGAAAATTTTTCTTTGTGTCAAAAAGTTCACATATATAAATATGACTTGGAGTCTTACTCGAAACAACAGTTTTTGTTCAGCTCACAAGTTACAAGAGGCCAAACAAAATTCGCATCCTAGTTAGAATTTCTTTGGACACGTATGGTCGATACGCGCCACGTATTTTTCTCATATCTTCGCGTTGCAGCCCCGTGTAGCTGTTTTCGTGTTTATTCTTATTGGGTCTGATCTTTTGGCTAGAGTGAAGGTTTTTCCCCAGGCGTAAAAGGACGAGGAACGTGTTGCATGCACTGGAGATAACTGAACAGAGCAGAAAAAGCAAAAACATTAAAAAAATAAAATTAAGAAAAAAGAAGCCCCTATACTATAGTGGGTTTAAAACAACCAAAAGGTTAAACAATTCTTTGTTTGTTTGAAGGAAAATCTAATCATTTATCTTTATTTCTTTTAAATTCATATTGAATTCTTTTCAAAACCTTTTAATTCCTTTGACTGAAGTTTTCCTCATTATTTAAGCAAAAGTGCACAATATGCAAGATTGTTTTTATTGAGGAATAATAATATGTAGAATAATGATAGAAGTATCCACAGAAACGGATTTTTATTTTCTATTGTTCAAAAAAAGACGTAGTGGGTCATTTGTTTGCGCTGACAGAAATACGTTATACGTGAAAAGAACCCTTATGGGTGAGAAAGGAACATTTTTCTTCTAATGTCGCATATATCTCACTAATTCGGCCTTCTTTGCAGAATTGAAATATAAAGAGACAAGACTCAGTTGACGCATTGTCCATATCGCCCAAATTTCGGAGGCGTTGATTTACGACAAGTGAAATCCAATATATAAAAATGTGCAGATCTCGTGCTCCCATGGACAAGGGAAAGATTTAAATTTAACATAAAAGTGATATGGGAGTGAGAAAAAAATAAAAGGTCTGCTCGTGAGAAGGAAGAGAAAAATAAAATTCTATTAAAATTCGACTTATTTTATTCTATAAAAATATTACAAAAAATCTAGTATAGAATTCAGAATTCCTCTAAGACCTCTAGGTCAATAATGATAATAAAATAATGAAAAAAAATTAATTGTACTTGCAGAAAAAAATTTAGTAAGATTATGTACAATCTTTGAATTAGGTTGTAATATGGAACTTGGAAATGCAATTTGGAGAACATCTACGAGGTTCAGGGCAAGTTATTAAAGGCTAGATGTCATATCCTTGTGTTAGTTTCGACGATGAGAATGTTTACGAGGTGCAGACTATGACTCCATAAAAATGGTGAGGATTTTAATATGGGAGTGAACCGTAATATTCCCTCTTATGAGCTTCTGTAATGGTACGATTATCATCATATAAACTTCTCTCGTGACTCCCTCATCATTGCTTTTTAACAAATCTTCTTTTGGTAAAAATTAGTGAAACGGGCTTAGAAAAGGGATTGGAAAAAGTGTTGGAAAAAGGATTTGTAAAAAAGGTTTAAACATTTCTTCTTTTGATTTGATCTTTTGATTGACAAGAAAATTGTCTCGCTTATCAAGAAAGCGGACCTAATATAGTAATCTAAAGCGGAGCTAATAAAGTAATCTTCGTACGCTATTGTCAACTCAATTTTTTGTAAGAAAATTCTCTTTCGTTTTTCGTTTCTTTTCTTTTTTTTTTAAGTTACGTTTTGCCTTTGTCACCGTCTGTTCACGAATGACTATCGTACTTTCTAGACGGGGACAAGATTTCAATTTCGCGCATCGCTTCTTTGTTGCACACGCTCTTACATATCCTTCCTGTGATCATCCCTCATGTGTTTGCATTGAACGTAGTTACGCTGTCCAACGTCCGTTCTATTCTCTCGCAGATTTGCTCTTGTTCTTGTGGTATGTGCTTGAACTCAAAGGGCACATTTCCTTCCCTATTTACCGTAAAATTAACGATTATCCACTATGAATGACCAGCGACGTGGATGACCAAACTGAAAATGTTTGGCTTGTGAAATTTCCGCTCACCATTAATGTAAAAATATTTTTAAAACGAAAAACAATTGTTGAAAATAATTCCCAGTAAAAATTTTCGTTTATTGTGCACTTTATTTCGTTTATTTTTATTGTATCAAAATAAATGTGTGCGCTTAATTAAACCGATTTGCTGAACTAGACTCATTAAGACTCATTAGCACTAATGAATTAATCCCTTTGTAAATAAAAATCTTTTTATTTATGGCTACATTTTTTTGACTATATTCTTTTAACTTCAGAAAGTCTGAATAAAAGTTTAACCTTTTTCATTTCCAACTTACAAATAAAATCACGTAAAATATTTCTGGATAATGAAAATATGATACTTTTCTTATAAATTTCATTAAAATTATAATAACCTCATTAAAAAATATTCATGATTGCAGCAGTCTGAAGTAAATTAGTAAAATTACGTTTTCTTTCAGTATTAGGAGTGTTATATATTATTTTATTTCTACATTCTGAGCACTGTCCGTTATTTCTCGTACTTTTCCAATGATTGAGACAGTTGAACAAGGTTTCAGTTGTCATGAGACGAGAGCAATACTTTTTAATGGAGAAACTTGTTCTACTTGCAGGGTCACGGTTAGATGGCTGAACGAATGGAATAGGGTACACTAAACTTCCCGACGTAAATCGAGACACGAGTCACGATCGAGTCTCTATCGCCTTCCTTCACGAATCTGTTGAACTTCTCTTATTACAGTATTCTAATTATTGCTATTTCATATTGTCCTTAGCACTCTTGCAATCAAGTCCAAGTTGGCTGGAAACTCTTAATTAATGAGAAGAGAGAAAACGAGAAACTTATAATTAAGGAAACTTTTCCTAACTTAGATTGTACTTCGTAGGAATCTTCTGTTTAGATAAGGAAACGATTTCCTGATGATTATCAATCCCTTTGCAAAGCATTTTCAAATCTTTCAAATCTGTCAGTTTTCATGCTATAAATGCTAGAAAGTGGTTAATTTCAGATCTTTGACGGATCTCTGACGAAAGCTTCGAACGAATCCGAAGTTTCAATCTGAACGAATCCGAAGCATATTCGAACAAAGGTTTAAAACCAAATGAATTCGAAATTTCTATCCGAATGAATCCGAATGAATCTGAAGCTTATCTGAAGAAACTTTCAAACCGAATGAATTCGAAGTTACAATCTGAATGAATCCAAGACCAATCATAATCTCAATTTGTCTGAGGTCCATTGGAATAAATTATCTGTTTATTCCAATCGACATTATAACATCACTAGTAAACCAACACGCGCTATTATTTTGTTTTCCTTCTTATAACTTCAAGTCATTCAAAAGCCAATCAGATTTGGAACAACAATGTACAGCAACAACAATGAACAACTTTTTTTAGAGAGGAATTTCAAAATGTTTCTAAGAATTTTAAGGGATTTCAAGATATTTCGTGGAATTTTAAAGGAATTCATGCAATTTTAAAAGTTTTTTCAAAGGATTTTAATGGATTTTGAATGTTGTAAAATTTTGGGGAATTTTAAGATATTTTAATGTATTGTAAGGAATTTTGACGATTTTTAAATGAATTCAAGGGACTTTTATAATCTTTAAAAAATTTGGCAAAATGTTAAAGGATTGCATGGAATTTTTGATAAGATTTATAATAATTTTAATAAATTTTAAATGATATAAATTATATAAAGGAAATATTATCGTAGAATTTTAAGGGATTTCCAAAAGTTTCTAGGAATTTTAACTTTTAAAATATTGCTGTATGGATTTTGAGGAATTTAAAGTTCTCCGGATAATTTTATTGAGGGATTTCAAAAGATTTTTATGACTCGAAAAATTTCGTAGAATTTAAAAAGATTTTAAAAGTTATCATCAAATTGCATGAAATTTTAAGGGATTTTAAGACATTTTAAGACATTTTAAGAGAATTTAAGAGGTTTTTATGAGTTTTATAAAAATTTTGTGAAATTTTAAAGGATTTCATGGAATTTTTTGAGAATTTCTAATTAAGGAATTAAGGATTTCAAAGTTTGTTGAAAACTTTTAAGAAACCATCAAACCAACAGATTATTTTGTTTTCCTTCTTATACAACTTCAAGTCATTCAAGTCTTTTATATTTCTTTTATTTAGTTTATATTACAGATTGTGGCGATTTCCCAGCTGGTACAAATTAGCTCCGGTTTATTCAGATCGGAATATTCAGGCTAATTTCGGATTGGCTCGGATTGATTTGAATAGGAATTAGTAGGCTGACTTCGTATTCACTCAGTTCTATTCGGATTCGATTTGTCTTTTTCCACGGATTCGCTCAAAATGAAACTAATTCGCTTGGATATATATTTCGGATTGAAAAGGATTCAGATGGATAGGAAATTTTTCTATCCGAAACTTTCTTCAGGAATAACACTTGTACATATCGCAAGTAAAATATTTCTTTTCACTTATCCGCCTCAACACTTTGAGGCTTTGCCATAGTGGCTCAGCTATTATAGGCTCTAATTTAATGACGTTGATTAGAACCAAAGTCACTGATGATATTTGTAATATGTACAAGGGTTGTAATTATATTTGCTATAGTCTGGTGGTCAGGGATTTAAATAATACGCCCGTATAGTGGATTCTGATACGTTGAGTATGTACATTGTACATATTGCCCTTTGCCGCATAAAACCTATCCACTTGCATTAAAGTGGATAAGGGTTGCTCTGTTTTGCTACAGGCTAGATTCTATGTTGGCTTTGGATAGCGTATTGCTGTCGACGATGTGGGTATTTCCATGGAAGATATCGCTATTTCAAAAAAAAATTGAAGAGGATAAATATAATAAATGCTTGCACAATTGTCGGAATTTTTTCAACGCATTCGTTTCCGTATGAAGGTTAAATTTCATACCTGTGATTTTATTTAACTATTCGTCAGAACAAAAATTTTACAGGAAAATCGAGTAATATTTTATTAGAACGTTCTATGTTTGATGTACAGAAAATTTCTCTATCGACAGAAGAAAAATCTGTGCCGTCATAATTTTTTGAAACTAACGGATAAAGTTCCGAAAATTTCTTCTCTCGTAATTAACTTGATTTAGCAGTTTTGCAGTTTTGTTTTAGTTTTCTCCTTTAAAATCATATTTTTTAGTACTTTCCCTATTAAATGACGAGTTCGCATTTTTGTAAATTCTCTCCAAGTTGAACAATACACCATCCAAAATATAATAAAAGCACAATGTTCAAGCTAAGAAAACAGTCTCATGACAAGCCACCTCGTGTGAAGAATGTATTTATTTATATTAAATTTGTTAGCCTTTCCTTAAATCTCTGGGGAAGGAAATATTTTCTCTACGATAAGAGAGTGTCTTTCGTCGGAAACAAGGATGGTAAGACTGGTGAGACGGGTGCGAGACTCTACTACTTGGAAGGCAACAGTGCGGTATCGTCTATCTGTGAAATATGTCTTCCAATACTACGCTTCGCTTGCTGTACGTAATCCCAGCCTCATAGTACCAGCCTACGGTGCTTTGCACATAATATTGTGTCGTAAACCAACTGTATCTATCTTATATCGCAGTGTCACGCCACAGCGAGTACAAAGGAGTTACAGCAACCAAGAGACACACGATGGAATCAAAGTTACCACGTAGAATTAGCTAAAATTTCTGCCTCCGAGCTCAAAACACTTCTCCAGATTGTCTGGGAATTGTTTTTATTTTATTGTACCCAGTCAACTCGATAAATTTTGTGATATTTCTTAACTAGTCTGGTTAAGGGTTAAAGGTCAAATATCAAATGTAAAAGGTCAAAGACTCAAGGCCATTGGTCACCTGTACTAGGTTACAAAGTTACCGATTATCATTCATAAGTCATAAGACTTCACCAGTCACAGGCTATAAAAATTTAATTTTGGATGATTTTCATATTTTTTAAATCATTTTTATATTGAATGATATATAATATTGGATGTATAATTTTGGATCAATAAGAAACGTTTTTAAATCTCTTGACATTATTTTCAACTTTTTTTATTTTAATTTTTTTATTCGTCTTTTTTACAAATTTAGAATAAAAGGGTTACCGTAAATTCGTGTAGAGGGGAATAATTTTTTAGGAAAAAAATCAAGAAAAATTGAAATACGAAACTAATGGTAATTTCGTTAAAAATACGATCCTGCATAAAAATAAGCTGATGAGACTTTCTACGTCAATTTTGAACGATATCGTGCTGGCAAGTTCTCGTTTTACGTGAAACTCAAATTGCTATTTCGTGTTTTCCGGGTGTTAGCACGAATTTCCGAGCTTTAGTCCAGTAATTCGTTAGCCCGCTCTATTAAATTGAAAGAAAAGAGAAGAGAATAGAGAATGAAGAAATTCACGCCATACTTGGTAATTTCTCTACTATTAAATGTATATGCTGCACTGACCGCCGTTCGACGTTTAATCTACTCGAAATAATTACTAATTTGCAATTCATGATACAAATTGGAATTATCCCCAAAAAATATATTTTTGTCTTGAAATATTTTAATACATAGACTAAACAACCAAAAGTCAAACGACAAATAAAATTTTTAGGAGCATAAAATTATTCATACACTAAATTAGCAGTGAATTTATCAACTGAAGTAGTTGAACAAACTAAGAATTTCTTTTCAGTGCAAAACAAATTATTCATGGAGCATTATGAGTTTTCAATCAGCTCTAATCGGCTGGAAAATATCTTTCCATTAAACTAAATCGACCATGCATTATTTGAGAGGAATAATTTAAGAAATGTATTCCACATTTTGCATTATCGATATTACAAATAATAATAAAGACAGAATGAAATATAATACAATTCACTCAAAGTAATTTATTTTGTTGGAAGTCGTAAAAAAAATCATTGCACTGCTCTAAAATGTCTAAAAGTATTGCAATATTGGAAAAAGTATCTCAATGATGTGATGTGTGTGCGTTTTATTAAATTTGAATGTGAACTAAATTCGAATTCTAGATTTGAAAACTTTCAAACATGAAAAAAAAACTTTTTTACAACTCATGCATGATTTTTTCATATATGAAGCAAGGCGTAAATTTTTACAATTTTTACGTTATTTATAGTATTCGATGTTGCCCGGGATTTTAAAAGATTTCAAGTGACTTTAAAGGAGTTTTAAGGGATTTCAGAGATTTTAAGGAGCATTAAAGGATTTTTAAAAGAGTTTGAAAGAGTTACCGGAAGGATGTTCCAGATATTTCTATATATATCACAATATTTCAAAGGATTTCATCATATTTTATGTGACTTTAAGAATTTCAAGGGATTTAAAAATATTTCAAGACATTTTAAGTGATTTTAAGAAATATAAAGGAATTGATTCCAATGTGGAGGAAATAAAATGAAAACTCCTGCAAAATCTCTTAAAATATCTTGAAATCTCTTCTAATTCCTTCAAATTCGTTAAAATAAATTAAAATCTCTTAAAATCTTGTGAAATCTCTGAAAAAAACTGTTGATATCTCTTTTAAACTCTAAAGAGTCTTCAACCTTTTAAATTCTTTAAAATCACTATAAATCTCTTGAAATTTCTTGAAATTCCTTAAAATCAAAATTTTTTGCCATCCTTTAAAGTCTCTTTAAAATTCCTTTAAATTCTATGAAACCCCTTAAAATCTCGGGAAACGCCCGGTAAATTTCTGTTAGTGAATAACTAAAAATTTTGGATTGTAGGAATTTTTAAAAATATTTTTATTTCAATAAATGTAAAAAAATCGTCAAACTAAACCTAAACAAAACTAAACTAAACTAACTAAACGTCAACCTAATGCAGTATAGCATTGGGGAACTTATTTAGGTTTCCACATAAGGAAATGCACTTTTTAAATCTAGGGAATGCATTAATTCCATTAATTGTGTTTTTGGTTTTGTTTTAAGGACACTCCACTACAACACGACGTCAGTGCTGGCATCCTGATAGCATCCAACACCCTAACACTGAGAGTCTTGACTTTGTCCCACTTTGGACACTATTCCTGTCAGGTCACGAACGCTGTTGGAGAGAGTCGCAGTCCTCCTCTTCTCATCCACATGAAATGTAAGTCTTGGTATCCAACAACGAGAAAGTCCCGTTCTTTCGTGAACTCGAGTGCTATGCACACAACAACTTCCCAAAACAAGTGACGTATAGACGAAACATTTCGTGCAAAGTACTAAAAACAGTCGGCCTCTGTAGAACAGGATTACTTAATTTCCTGTTCAAAATTGAAGTAGAGCGAAACACTATCGTAAATCGTAAATCAGTATAAGGGTTGTTACGTCCCGTGGTAACGTTGCCCGAGTCGAAAAATAGGTTCTCCTTTTATCCTCCAAATTCTCTAAATTCAAGAACTTAGGAAGATCAAAAGAGGATATATTTTAATATATTTCAAGTCCTCATTGAGTCCTCGAAATGTTCGGAATAGTTCTGGCTATTTCACAGAAATCAGACACTGTTTTATTTAATCTCTTTTTCCATCCCCTCTCTAACCCCCTTTTTCCAAATTATTAGAGCAATACATATGTTTTAACAACGGACATCATAAGAATAGAGAAAATACGCAGAGAAATTTACTCTAAATTTGAAGTATTAAATTAAATACGTGACTCGTTGAAATATAAAGCAGAAATATTGTTTTCGTGCTCATACGAGTATAAAATACAAGTTGTTGTTAGCTTAAATTGATAAATACAGAAAATATTTTTTTTTGTAGAAGTGATATTTTGTTAAATTAATTGCGTGAGACTTTTTAGAAGAGGAAAAAGATTATAGATGGAACTAGATTTTATATTGATCCGATTGATTCTACATTTACTTCTTTCAAAAAAGAACAAGAGAAAAAGGGAGCAAAAGTAAATATTTATTGAAGTTTTATCTGGGTCGATGTTTACTCGTTTGCTGCTAGGAATCAAATTTATAAAATTGGGTATTCAAGCACTTAAAATCAAGTTTAAATTGTCTGAAAACAGCCACTGAGGTTGAAAGATTAAAATTTTTAAAATCATAAATGAAACAAGTATAAGAATTATTCACAGGAAAAGATTCTAAAGTTTGTTTAAAACTTATTATTGCATTGAAGAAATTAATATTAAATTTTTGACCGTCTTTTCCTATTCATTTCTTCTTATATTTTTTGAAATGCTTCGATGCCGAATTCTTTAAAAACCTTTCTCAATAATGAAAGAGGGGTTTTCTTACATCCTCTTGACTCGGACCTTATTTTCTCGTTCACAATTACTTACCGTCGCTGTCTACTCGTTGCACTCTAGCAGAATACAACTTAGATTCCATTCTTCTCAATCGCTTTTGATTTCCATTGAGATCTGTTTGAAATTGATTTAGTTTTATTTTACTTATTTCAAGTTTTACTTCTATTCTAGAATTTATGGTTTAATTAAAATCTATAGTTAAGGTTCAGAAAATACCATTGGGAGAAAGGTTGACTCATGGGAGAAATCAATATATAAAAATTCCAGAAAAAGTTATCAAAAACCAACTGTCAACAGAAAGCAGCGGATAAAAATTGTTTTTTATAAACTTTGCAACGGTATACTATTCGAATATTGTTGACCATCACATAAGAAAATATATCAATTGTCTATACAGCTATGCCCGAGGGTTTATCAACGTATGAACGCTGGGAATTATAATCAAGAGTCTCTCGTTTCATTAGACATACATGTGACAAAGTAAGGACAAGTTCCAATTAGGAACTTTTGATGAGCATGAGTTGCATTTCAACGTGTTCTGTTGTGTGGAAGGCTTCTACACAAAAGTTGGCTGAAATGATGTCTAGTATCAGCATTGATATATGTTTCATGGAAGTTGAAACTTCGGAGGCTTCCACATCGAACTCTCCTGAAAAGATAATCAAGCGCTTTGTTCTTTACCTGTTCATGTAAGCAAATTGCAAATTTCATCTCCGGGATGAATTTTTTTTTAATATTCTAGTTTAATAAAACCTGGGTAGAATTTCAATATATTCCCTCTTCGCTTCGACTTCGAAACTTCGTATGATGTGTATCCAGTACATCCAAGAAAAAAAAGTTATTGGTAATAATCTGGAACTTTCTTTTTTGTAAATATTTGTAGTTGTAAACATTTTCTCAACCATTCTAAATGTTTTAAAGTTGGATTTATAATTAATCTCAAGATTTATGAAAGTGAATTTATGTAAGTGAAAGTGTCGCGCCAGCAAAGTAGAAAATGCGTGTTTTGGCCAGACGCAATACATAAGTAGTCATGGAATGTTTTGGTTAGACACGCCACAGTTTTCAGTAGAATTTTTCTAAAGTCGTGGCGTTTCCTAAATGAAGTGTTAGGTGCGATTTTTCTCTAAGTAGATTATTTTAAATTCTTAATCTTTAATTTATTGTCTTGATAAGGTTGTAATGGACGTAGCTGTCTTTACCTTCCTCTTTCTTTGTTTTTCCGTATTATCTTTTAATGAAATTTTATTTGCGTGTTTGTTCATCCAAATTTTACAGTAAATTTTACATTATAGAGATAGAATTTCAATAATGAACGAATAATATTCTCTTTTATCCTTGTTGACAGATGCACCAAGGTGCAGGAAAGGTTACGAGAGATTGGAAATTACGGCCTTGCGTGGTGAAGCTTTGAAACTGCGTTGTGAGGTCCAGGCCGATCCGGATGACGGGGTGAGATTTTCATGGACGCACAATAGCACACGAGGGGATGTTCTGCCAATACGAAATACTCGTGTGATGTCTCCAAACGAGGGACTCATGAGTATTCTGGACTACAAGCTGGACAGTGATAGTGACTTCGGGACACTGGCATGTTGGGCAATTAACAGTGTCGGGAGGCAAAGAACACCATGTATCTTCAACATTGCTCTTCCCAGTGAGTAGACACCGTTTATTGGAAATAAAATCATTAACGCTCTGCAACTAATTTCCTGTTCAGTATAATCGACGGTTAATTGAGGGGCTGAGATCAAAAGCGGAGTAAAATAATGGTGGGAGCAAATGTGGGTTAAGAAGAAGGCTACAAGTAAACACGGATTAGAAAAGAAATTAGAAAAACGAGGATTATATCATATATGTTAATATAACTCGATGATAGAAAAACGTATTATATTCTAATATATCGCTCTATCATAGAGTTATATTAATATATATGATATAATCTTCGTTTTTCTAATTTCGTTTTTACTCGTAGCCTTCTTCTTAACCCACATTTACTCCCACCATTATTTTACCCCGCTTTTGATCTCAGCCCCTCAATTGAAGGACACTGATCCTTTACAGATTTTAGTGGATTTAATTTTTTTGATAGAAAAGCGAAGGGAGTAATGGAAGGAAGAGTGGGAAAATCGGAAAGAGGGCAGAGTCGAAAGTGGAAAGAGTGGAAAAAGAAAAAAGTGGGAAGTGGGAAGAGGAAAGAAGAAAGAGTGGAAAATGTGAAGAGGGAAGTTTGAAAAGAGGGAAGTTTTGGGAGTAGGAAGAATAGAAAGGGGGAAGAGTGGGATGATTAGGAATTGAGAAGATTGGAAAGTGGGAAAAGTGGGGAATAGGAAGAAGGAAAAGTCGAAAAAGAGATGAGTTGAAAGTGGAAAGAGTGGGGACTAAGGAATGGGAAGAATGGAAAGAGGGGAAAGTGGGTACAGTTGGAAGAAGAGGAAGAGTGTGAAGAATGAAGAGAAGGAAGAGTTAAGAGTGGAAAGAGTGGGTAGAGAGAAAGTGGTAAGTTTGGGAAAGGGTAGTGTGGGGAGTGGATATAATGGAAAAAGGAGAGAGTGGAAAGAAAAGAGAGTAGGAAAAGGAAAAAATATAAAAAGTGGAAAGAATGGGAAGAGGGAAATGTGGGGAGTGGAAATTATAGGAAGAGGGGAGATTGGAAAGTATGAAGAATTGGAAGAAGAAAGAGTATAGGAAAAGAGAATAGTTGAAAGTGGAAAGAGTCGTAAGAGGGAAGTGTGAGGAGTGGGAACGACGGGGAAAGGGGAGAGTGGAAATGGTGGGATGAATGGTAAGAGTGAGAAGAGTGGGATAAAACTAGATAAATAATTACAACTTCTTTACGCTTGTGGATCCAAAATGTGGACCTAGTTAAAAAAATTTCTTGCAAGTATGTTCATTAACGTTTCGGTAGAGATGTCCTCCAAGGAGACTTTGTATAGTCTCTAAAACTTCAAAGCTTCATTTTCTTTTATGAATCGCTAGCAAAATTCTAGTGTTTAACCGAAAAGCCTTGAAATTTAGGAAAAATGTGGATTCTTCTCGCATTCTACAAAGTTCCTACTTAGTTATTCTGGCTAATGCATGCGAGTTGCGCCACCCTGTAACCGTAATGGCAAACGACTTCGCGGCAATATACTTGAATGGAACGACTAGCCCTATTAAGTATTGACCTAGTTGGTAAAGCTGCAGTCTGCTCCAGGTAAACTGACATTCGCCGGAGTAGAATTGTCCTGAGTTAGAATTGTCTCTAGTTTAGAAATTCAAGAGACCAATAAGTTACCCCAATTTAAACCTTTGGATAAATGTCTTTAGAGAAAAACTCCTGTAAGAAACAAGGCGAAGGAATTAGGTAGAAAGTACTTAGGCATATTACATTCGAGAATAAATACTATTCTATTCTGAGTAAATTCAAATTAATCAAGTTGATAAGAAAAACTTTCAAAAAAAACTTTTTCATTTTGAATTCTCTTGATTTCTTTTAAATTCACTGCGAATTGTATTTAATTATTTAGATCCTCTCGTATTCTTTTAAGTTAAATTGGTTTCCTTCAAATTAGTTTATTCTTTCACACGTTACTTTACACACACGCAACGTTGGAGTTTGAAAGATATTTACGCTTGATCAGCATTCAGTATCTCGGTATAGTGACTACCATGCCTAATGTGATTGTCTAAAACAAGCAAAATTTTTGCGTGCTTCCAGTTTGACTTCCCCACCTATCCATTGTTTGATAATGAAAAAGAATGGAAAAAGATTCGAAGCTTCAGAAGACAGTCATGTGATGGTAGGGGAGACAGTGGAAGTTGGCGGATGGTGTCGAGAATTTCCGTCTGATTTCGCTTCACTCAAGGCTTGCTTGACTGACTTGGCTGGCTTGTCTGGGTTGGTTATTGGCTGTTGGATGAATCGCTAGTCTGTAGTTTGTAGTCTGTGGAGGGTTGGCTCCTGCTACGATACCCTAGTACTACAGTTCACTAAACTCCAACCGTAACCTCTCGCCAACCTGGACCAACACTCATAGCAGCCGGTTCTTCTGGCCGATTAAACTGAGTACTTTGCTGCAAGTTCAGCCCGCATTACCGTTAGCGAGTCTTATAACCGAATTCACTCCGAGACAGTTGGAGAGACCTTTGGAGTATCATTTCGGGGTCAAAGGAACGCAGAGCCCCTCTATGTTTCGTCAACTTCTAAGACTTAACATAAGAGCTTAACAACTCAGATCAACGGATTTGCAAGTATATCATTGCAAAATCTGCTCTGATTATGCATTTATAAAATCATAAAAAATGTTACGACATCATAAACTAAAATCGTTTAATAGAGTCAGATAACTTAAATAGAGAATAGCTCTTTAGTGGCGTTATTGTGTTGATATTAAGATTCTAAACAACTTTCGAGTTTGTTATGAGTCAAATTCCACGACCCCTTCTTGTCCCTCTCCAGCTCAGGCTCACCATTTCTGAAGAATTTCACAAGTAAATCTCTTCTGGAAAATTATACGCTGGGACAGTACCGAGCGCCATTAAACGTGACTCGCGAAGCACTGTTTGTCTGATAAGAGCCCCTTTAGTACATCAGCGTTTATCTTTCTCGGATCTCGCATTTCTTAAATGTACCATATGCCAAGCGTTTACAGTTGTAATTCAACTTGAGTACACGCTCCGCTAATAAGGATTGCTGTAACTGTTTATTATGCTCTCGAATTTGAATATATCAATTCTTTTAAGTTAATGTGTATTCAGATTATTGTTACGGAATTTTTAATTGTTACCAGCAACAATTGTCCGCGCGATTAATTTCTTGTTTTTGCACTCCTTTTGCTAAAAGCTGGGCATCATAAATTTGTTCCGTGGATTTTTTAGAATATTTTGAAAATGTTTTCAAACTTTTTAAATTTCTTTCATTATCTTATATTGCAAGACATTTAGAATGATTTTAAAGGATTTCAAGATATTTTAAGTGATTTTAAGGAGTTTTTATGGGATTTCAAAAAAGTCCAAAATAGTTTCAGGATCTTCAATTATTTTAAAATATTTGTAAATATTGTATAAGGGATTATTAATGATTAAAAAAGTTCAAAGGATTATAAAAGAATATAACAAATTTGAAGAATTTCCACGAAATCTGAAATTAATCTGACTAGTTTGGAAAGAGTTTGTTTTGATTTTCAAAATAAACACACGCATACAATTGTAAATTAGGTTGCATTTCCAGTTCTCTGGGATATCTTGAGATCGTAGGTAACTGTAGCTCGGAGATAATCCAACGTGCCTACACGTACACGAATAGATGTAGAACTAGAAACTGCGAGAGGTTTGGTTCTATTGCGTTAACCGCTTAACATCCCCTGGTGCAGGGAATTAGCATTTCGATGTGGGAGAAAATCGTTGGAAAAACGACTGCCGGGAATTCTTGTTTCGAATCGCCATTTAAACGAACAAAATACTGCGATTTAATTTTCGAATTTACGATCTGAAAAGTGTTCCCTAGACGCCGATGTTTTGCAGATGAGACGATTTCACGAAGAAAACCTTGCTTCTCTTGCAATGAAAGTCTCATTTAGTCTCTTTATGCTCAAAAAATTTACGACTTACACTAATCGGTTTACTATTTGTTTTTTTTTCAAAATAACGCGCAAAAGTACATTTTATTAAAAAGTCGATATTTTATTAATAAAATAATTACCAAGTGGTTTATTAGAAATTTCAATAAGCACTAAAGAGGGAGCTGAATACATAGTACTTATAATAATTAATATGAAATTTGTGTTTCATATATATAAATAAATGTTGTTGATGATTATATATACATAATGAGTTAATTTGTATCGTAAACCAGAGGTTAATAAAACAAAACATATGATACTCAATAAATTTAATTAGACTATTGCTAATTGAACTAATTGCATTAAAGCACACGAAATAATGAAATTTGCAAATTATTTTATCTCCCATTAATATAATCAGTTTAACAATGCATGATAGGAGAAATCTGTATTTAGATATTTTGATAAATGATAATGGAATTCGTAATTATTTTTTTTATTTTCATTTCATTTCAACTTAGTTTTTTCTATTTTAATTGTGTTACATCGATTATAAACATTCTCTCTATTGGAATTACGTTATTGACTAGTTCTTATTTATTATTTGCACATTCAGATATTTCTAGTTCACTTCTTTTAAGAAATCCATTTTTAACATTCTTTTCCTGTGTAATATATTGCAAATCGAGCCTGCGATTAAGTACAACTACTCCAAAATGTATATCTGCTTTTTATTTTATTTTTTTCAGTACAGCGTTTTTCACCTTTTGTATATATTTTGTATTTCCGAGCCAACCATCCAATGGCTTTCACATTCTTTCAATACGGTAAAAATATGACAAAATGGCAGGAATCAAGGGAAAGAAGAGGGAAATGTATGCAAACTTTTCGTTAAAAATTACCGTAAATTACTAAAAAGTTCCAGAAATTTCTGTAAATATAATTAAATCTTCCGCCATCGCGCTTCTCCAATTAAAATTTAATATGGATAGAAATCATGCAAGTTATAAAAAATATCACAGATGCCGTGGAGGAGAGGGACTTTTTCGCCTCGTGTATATTTTTGGTATACTTTGAGAATATTAAAATATTATAAATTTCATTGATATTTCTTCCTGCAAGAAATAACCCTGGTGGATCCTTTAGATAATCTCATTTCTGTTTTCACTGCGCTCATCAAAGTAGCAGTTTCCGTCGTTTCAATTTCAACCTCAGCTAGATCGTTCTTGCATAGAAAATCAATTTCCTCTCAGAGGGTAAATTCTCAAGGGAAAGAAAATGCTTAAATACGTTTTCGGGTTGAATGACTTTCTTAATGTAATTTGCAATCCAAGTTGTGCTCCACGTTTCCTGAGGTCTTCAGTTTATCTTAAAGGAATAGTTAGTTCATATTGACGCTAGTTCATAAAGACCATGTTATGTGTATTTTCACGTTACCTCAGCAGGAAAGTGTATTTAGCTTAAGGACTTTCCGCAAGAGTAAATCGCTTACTGAGAGTTAATAGCTGCTTTGAACTAGAAATTCTGTAAACAACTTTTTTCGTCAGATAAGCTTTTTTTTTCATCGTATAAGTTTCACAGCATGAGACTGTAACTATTTATAATACGCGTCGGCAGAGGTGGCTAAATATAAAAATATAAATAAAAAAAATTGTTTTTCAAAATCGGAGTAAGTGACCTAATTGCTTTATCCACTAAATTTGCAGAGATGAGAAGTCTAAATAAAAGGAGTTGCATTAGTTTGCAAATAAAAAGTAAAAAGATATTGAGGATATGCAATATTTGAGGATTCTGCCTGACTAAACATTGATCTTTACTACTTCCTCCCAACTCGCTGGCTACACACTGACCTGCACTACTTTTCTCTCTCTCCTCTCCTACTCACTTCTCTTTATTCTCCACTTAATTCAACTCTTCCCCTTTATTCGCCAGACATTCACCCCCTTCTCTCACGGCTAACCAAATCCTGACAACTACTACTAAATTATTCCCCTCCCCCTCTCTATTACCCAATCTTCTTTTTCCACCCTTTCGCGTCTAACCAGGTGTAGAAGGATGGAAATTATTATTAACAGTAACCCCTCCCCGCCCCTTCCCTCCTCTTCCAATCCTCTCTCTCTCCCACTCTTTTCTTCTTCGCCCTCTTTTTTCCCCTCTCCCTTTAACCATTTACTTTTCTCTTTCTCGCCTCTATCACGACTAATCAGACACTGTCCTCTACTACAAAACCTTATTCCCCTGCTCCCTTCACTCTCTCTTATCAGCCTTATCATTTGAAGGGGTATAAAGTGGTAAATGAGTATACAGAATGAGGGGGATAGAAAAAATCTACTACTAAGCATAAGCTTAGTAGTATAGAGGTCTATTTTCGGCCAGATTTGAGGTGTTTGGAAAAGAGAAGGAAGGATAGGTCAGTAGGAAGATAGTGGAAAAGTTAAAATTTCTTGAAGGATAGGGAGGGACGGATGGGAGGGGAGATGTCTTAGTAGTAGAGGTCAGTGTCTATTTAGCCGTAAGAGGGAGAGATGAGAGAGGAAGGATAAAGGAAAAGGGTTTATTTAAGTGAGGATAAAGTAGGGAAAGTAGGGAGGAAGGAGAGGGGATTAATGTTAATAAAAAAGTAAGCATCTGCTTAGTAGTGCGGAGAGAAGGGAGGAAAGAGAGCTTAGAAGTAAGGATCAGTTTTGGGCAGAAGGGAGGATAGATGATTAAGTGGTGCAGGTCGATGCATGGTCAGCCGTATTTGATCAGTCACAAATAAGATTTAAAAAAGTAACATTATTTTTGTTTTACAGAAGTACCTCAGCCACCAGTGGATTGTTCTCTGCATAATGAAACAAGTGCCTTGGAGGTGAACTGCATTCCTGGATCCGATGGTGGCTTACCTCAGCACTTTCTTCTGGAAGTTCGAAGTCCTTTCAGGAATCTTTCACCTCTTCAAACACGACAAATCCTTCAGACACCTCAGAGCGATCAGGCATCTGTCGGGGAAATTCCTCCGATTTATCAGGAGAGAAATTCACAACCGGTTTTCCAGTTACATGATCTAGAGCCGGGAGTTAACTACACGGTGACAGTATACGCAGAAAATAATCAAGGCAGAAGTGAACCGATTTTTTTGGAGAACATTAGAGTTGTGGAACCAATTGGTAGTAAGTTCGGCAGTAATGGTATCTCTCTACAAGACTTGAAGAGCGTACTTCCTGAAGCTACCTCCGAGAACTTTATTCTTATCATGGCTTTAATTGGTGAGTGTGTTATTTATTTGTTCGTGTATTAATTTTTTTTTGCTTATTTACGGAAGTAATTAGTGTCACTGAGAGAGTAAGTAAAACTGAAAATTTTTTTGGATAATATTTTAAATACAGAAACTGAGTAAGACGGTATGTAATTGTTTGCTATTAAAAATTTAAATAAGAAGCAAGTTAGGTATAGGTATCCACGTACTGAAATAAATTGCTGAGCACAAGAGCTAGGAATGTACGCTAATATCGACGTTTCTGAGAGCGTTCTACTTTTTAAATTTAGTGAGTAGATGTATGTGCAGGCGAGAACTGCTTTACGTCGTCTCTTTTACTCACCGGTCGTTTCGTAAGCGCAGAATGTGCAAATTCTGGAATCGCTGAAGAACGCCTCCTGTACTTTGCAAGGATATGACTCGTTGCTACGTCGAGAGGCGAATACTCTTCTTTTACTTTTTTCTTGGTCCTTCTTCCCGTCCCCCACAGTTTGCCCATACCGCGTTCTGAGTGAATATTCGTGCTTCGACAGAACTCTATCCATCCGAATAACGCTTGACTCACGCTGAACGAATTTCTCGCCTTGCAAGAAAACTATCTGCGTACAAAAAGAGTCAGAGTAAAGGTAGAAGTCATCTATCTTTTCAAAAATTCCAAATCGAGTTCCACCTCTTGAAAAAGCATTTTTCTTTGTATTTCCACATATGAATTTATTTTCTTGGCTTGGCTAATTTTCTCAAAAATCAGTTTAGAAAAAAGAGTTTTAAAAGAATTCAAATTAATTAAAAAGAATGCAATTTGAAAATCACATAAAACGTGATATAAAGCGATCATGTTAAATTCACTTTTGAAGAATCTCAAATTCAAGAAATTTTCAGACTCGCCTTATAAAAAACGGCAATCTGATCAAATCTACAAACTTTAACGCGTAAAAGTTTTGAAACTCCGTTTGCTGCCAATACTGCTTTCCCAACTTATAATTCAATCTTCGATACGTTCACACAACGGCAGTAAGAGTTTTTTAACCTTTACTTTTAAACTTAAGTTTTTTTCTGTCCATAAAGCTTAAAAAATCTTTCCTTAGTGCTTTTTATCCCATGTTCAAAAATGGTTAATTTTATAGAAGAAGCGAAGATAACTTTTAAAAACGAAAATTAATTTTTTGTGAACAGAATAAGCAATAATGCTGTTTTCCCTGCATTAAATAAATGGGAAGAATACGAAAAAGGAAATTTTTCTCATTGAAATTGGAGTAGTAAAAACGACGCACATTCCATATTTTCGTAATCATAACGCCAATCGTTATTGGAGTAGTTATCGATTTATTATTCTGAACGAGAGAACGTCACGTCAGTGATAATTGAAATTCGAGTAGAGAGAGTAACGCGATGTTTATCCAATAACGTGTCACAAGAACGTGGCTTCAGCGTTACCCGTTTTCCGTTGTAACACGTTTAATATTCGAACAGAATTTTCATTTGGAGCTCTTATAAAGTTTGCTGTACTCTCATTCATAGCAATTTTACAGAGAAATATATCATCGTGCAATCTTCTATTGTAGGACAAATAAATTTTGTTAGGATTTTTCAAACACAGATGGACGAGCTTTTTTACATGTATTTTAAGGATTGTATATATTTTTTTCTACTTGAATACTTTTACACCTGAAAGACCAAACAGATAAAATGTTGAATTATTTTTTGCAATTTTTGTTTTATCAAAGGTACTACATCTTTGATCCTGGTTGGCATTGGAGTGGTCATCGGTCTGACAGTTTGTCGAAAAAGAAGAATGGT
The DNA here is from genome assembly GCA_904066015.1 of Synergus gifuensis. Taxonomy (NCBI): domain Eukaryota; kingdom Metazoa; phylum Arthropoda; class Insecta; order Hymenoptera; family Cynipidae; genus Synergus; species Synergus gifuensis. The sequence goes on along the minus strand of CAJFCO010000096.1, from coordinate 134,489 downwards.
ACCCTCGCGGGAAGGGCCAGACGATTTTACGACGCCGACTTATGTCGCGGCTCAACGAGTCGAACCCAGGGTCAGATATGGGACCGATAGAAGACGCTCCCAAAGGACCAGTCTCTACATAGAGGAAAGTAGAAATGGTATGTGCTTTCAATTTAAAACCAGAACGAGATATATCTTTTTACTACTTCTATATATTTTTCCAGTTTTCATCAATAAAATCTATATTTTTTCATTTTTGTCTAAAAAAAACACTGTTAGAAGATTCTTTTAAATTTTTTTTTTTGCGTAAAACGAAAAATTCGAAATTTTGATATTTGCTGAGTTAACTGAAGAGAACGAATTTAAAAGTTAGAACTTCAGTCCTTGTGGATCCAAGTTCTAACGTAAAAATTCAATTTCTTCTTTTCACTCAACAAATATTAAAATATTTTTTGCGTAAAATGATATATCTCACAATGTGGTAATTTTCCTCGATTTTATAAACAACTGTAAAGATTATATAATTTTGAGAATGTATTTACTCCTGGAACATTGTTAATATTATAGATTGTTAGTTTGGGATTGAAGGTTGCCATATTTTACAAGTGAAAATCGTGTACAGTGCACAAATCGTCCCTCACGAATTACCCATAGAGCTAAGAGACTGGACGAGCTAGTAGTTTCCAAACTTACATATCCTAACTTCCCAGGTTTGGTGTTGTTCGGTAGGAAAACAGAACACTATTTAGAAACCACTTCAGAAAGTAATTCAAGCCACCCATAATCATTATAAAACTTGAAGTAGATTCCAAAAATAAATTGACTTTAAAATTAACTTTAATGTATGTACTTATGTAGATACTAATCCTTTTTATTTTCCGCAATATTAAATTGTAATATATAATTTTTTAATTAGAAGTCTCTAATGACTTCAAAAAAACCTTTCATTCATTTTGTATTCATTTTTAAATAAAAGGTGTAGGTATGTCATTTTCTGTGTACACTTAGAAGAGTCATATAAATTGCTTGTCTCACAGCCCCTGGGAAATTTTATTTTGCATCATGATGAAATTGCCAATATAGTTTTCTGGAACGCATGTGGTAAGATCCACGGTAGAGTGGAAGCAAGAGAAGAGTTATTGAAGATTTTTCACGTCTCGAATTCTAAGATGTGCGTCGTAAGGCATTTTCCCCTCACTTTCCCCCTTGGATCCTCCACAAGTTATCGAAGATTGTAGCAGCCTTTATAAAACGACTTGCATATAAGTAGTCCGTAGAAGCTTAAAAAACCCCCTTATAAATTTCATTAGATTGGAAGAACTAGGAGCCAGCTTAAAATTGTGAGGCCACAATCTTTTGTAGTGTGAAAAGATAACAAAAGCTTTTTAAACATCTATTCAACCCCCTTTTCCCACCCCTTTTCTCAATCTTATTTATCAAACCTCTTGTTACACCTCCCTGTCCAACCTCCTTTTTAAAAAACCTTTTTCTAAATCTCTCTTCTCGCCCACTTTTCCACCTTTATTTTTCCATCGTCCGTGTTGAAATATTTTCTCTAAAGTCCTTCTTAAAAACCCTGTTTTCCAAACGTGCTTTTCCAACTCATTTTTCCCACTCCTTTTTCTAATCCCCTTTTTCAAGCACCTTTTCTGAAACGCCTTTCAAAAAATACTGTTTCCATATGCCTTTTTTTAACCCCTTTTTCAAATCTTTTTTCCAACCTCCTTTTACAAACACCTTTTTCCAACCTCCTTTCCCAAACCTCTTTTTCTGACATTTTCTAAACTCCAATTTTCACTCCCTTTGCTAATTTCCAAAACCTTTTTTTATCCTCTCTTACAATCTCATATTCCAAACCCCTTTTTTTCACTCCTTTTCCAACCTCCTTTTTTCGAACCACTTATTATTTAATAAAACCTATTATTTTTTCAGAATTCTCATTTGCATTGATAGATGCAGTTTTCTTTTGCGAATCGATTGTTGTAAAAATCTCATTTTCGTCTTCTGTTTCCTTCGAACTTAACAGTGAGTCTGAAACATTTCTCATCACAAACGAAACCCCACTACTTTCATCGTGCCAACTCTGTTTATACAATTATAATATGGGAAAATTATCTCTTGATATCACGTAATGTTTTCGACGTACTTAATCTTTTAGAAAAACACAACTTTTACTCCTCCCACAACTACCAGAAGTAAAGCGTAAAAACAACCTTGAAGTGATATCAGTAAAATGGCGCCAATACTGGATTTAGCTGTAATCAGGTCGTATAGTATGGCGATACTAACTAATGGAGGCACTGTTGGTAACGAAGACTGTAGAAACTCCGCGACGAGAACATGGAAAGGGCGATTAAGTTCTTAGAAGCGGAAGAGGTAGTAAGGGTAGGAGGCGGGTCCGGAGAACCCACCACGTGCCGGAAGCCACGTTCCTATCTCCTCGACGTCTGCCTCGCAAGGTGTACGATTTATGACTCCACTGACTTCTTCTCCCTTGCTGCTTGCTGCTGCTGCTGCCACTTCTTTCTCTTTTCCTGTTTCTTCTTTTTCTTATACCACTTCCTTTTCCTCGTCTTCTTCAACTTTACCTCTGCGAAGCTCATGCGATGCTCATGCGATTCTCTGATAGCTGCTCACAGATTGTGTCAACGAAATAAGTATTAGATAAATTTGTTAATAGCAATTTAGCGAGCGCGTACAAGACAGGCAGGTATAATCACATAGAAAATAGAGACGCTTCAGCTATGTGATAAAGAAAGTAGAAAATAATTCGTGTCAAAAGACAACTTCTCTTAAGGGGGATTTCCAGATAGATTTAAATTTCATAGCCCTTGAAATTTAATCATATTCCTGGACTTATATTATCTTTCAAAGGCCCTTCTTAAGTAAGGCTTCGTTGCCGAAGAAAGTTCTAGTTACCGAAGAAATTCTACTAAGGGCCTTTCAGGTAAAAAGAAGTATTCTAAGAAAAATGTCTTTATAAAATATAGCGCAGGGCTTCTTAATTATTTTCAATTATATCTATAATTATTTTCAATTCCGTTAATTTATATTGAAAAGAACTGTGAGTTCTTTAAACGCTTCTCAATTTTAAAACATTTTTTGTGATTTCAAAGGTATATTTTAGAATATTTTAATTAATTTCTGATAGCTAAATCTTTGGCAGTCACAAAATTGACTTTTGAAAACTTTTCTTTTTCAGATCCAGATCTACTGCAGCAGATTGAAGCCGAAGCGCAAAGCTAATTATCCAAGGTTTGTTTATAAAATTCACAGAGTACCTTCTTTCTTTTTTGCATGGTCTTAAGTAATAAGTTTAAGTTGAGACTTAATTTATGCTTCGAATAAGTTGAATATGTACGCTCAAAGTACAGATATGTACCTAACTAGACTAAGAGTAAGTTATAATTACTGTGCGTATGTATATTGTTCATTATGTAATCACAGGTTTTTTGCTACTTGATACCAGAGAAAGTTGAGAAGGAAAAAGATACCAAAAGAGCATATATTTTTAATACATTTTCCAATTGAGAATTCAAATGTAATGAAAGAAAACTGCAGCTTTCTATAAGCATAATTTACATTATATTATATGCTAATTGCTAATATAGTTAAATTTATCCAAGAATCAACATTGTACAGTTGTTATTAGAGCGTGCAAGATATTATCTTGAAAGCATACTTCCATAGTTATTAAGTTTTTTTTTTTTTTTTTTTTTTTTTCTCTCCAAAGTGAATCAACTTTGTCCGTAATAGAATATAAGGAAAAACAACACTCATTACCTCTCTCTAGAATATTATCAGAATAATTTTGTGCCATACATACATGGAAAAGTTACCTGTACTTCGAAACGTTTCAGCAATAGCGAATGAAGGAAGAGGAGGGCGGAGTTAAAAAACGAGATTAGATTTTTCACTGTAAAATTTTTCTTTCTCTGAATCTATAGACATTTTTTACATAGGTCTTGATATTGATTAAGCTAAAAAAGTAAATGAAAAGCAGGTATTTTCAGAAAAATAGTGATAACAGTATATTATGCATAGTATATGTATAATTTCAGTCTTTTTTTTCTAAGAAGCGGGGCTATGTTCTAATTTTATTTACATATGACCTCAATACCATATTCTAGTTTATCAAAAAGAAATGTAAACTTTGGCCTCGCTTCATAGAGTTACAAAAAGATTGAATTCTATTTTGATCGAAAATATTTGAAATTGGTAACTTAAAATTAATTATTTTGTCCTCGATTAATGAAATAAAAATTGTCAAACGACTGTACTATATAATAAGAATCTAATATCAAAATCAATTATATCTAATATCTGAATCTTTACATTTAAAATGTTTTAGGAAACATGAATTGTACATATGTAAACTATTAATCACTCATATGTAAATTAAATTTTGTATGGCTAACGTGATGGCGAAAATGTACAAAGAAAATAGTAATAGGATGATAAAAAATAAAAATAGAAGACATTAATTTATTTTAGGAGATTTTCTCTCTCTCTAATGTATGCAATATTTTTTACTGTTTCAGTCAGATATCATTTTTCGAAAGCTTTCTTCCTCCAAACTGAAATATATTTCATAATTTTAATTTAAACTTTTGAGGACAATCACAATCTGGAACAAAAATGACTTAATGTTTTCAATTTATACAAGCTTTTAGGAAACAAAGTCTATAATAGAAGTTTTCATTGTATTTTTTTGTTTGTTATAATTAGAGCGGCAAAACAATTCGCAAAAACGAAGAATCAGCAACGCCAAAGTTTGAAAAGTTTTACATTGTGCTCCTTTTACCGATACTTGGCTGTCGATACTTTCACTCTGTGCAATCTCATTTCTCGAGAATAATTGGGAAACTAGTTTCATTGATCGAGATTTATGCACCTTGATTATATCGAGACGATAGGTATGCTTGATTAAATTGAAGTGTGTAGTTCATGTTTCTAAGTTAAGCAAGTTCTTTAAATGTGGCCATTGATTTCGAAACCATTTTATATTTTATGAGAAAGCACTAAAAAAGTCGAACCTAAGATTGAAAATTTAGATAACTAAATAATCTACCCTGGGGCCTCTGATATATATATATATATATTTTTTTTTTTGATAATAAAAAACACCTCTGTTGTATTTTGATATACAATACGAAAAGCTACAAACTTTCGGTTAACTTTATTCATCTTTATTTGAATTCTCTTTCAAAGCTCGGTAACATTAACTTCTGATTCGGGTAGGAGATGAAAAAGCAAATTTATGTTGTGAAAGGCGAAAATAATTCATGTTGTGTTGTTAAAGATGGAACGAGTTTGCGATGAAGTCGAAACATTCTCTTTGAAGATTCACCAAACATGTGTTTAAGAATTTCTGCATGTTTATAAATAAACTAAATAGAAACTTATAAAGATGAAACTAGCTGTGAATTCGATCTCGGGTGTTCCATTTAAGTATATTTATATTTTTTGTGCTCATTTTTTGAGCACTTTGCTTCCTCATTATGATAATGTTGCAAATAAATTTGCTTCCTCATAGAGGAAGCATTTAGAAATGAAGATTTTCAAAATTAAAAATAATCATAATTTTCTTAAAATTCAATAAAATTCATTAATCATACAGGTCAATCAATTCGTCTCGACGCGAGGAATCTTTCTTTCCTTTACCTAAGTTTTGAATTTTTATTAATTGAGAAGTTATAGTCAAAAAATAAATTTTACAAAAATTCAAAATCTACATAAAAATTTTAAAATTCAATATTTTGAAAAATCCTTTGGCACGTTTTGAGATACTGGTGGTGCTAATATACCCTACAAATTTCATCAATTTAACTGCAACTGTCTTTAAGTTAATAGGGCGACAAAAAATGACGACATCCATACACACATCCACACACACACACGCATACATCGGACAATTGATTAGAGTGTTGTGTTAGACATTTATCACGTGAGGAAAGTTTAATTAAACGATTTTAAAAATATTAGAAAATGTATCGAAAACAAAGCTTCCTCTATGAGGAAGCAAAATTAAGGAAATATTTAGTGTTCTACTTAAATCAGGAAATTTTGGCACACACGGGCAGTAAAAGACACCTTAAATCTATTTCTAAAAAATAAATCATCAATTTTTATTTGAAAAATATATACAATACACACATATATTTATTAATGCATATAAAATGAGTATTTTGAGTGGTCACGTGAAAGGGAGCTTTCACCTCGTTAATCTCCTTTTTCACTCTGGGTATCGTATTCCTGAACCTCGCTCAGCGCCAGAGCATATCACAGATTTAAAATTCAAATCTCCGCAACGAGCAATAAAAAATATTATATTCACGTTGAATCGCGTGACACTCTAAATACATGTCGGTTAAATATCCTGGGATTTCACGAAAAATACTTTAACAGTCTCACCATGCAGTTTATCCGTTTCTTCAATCAATAAAATGTTCCTCTCTAGAGATTTTTTAGTTTAAATGGATTGCAGCTAACTTTAGTAACTTCAATCTACAAGAAAATATTGCTAAAAAAGTGTATTTAGAATTAAGAGTAGAATTATGAAACAACGAGGCCCCAGAATAATTCAATAGGACCCAAAATAATTGAATAGTATTGCAGTTTCTATTAACTATTTATTTTTTATTTTCAACCCTAGGGTTGAAACTGCTATTTTCGCCCCGCTGTACAGTCATTGAAAGTCGAATTTTAAATTTATATGTTATGAAAAATAAATTTTGTGTCACATTCTTTTTAATAAAAATATATAAATATAATCTCGGATCATTCAGGCTTTCATTTTTCTCCTTCCTTGTTGGAATAAGGTAAACATGATTTCCAGAGGTACTTAAAGTTTTGCTATTGCAAGTACTAATGGACGAACTTTAGGTACACTGGTTACTGCTGTACTGGAGAAGCTGAGAAACAAAAGTAGATGACCTGCTTTATCTCCGTTTCTTTTTTTTGTCTTCTGCCTCTATGTCTCCTAAGAAACCAGTAGAAGTTAATGTAATTCAGGTTTAAACTTTCATATTGAAGTTGTCCTCTGTACTTGAAAGTTTAATTAAAATAATGAAAGGCCCGGTATGATTTCAGCCGTTTTTTGTCTCTACGAAGCAGGACCAAAATTCCACTTTTCACTCCCTAGGGACTAAAAGGCGACGTCATGTGTGTTCTGAAAATATACATTTGTCGTAAATGTCCCTCTTTTACCCCTCGGTGTATAATATATTCTATTTTTTCATTGAACTGACTGATGATTTATAATTAATTGATATTTGCTATATATATAGCAAAATATATTAAAGATTAAGAAGCTGCTGATGGGATATTAAAGCCACGGAATTACAAAGCCAGCGAAGTATTAACTAATTGCCAAGGTACGTAAAATGTTTTTAATTATTTAATTAATTACAAATTAAATCTGACAAAATTTAACAAAGGGTTAACAGTGTTTGAAGTTTCCACTTAATTCACAACTATGTAGCTGAAAGTAGTTCTTTATGTTTTTAAACATTTACATATTACTTTATCGTATAATATAGCATTCACTCCCAGAATAAGAATTACTTCTTGGTGTAATTATATTTTTAATTTAACAGATGTTAAAAATATCTCCCGGAAATTATAAAAACTTTGAAATGTTAATTCAAAATATAAAAATGGTGAAAATGGATATTTGTATTTGATATGCGTTCTTGGAAATATTAGATCCAACAAATCAGTTTAACTTGGAGTGATAGGAATATAAAGATATTCAAGTACCATCACAGATTGTACTGTAAAGTGGGGGGATTAAATTGCATCCGATTCCCACCTCTATTTCACAACGTGCTATCTGACGCCATTTGGCGTGATAAATTTGGATAATGCTTTGCACAGCGTGGAGTTAGATCGCGTAGCGTACAATCACATCAACGTATTCCATTTCGAAAATCGGTATCTCGTTGCAAGAGTACATTCAACCATGACTCGTAATTTGTATTCGAATACGCATTTTGTTCATATGAAAAAATACAATTTTAATCTTAAAATACGATTTGTCCTGATTTATGGAAATATATTGATCAAAATTTGCGGAAACGGAATTACAGTTGAGTGATGATAATACACGATTGCTAGGTGAAGACAACATTTTTCTCTATTGTTCGAAATTAAGGAAACAAAATGCAAAAGTCCATTCTGAAATAGGAAAGTGAAGGCAATATTGATAGGAAAATTATAAAATGGTTTCCTAGATTTGCAAAAGTAATGTTCCCTGTCTGTCAATAAAAAAGAGCCTTTTAGAAAGCGAAAAAGAGGAAATTAAGTGAAATAATGGAAATAAAATGGATATGAGAAAACAGAGATTACAAAAATGAAGAAAATAAAATATAAATGTCTTATATCTAGCTGACACGGACAGTACTAAATAGGAAAAAGCAGCGGTGCGGGGAGACTGAGGGAAAAACTACTGACTAGAGAAAAATAAGGGAGACAGGTGTCTACATGCGTGACATGCCTGAAAGCAGAAGAACTACATAAACATTCAGACGATAGAAATAAAAGAAATAACCGTTGTATACTATTCACTACAAGTAGGAATACATTTTCATATCACATGCCGGATGAAAAAGTTCATGTGGAAATCTATGTGGAAATTTACCCAGATTTCCATGTTCAGGATGTTGGGTTCAAGAATTCTAGGCTCCAAATTCAATCTCTTCATTTTACTCAACACAAATTAGAAAATTAAATATTTTTTCTTTCTGTAGGTAAACCCTATTTCGAAATTGAAGCGTGTCTACACGATATTATACAGAAGTTTCGATCAAAACCCCATGGGATCTCGACGGGATAAAATAACCCGATCCTTGTAGGGATCACATGGAGAATTACAACTCAACGGGGAACCTCGTGTTACTCACCAAAAAAACTGCGAATTATGTAAGAAAACAATCACTTTTTGGGATATTTTTAAGATGAGAGAAGTGACTTTATCCATACATATTCTTAAAATGCTTTAAAATCTCTTAAAATCCCCTGAGATCTCTTAAAATTCCTGATAATCTCATAAGATCCCTTTTAACTTTCATGAAATTTTTTGTACTTCCTTCAAAATCCATTAATACCCTTGAAATCCCTTGAAATTCCCGAAAATTCTAAAATACAATTCTCTTTACTCTCTTTATCACTTTACATCTCTTAAAACATTTAAAGATATTTATTTAGATAATTGCCAAGCGTTAAAAATTATCATAGATTAAATATACATAAAATATTTAGCAGAGCATGAGAAATGACTTCAAAATAAGACCCAAAGCTGTAAAAAATTGATGTATAGGTACTGCTATCCAATCTTTTTGTGGTAAATTGAATTTCGAACTTTATTGTCAATGTCCTTGTAAAATGAGTCGCGATATGGAGTATTTCCGAGAGTATTGACCAATGGGCGCAAGTATAGTAGAAGATTTCAGTCGTTAAAACGCTCTTCACTGAGTTCGTTATATAGGTACAGACACAATAAAGCCAGAATAGCTTTTCACGCACCCTCATCACATATCGTTCCCGTTCTACTAAAATGTATACATATGACGATTGTGTGGAGGTGAAGGCGCGTATCGCGAACTCCGTATATCGAACGGATTCAATCGATTACCATAAAATTGCAATTCTGGCTGAGATGATGAAAATACTTTGATGTAAAATGCGCATTCTTCTTCAGCGGATAACACGGTCGATGGACCATTGCCTGTAGTGATGCATGTCGATCGAGCCGATCGAGATTTTAGCGAGCACGAGAAAGATGATCGTTTATTTTGAACCAAATATCGATCTGATCGTCTCGTAGAAACGAGCATCTCGTTAAATCGATCGAACCGAACAATAATTTAAAAAAAATTTTAATATAATAATTTAATGAATGAAACAATATTAATCGCAGTAAATTAACATAATCTCGTGTGGAAATCGCCAAGTATCTTCAAGGATAAATGATTTAATGGATTATACGGATTATTTTTATTTTTTATACACTAGAAATATTTGTTAATAAATGACACTTTTTAATCAAATATTGGCATTTAATATAATAATTTTTTTTTTACTTTATTATGTCTTTCTGAACAAAACAAATTATATACATATAATATTATACACTAGTAAAATATATTTAGAGCTTTAGTGAGGATTGTATTGATTTAAAAGGATAACCTGGCTATAAGATCCAAATTCTCCTCTGAAATTTTTTGTCCCTTGTCATTATCGTTCTTTTTATTTATATTAATTGATAAATCCATGTCACTTTCTTCATACATTTTATTAAAATTTATAGTTGTCAAAGTGTGGTATTTGACGATTTGTTCGATCGACATTTGAGGCGATATAAGACGAGCAAAAACAATTGAAAATTCGAACTTATCGGTTCGACAAATTTAACGATAACCGAGCACGATCGAACGATAACGAGCATTTCTCGGCTCGACATGCATCACTATATTGCCTGGTTTAAGTTGTCATATACTTATGTATCGTATCGCGTCGTGTCGATTGATGCCCAATGGGTTTGTGTTTGCGTTTGTGTTTGTGTTTATGTTTGTCTTTGGATAAACAGACTTGTGTTTATAGCCCTTATACCAAGGTCGGATAATAATCTGTAACGCCAAATCGCTCCCAAGCGACGAGCAAGATACAAGCTTTCATTCGACTACCTAACATTTATCCGAGCATTTATCTTCGTCTTTATCTATCGTCTACAATTCTGCACTCGCGTACGTGCATTTAAAGTACATACATGCAAATACGAACATTATTCGTACACTACTTGAAAGCCTCCTCTAAACACCGCTTCTCAAGTCGCATCTATGATATTAAAACAGATATGAAATTTGTTTTATGGTTCTTGGAAATTATACCTGTTTCTATTGTTGCCTTTATTGTGATCTATTCATTGAAACTTTCAACTTTAATTAAATCAAACCCTATACATTTGAGTGAGTGGTAGCTCTAGTCGCAGTTTACAATCTTTGGCTCTCACAATCAGTTGAGCTTTGACTCTCATACGGAGAGGTCGATCATATAAGAAGCCAAATGATCGACACCAATGTGTCGCGCGCTCGCGTTAAACAATGAAGTTTAAGTTTCAGTAATTGTATCACAATTTTGAATTATTTAAGTATTCGACATACCTGTCGAATACTTTTAAATGCGAAAATTTAATGCCAATTGTGAATTAATGCCGTTTCCGCAGGAAATTTCCTTGTTTAGTAAACCTTAAAGAAATAAATTACACTCAATGCGAAATTTGGGAAAGACTGGTTCGAAAATAGATAGAGGTAGCATATGCCTCAAGGCTGCAGGTAGATGTGGAATATGGATACGTATAAGCGGAAGTGCTTTATACCTAAAGGCATTTCTCATTGTTCCAAGCATACAGCTGTTCCAGCGATCGAGCAGTGCAGTAAGAGAGCTTTGTCTCTTCTCTACCATTCCGCCCAACCTCTACTATTTCCTCGCTTTCTGCACTGCTTACTAACTCTTTATCTCCCGCTTTCTTTCTCACACCATCGCAAATAATAACGCAGGAATGAATCAATTTCTGCCTTGCCCATGAATCAGATTTATCGATCCTTCGTGCATTTGAACTCCGCACGTATAGATGGGTATTTTATCGCTTCGAGCATTCTAAGCTTTCTTTTTGCCGTGGAAAATATCCGTAACTTTCGTATAACCCGAACGTTTACCACCCACAAAGAAATCCCCTTCAAAATGTATCCAGTATCAAATCTGGAAACTTCACTGCTTATACTTTTTCTATATGTACATACAGTATACTTATACATATATAATATATATTTTTCGTTTTCACTATAGACCAGCAAAATAAAATGTTGGATCTGTGTTTACACATTCAAATAATTTATTGACTTATTAAATATTATATATGCATTATTTATTATTACACGTGAAGCTTCCTCTAAGGTTAAAAATTCGGAATAGTGCAAAACTATTTAATCTACGGGTTTTATTCAAGAGAAATTTAAAATATCTTAATTTTAAAACGCGAAGCAGCATTTATCTTCATCTTATAATCCCGCTCTGCGCGGGATTAATTTCTCGTTTTCGTTCACATTTTGCTAAAAATTTTTTAAGAGATTTAAAAAGTATACAAAATAATTGAAAATTTATAATATTTAAAATATAGAAACTTGTCTAATTTCATGAATCTCCATAAGCTTCAGATAATTCCTTAAAATCCCTTTAACATTCTGCAAAATCTGATGAAATTCCTTTAAATTTCGTAAAATTATTTGACATTCTTTGATATTCCTTAAAATTCCACAACCTACCGTTATATCCCATAAAATTACTTAAAATTACTCAAAAGCCCATGAAGTCTCAGTAAATCTTTTAAAATTTACTCAAATTTCGATGAAATCTCTAAATATTTTTAAATTCATGAAAATCCAATGAAATCTCACCAAATCCTATAAAATTACTTAAAATCCCCTAAAACAACATCAAATCCCATGAAATCTCATGAAATCCCCTGAAATTCATAAAAGTCCAATGAAATCTCGTAAATTTCTTGAAATCCTCTAAGTCCTTAAAATATCTTAATATCTTATGAAATTTATCATACAATCTGTGACAAGTACGCATAGAATTTCATACAATTTCGTAAAATCCCTTAAAAGTCCTTAGAATAGTAATTCTAAAGACTTTTAAGGGATTTTATGAAATAATAATAATATTCCATAAAATATCTTAAAATCTCTTAAAATTTCATAAAATTCCTCAAATCTCAATGAATTTCGTAAAACCCTTTTAAATTCCTTAATATTATTCAGAATCCCATGAAATCTCATTAAATCTCTTAAAATACCTGCAAAGCCAATGAAGCTTTTTTGTCAGCAATCGTTTTGAAAACGAAAATAATCTGAAGATATTTTTTATATTCGCTATGTTCACACAATTCGCGCAATTTCCAAATCAATCATACTTCCCACAACAATGTGCTCTATAAATGGTAACATCACTTTTTAAGATAGGAAAACACACTTGGAGTTGAATTTATCTGAACGTAATAAAATATCCATCTTTCGAAAACGTCTACCTACTTTTGAAAAAGATCTTTCTTAGATAAGTATTGTTCCATGATACTTAAAAAAAAAAAGGAAAGAACTATTCACCATATCTTCGAAGTAGCATCCTTTGCTTCACTCGAATGAATGCGAGAGAAGTTGTCGTATCGAGCACTTCCGGTTGGACGATTACAGGGTTTCGCATTCCAATCGGTTCACAGAAGAGACTTGGAATTCCGATAGCGAATTGTAAGGTGAAGTCTCATGAGAGATGAGAGAGGAGAAGCAGGCAAGGCAGCCAGGATGAGGAATCCACGCATAATTTCCTGTATCAACAAGGAAGCGATGATATGCAATAGTATGAGTTAACGTTAGACGTTGCTATCCCTTCGATTACAAAATCGCTGCCGGCGTGAATCCCTTGCAATAAGGTTACACTAACAGCCAATCACGTGATACGGTAATTAGACCTGCATTGCACCTATTTCCGAGTGTCTAACGAGGCTCTTTATGCATCGTCACACCTGGACCTATACCTGCTTCCACAAATTAACTCTTACCTTCGTTAACTTCACAAAAATGGTGTTTACAATAATGTACATTAATATATTTGTACAGCTGAGCTGAATTTAGCGAGTATCTTACTGATGACACAGCATTAAACGTCAACTAGATTTTATTAAGAAAATTCAAAGATTTCGAAGGATTTCTAGACTTTTCAAAGGATTGCAAAAGGATTCAAAAGTTTTTTAAATGTTACCAATGATTTCAGAAGTTCTTTATAAATTTCTGGAGATTTTTGAGGATTTCAAAACATTTCTAGAGATTTGTTTGAGCTTTATCCATTTATTGTAAAAATTGCTTCTTTTATGACTGCAATGTTATTTTGTAGGCGTGTGTCACTAAATATGTTTTCACATAAAGAAACATTGCAAACACAATTTTATTAGGCTGTTCTACATTTTTTTACCGAATGTTTAAATCGAGTTACAATAATTCTGGAATGTTACGTTTAAATGCAAGGAAAATACTTTAACAGAATATATTTTCTATTTATTGTTTTTAAAGTATTTTTTTTAAATTATAAAAAATTTCGTCAATAGTAAAAATCTTTTTGAAGTCTTTTAAAATATATTAAAAATCTCTTGAAATCTTGAAATCTGGTGTACACTCAAAATTCGAGTGAACAACCCTTAAAAATACTTGTATGGCATCATTAAAAAATACCAAACAAAGGAAATATGATTTCCAAGGCCCTTTACTCAGTTGAAGTTGGTTGCTGCTCACCTTGTCCCATTTTTCATTTACAAGAATTGCGTTAGCATTCTCTCATAAGCCCTTTCGTGTATAAAACGTGGAAAATTATGAGGTCCATCAATTATTTGTAATTAAAAGCTTCACTCACATTAAACATTTTAATCCAACGAAAACAAAGTGTCTAAAATGAAACGTATTGTAGTTACCCTTTGTAATTTCGCCCTAACTTTACAGTTTGAAGAAGTTCACTGCGAAACAATCAACCAAATCCTAATTACTAGCGGAAATTACGATCGGAAATGATTTCCGGTTTTCTTTTTTTTTATAATCGATTTTCGCCTTCACAGTGCTCGTGCTTTGTGGTCCATCGTAAAGTTTTTAGCTTGGATGTGCAGCTCGTGCACGCGACGTCGACCGACCTTTCCCGATCGAGTGGGGGTTGCTATTACCCCTCAAACTACAACCCCCTGAAAGTTCAGTATGAACGCGAGCCTTGACGCGCGCGGTTATCTACAAGATGGACCATTCACTAGAGTGACTAACGAAAATGTTTGACAACATGATGTATCATCTACCTTCATATCTTCCACCAACGTGGACCTTTTAATTAACTCTGAGGATTTTTTAAACCAATTTCTAGTTCAACTTTTATCAAGAGACTATTATTTTCATCAGAGTGTGTTCCGATGATTCGTTAGTGTTTTAATTAAGAAGAGTGATGCTAAAGTAACAATAACGCAATACCCGGACGTGTTTTTACAATCATTGAATAGTCTGCTCGAAAAATAAACTTCAACATCATTCGCTGGATCTGTTTTTCTGACAGACTTAGTTTTAATAAGGATCGTGACTTTACACGTGTCTAGGAGTGATAAGGCCAATGAATTATCTGAATCGTGCTCACAAAGAATTCAGAGGAAAACTACCAAAATTTTTATGAGGAGTAATAGTGTTTTGATCGTGTTATCAGTTTATTCAAAGTTTCTCCAGGGCTGCTTTTAGAGAGATACTTTTTCTTACAGTTCGAAATACCATCCAATAACGAATATTTCTCGAAAAGGAAATGAAATGAAAAAAATGTCAGGGCGCAAGTGTGATGTTTTATTACTTTAATATAGTTGAGAATTTAAACGAATATTCGAAATTCTTTTTACTATGCACGGAGAAGTAATTTAGAAAATTTAACAACATTACTATATATGTACTTATTTTATCTTCCATTTGTAGCAAGATTGCTTTACTGTTCCACTTTGACGGTACTTTCTGCATATTTCAATATATTAGCCATTTTTCTGCAAGATATGAATCTTTATACTAGATTTTAGAGTTTGCTGTGCAATATTACTGCAAGATTGCAACAATATTGGCGAGTAAAAACTCAATACTCAATAGTAGTTTTATTTTTTTTCTCGAGTTATTTTCATTTTCATCTTCCGTAAAGGTCTTCTTAGAATATTGACTTAATATTTGTCGAATGAGTTCCTTTTACATCCCATAAAAAATCCTATAAGAATTTTTACCGCAGATTAATAGAAATGAATTTATTAAGATCTTTTCATTTTTATTAGATTTTTTTTTAATCTCAAAAAATATTGATCCTACACGAAAATTGTAGAAATAAATATTTATCGAGATTTTTTTTAACTTTAATAAGTGAAACGAGACGAATAACTTCATTTCTATCATTTCATTTCGCTGAAAATCCCTTTCTAGCATTTCATATAGAGATATAAAAGTAACGCATAGGAGGATTATCAAATTTTTTGGGTGATCTTTTCGGAAGATCCTTTTGTTCATCTGAATGCCCTCGGAAAATTGGATATTACATTACAAGATGGATCTGAAAGATATATATACTTATATTGTACTACAAGTAACTACAAGAATGTGTAATTCATTTATATAAAACGAGCACGGTTCCATTTGATATCTTTAATAACTGTTATCATATTTATTACCTGAATATAATAGTTTAAGTTCTCAGCATACAGTCATAAATTTTTAAACTCTTTTTATAGTCTACTTTTATCACACAACTGAAAGACTTGATCGATTCTTCTGTACCGAGCATAGCTATATATATATATATATTGTAAAACATTTTATACACTATTATTTTTCTCTTTCGCATTTTTTTACTTCAGAAAAATTATCTCATCCCGAAAAATTCAGAATACATTTTTAAAAGCTATACTCAGCATTGAAAATTGCACAGAGAATTTTAAATAGTCTGAAATTGGCGCAGCTACTAGCGATTTTTTTTAAATTTCAGTTATAATTTTAGAAAATGTTAAATGAACTTTTCAACAGTATCTTTAAATACATTATTCAAACATAAACTAGGGCATAGAAAAAGTCTTAATCCATTCTTTTTGCTTGAAACGGATATACTTTTATTTTATATTCTTTTTGCTTGAATCGGATATAATACCGGATATACTCCATGATCGCTGCCGGTATTTGAGTTAGTGTAGAATGTAGATGAAGTACAGGATTCCTTCGTTTAACCATGAGAGGGCGGATTTCACGAAAATTCTCATCAACAACCGCAACATCGTTTATTCGCTACCGAATTCATACCACAGTAAAAAAAATACTTGAGTTCCAAGAGGTAAATTTCGTGGAACCCGAGATACCGAAACGACCCTTCAGATATTCACTTTTTAAGGCAAATTCTTCAGTAATATGGTCTAGTTTTATAAACCATATATTTATAAAATGAAAAAGGAAAATCCCAATAGTTTTTAATGGAGTTAGAAGAGAGACTCCTTAGAAATTTTACACGGAGAAAAATGGAAGTCAGCAGTTTAGCAACGATTGCACAAATTCTGTACTAAGTACTTTTATTGCACAAATTCTGTACTTAGTACAGAATTTGTGCAATCGTTACTAAACTGCTGACTTCCATTTTTCTCCGTGTAGAGCGCAATTCGTCGAGCCGGTTATTATAAACATAATAAAAAGATTAAGTATATATACTTTTTCATTTTCTTCTGCATGAAAGACGGAAGTCTATGTATTATGTAATATTGTACCTTTTTTAAATTGAGCTCAGGCCCCAGAGGCGGAACGGAGCTAATAAAAAAGGGATGTCTTAACTACCTAGGGCGTATGTAAAGTAAATTAAGTATCTTGTGTATCGAGAGCTGCTCTACAGAATTGATGTTTCCGAAAGACGAGCCAAAGCAGAAAAAAATTGTTTCTTTGAAATTTTTTCTTCTTTGCCTAGCGTAAATTAATTAATTTAACATATATATAAATTCCGATTTTAAACAATAACGAATATTTCGATTTATAAAACAATTTTCAATTTCTCGTAGGGTTTAAAGTATAGTTTGAAATTTAACAATTTTTCATTGAGATTCCTTCAAAAAGTCAACATTCTTTTTTCGTTCATCTTTTCATTACAATCCTTTGAAGTCTCTTGAAAATTCTTGATATCTTGTAAAATATCTTGAAATCATTCCATCTAAAAATTTTTAAATAATTTGAAATATTTTGAGTTCCTACAATTTTCTTTGACATTTTTTGTAATTCTTTCAAATATTTTTAAACCCTTAAAATATGTGTAAATCTCGTATTGAATCTATAAATGAAACTTTCTTAAAATCATTCAAAATCATTTTGATATCGTTGCTCGAAAAAATAGGACATATTTAACCATTTTATTTATTTTAGAAATATTGATCTTTCGTAAACGTCATTTTTTTCGTCTTAATATTCCTTTTATTTTCATTTACCTCAAGTACACAGTTTGAAATTTTATTCACATCCATGTACTATACTTTCCTTTGCTTTGAAATCACAAAAAAAATTCACCCCTGAACCTTTATTGAGAATATAGCTGATGCTCAAGTTTTTGACACGTGCAAACGACAACCTTCGAAATCAGAAAATACTGCGTAAATGTTGAGGAAAACGAGAAAGGGATCCTAACGACACACTGAGAACTTAAGAAGTCGCTTTTCGTTTGTCGTACACGAAAACCTTCATTTATCTCATTTCATCTAACTCGTGTGTCTGTGTCGTTCACTTTTCTGGAGTTACAGGAAAAGGAAGTGCTTATAGTGTCTACGAGAATAATAAAGTCGAGTTGTAAATATAAAACGAAATGGGTTCTAATTTTTTTATTGAAAAAAATAAAATAAGGATAATGTCGCCTTTTTCATTTAAAGTTGAAGCAACCTCTAGATTGTGGCAGGTTTTTGCAATGTTGCTGCAAGTTTATTGCAAGGTTGGTGCAAGATTGTTGCAAAGATGCTGCAAGATGGTTACAAGTTTGCTACTATATAACTGCAATTTTCTGTATAGTTGTTGAAAGATTACTACTACTTTACAAGGTAGTTGTAAAGTTGTTGCAAGTTTGCTTCAACATCGCTTCAAAGTTAATGCAAAGTTGCACAAGTTTCGCATACAATTTTTCAAGATTCTGACTTAATTACTGTAAAGTTCTTGCGCCATTGTTGCTAAGCATTTGCAAGATTACTTCAAGGTTTTCGCAAGATTGTACCAAACATGCATCACTAGAAAAAGTCCTCGTTCAATCCACCATACTTTTTAACTAAAATTAATCCACCTGCATTCGTTTTTTTAACAATGTGAATAAAGTTACGACTCTTGTTCTTAACATTTTCGATTTTCACAAGATGAAATAAGAAATTCGGAAGATCAGAAACTGCTCTGTCGGAAAATGATAAAACTTTACGTGAAAAGGCAAACTTTTATGGGATTGTAAAGATGGTGATTTAATCATAAATATTGCGGTCCTGTATTATAGATTATGAGTTGCGAGATAAAGAATATATCGTTAACAGAATTATTTATGACAGCATAAATTTTTAACTCATGTCAACGACTTTTAAAATGAATAAGTATTAAGGCTTTACTCGAGTCATATATTATCCTTTTAGCAATATGGTAATGTTTCAAATAATCTATAAAATACTTTTTTTAACTCGAGTCATCAAATTTCTAACACAAAAAATAACTCATAAAAATTGGAATGCTCTCAATAATTTAAATATTACTTGATAAGCTGTGTTTTGTTTGTTTATTTGAATCATCATAATATTATGCATATTAATAATTAAATTATGCATATTATCATAATATTTTGTTTAGTGATTAATCAAGGTAATCGTGAACGTAGGTTAGCAAAAGTTAGAGAGGAGTTGTTCATTCAACGTAAATTAAGACCATCTTAATTGAAAGGCCAACACCGGCACGAAAAGTTTTTATTGAAGTGGACTGCGCGTAATTATAACTACTGAGAGAACATTTGGAAAGCATACCGTGCAAAGCAGACGGCAATGTGAAACGGACAGGAAAATCACCGTTCATTTTGAAGCGACAGGCAAGTCATTGGAACAAAATTTCGTCAAGTAACCACGAAACACTAATTGCAAAAGTCTTGGCACCAAAGTACCCACAGACCTCTTTATCCTCATTACCTCCAACAAATTAAAATATTTTAAAATTAAATCTCCGCTTTAATTAAAAAATATTATAATATTTATAAATTTATTTTTAATTGTTATTTACTTTATTAATACTTAATGAAGAAAAACATTTTTTTCCCTCCATTTTCACAGAGGATGACTGTTTTAAACAATAAATTTTTTTCTGATTCAGAAAGTTAATTAGCTACGATCTAAAATTTGTATAAAGTGAAAATTAGATTTTAAATTACCGTCGAAAGCATATAAAACGTACACCGCGACCAAAGAAAATTTCGTGAATAAATTACATTTATGAAAAGCATTTATGAAAGAACGTAGTTCTAGAAACTCTGATTTAACTTAAAATATTAAAACAAAAAAGTGAAAATTTTCCACCTGGATGTTATATTATTTTCTTCATCATTGTATTATATATTTCTACGTTAAATTCATAAAAGTTAGCAAAAAACTCCTTGTTTAAAAGAGAGAAGTTTTATATTTGTGGAAAACTTGAATATTCTAAAAGTAATAAAAACGGAAGCGTGTTAAATAATAAAAAAATAAATTCCTCGAGAATCCTCTACATTAAATCTCCGAGTCCGACTCGAACTATCTGGGGAACTCGAACGTCCGTCTTCGGTGAAACCGACTGAATGAAATTCAATTCACAGCAGCTGCGTGATAATTCGCCATAATTCGATTTCTTACCCGTCTATATAAACGCATTATTATAAATTCTCGTGATACAATCACGAGACGAGCTCAAAAGTCAGAAAAAATACTGATAAGAATTTTTTTAATATGCAGATCGACTTTACAAAACAAATACGCGCAAAATTTTATTCTCGGGATGAAATAGAAATAGAAATAGAAATATCACTTTTTAGTCCCCAGTGAGTAAAAAGTAGAACTTGAGCCCCTCTTCACAGGAGTGAACAACAAAATTTTTATTTAAAAATGATATCAAATAAGTGATACGTTTATAAGCAAACTAATTTATTTTAACTGAATTCAATTATAATTTTATCGCTTATAATTTTGAATACACAATTTTTAAAAATACAGATTTATCATTAAGGTAAACCAACTTGAATGAAAGAGGGTAAATCTTCCATTAAAATTATTCATTAAGAACTTTGGCCAAAGTTTCCAGAGAATTTCTTTGAAGTCTTTCAGTTGCAATTACGACTACCCCAAGCAGATTTATTATTTCAGTGAAATATTTAAATAGAATTATTATTATTCTATAATATATTATTTAACTAAATGTTTCCCAGACCCAGCGTTAATTCGACTATTGTATAAAATTTGCAGAGCTTCAAAAGTTTAAATTACTGTGAAATATACGTTGATTTTAAATGAATGGAACTAAACCCCAAAAGAAAGATATGAAAGCTTTCGTGAAATGATTACTGAAAGGAATAAACTCGCGGGGACGGAAAATGTGGTTTTCATTTGAACTTATTGAACTCTGAATTCTAAGGTAAAAGTGAAAGTGTGAAGTGTTTTTCAGTAGGAAAGTTTCCTGCATTCAATAATTTGTGAAAAATATTTATCTGGAAAGGGAGCACGCGATCAATCAGTATGCAGCCAATGATCGTGTTAATTTGCATCATCTTATTAGCTCTGGCAAGAGCTCAACCCAAAAAACCCACGACCCTTGAGAAAAAGTCTCTTCGGGATGAACTGGAAACTCCAAGTAAGTCTTCTTGCCTTCTACATTTTTATTACATTCTCATCAGAGAATGTATTATTATTTTAGTAATATTATCATTAAGATTTTTAAACTATCAGAATTCAAAGGTCAAATGTTTTAAAAAAATTGTATTCATTTTTTTGAGTGAATTACCTACTGCAAAATTTCAGTCTCTTAAAACATAATAATTTAGTTTCCTCTGAGAACGGTCACTAATTACGAAGGTGTAATTTAATATTCAGTCGCAAAAAATATCGGCTCTTTTCTTTCTTCACTTCAATTTCGCTATTCACATCTCGACTCCATTAGGTTTCATTTGAAAGAAATTTTCATTCAGCATTCAATCCGAATAGGTATTTAAAAGTGAAAAAACTTTTATTCTTTGGAGACTTAAATTGTAATTATTATAACTTTCCTTTTTTTAAAAAATTGGAAAAATGATTGATGGAAAGTAAATATGAGTTATATATTTATTCATAGTTTTGAAAAAGAAAAACAATTTACATCAAAATATATTAATTCGAGTCCATTTGAAATTAATCTGAATGAATTCGAGTAAATCCCAAAACAAATTGTCAATTTTTCATCGCAAATCAATCCGAATCAATCCGATTCAAACTTTATTCAAATTTTTAATGCAAATGAATTCGAAGCAAGTTTTCGTTTGGAAAAGTTGGAATTACTACCAATACCTTTTTTAATTTATTCACACAATAGCAGCGAGAAAATCAAATTTTCGAATAGATTTATTAAAGCGAAATGATTTAAAACGGGGCAAATGACAAACATTCAGTTTTGGTATGGACAGGTAATTTACGAATTGGACAAAATGGAATTAAATCGTACAGAGTAATGCGTATAGGTACCGCTATTGGAGAAAATTTAATTAAAGTAGGGCGCTGTTAAATTCGAGGTTAAATTGGAAATGAATAGTTCTTAATTATAATATTGAAATTGGAATGATTTGAATTTGATTTTCAATCTAATCCTCTTATGCATATTGTTACAGCTTAAGTCGGAAGCCGATTTTGCGGTTCAATAAAATTACAGAAAATTATCGGAACTTCTTAGATGCCTTATCATCAGAAATCCTTTCAATTCATTGAGTATCCTGTATAACTTTCATTATTAAAATTTAGCGTATACAAAATCGTTACTACTAAACAAGAATATCCGATTTTGGCCGACTTATAACAACAAAAGATGTATTGAAACTTTATAATTGAAGATGAAAACTGAAAATTTTACTCGATATGTTGTACAATGAAAACTTTC
This sequence comes from Synergus gifuensis, assembly GCA_904066015.1. Lineage (NCBI taxonomy): Eukaryota > Metazoa > Arthropoda > Insecta > Hymenoptera > Cynipidae > Synergus > Synergus gifuensis. Next base: position 111,786 of record CAJFCO010000096.1, on the reverse strand, counting down.
AGTATATACCACGCGGGATTGATTTGAACAAGACAGAATTCCAATATTCTTTTCTTCTTCTGCCTCTATATCACAAAATTAATAAATTCCTACATATTGAATTGAATTCATATTTCTGTCAATTCCATATGAAGCCACAGGCTGAACAAAAGGTCCACCCTGTAAACCACTTCGAGTTCAAATATCTAGATTAGAGTGAGCGAGACATGGCTTCCGGAATTTCGTGCACAGAGCTCCCAAACTTTAGCTGTAGTTTCGGATTTAGCAGTCGGAGAGTAACTTCATCGGGAAACCCGCGCCTCAGTTCTTGAAGTGAAAAGAGGATTCTCTACCTAAAATCGCTTTACCTTCCGAGTTAACTATTGGGCTAACGATATAAGATCATTGTTAAAGGTAAACCATTCGATCCAAGTTTGTGTTTTGTAAGTCAACAAAACTCATTTATTGTAATACGTAAGATATCCTCTAAGTGGTAACTGTTTTTATTTATAGCTGTTACCATACACATTGTACTTCGCTGCCTCGTCCTCAAAATCAAGCATGTAGTTACACTCTAACTGCTAGTTCTGCCACAGATATTTTAAATAAACATAGACACGATTTAAATATCGTACTAAAAAAAGCCTCTTTCAACACGCAAAACAAGCATTGAAAATCGACTTTTCAATGCAAGTATGATAAAAATTACTTTTCTTTGCATTGTCCCCATCATCACTATCTGTCTTGCCTTTCGCTATATATAGAATTCTTTTCAACAAGAGAAAACGGTTATCTCGATACATTCGTGACTCCCAGAAGGTTTCTTATATGACAACAGATAAAGAAAAATTGAAAGTTGGAAATGATCGTGAAATGAGAGGAAAAGAACTAGTATACTGGAAATCCGATGATTTAAGCGGCTAGGAGCGTCAGAATTTCGATACTAGTATAAGCGAAATACACCGGATGCCATTTCCCATGAATTCCTTCCCCAGGAGATACGAATTCAACTGAATTTGCATCTACGATAATCTCATTCATTCGACAGAATTTCTCTCTTTTTCCTAGATTATTCCGCTCATTGTCAAAGCAGTCCATTTTTCTTTTTTTTTCAAAATACATACGCTTCAGAGATCAGCGCCGGCTTTCAAATTTTAAGATCAAAAGTATAATATTAGGTATATTGCAAAGAGAATTTAAAAAAAACAGATGATTATTACCTATTTATATATATTTTTTAAATTCTCTTAAATTTAAAAATTATACTCAAAATCAATTGCAAATGATACACAAGAGTTTATTAAAGTCTACTCAAAAAAATAACTTTTCAGATATGTATTAAACGTTGCAGTGTAAATAAAAATTTATTTACTACTGCGAAATGGGAATATCGATATTTTATTTTCAATTAAAACTTTCCCAATGATATCTGTAACTAAAATACTGAGATACATCTTTTAATATTATACTCATTGAATTCGTCTCTAATTATGAATGCACAATATACAGAGCTGAATCTATATTTTTTTCTTTTATTTCACTGATGAATGCATCACTCACCCTTTTATGGGTATATAAAATTCTCGAAACTCTTCATTGACATATACGTATTTATGAACGGATTGTGTGCGATAAACAAAAAAAAGAAACGAAGCTTCATAAAGAATTTCTAGTCTCACATAATAAAGATTTACTGACCGTAAATTATAATTTCATTCGACGCAATGCGTATTTTTTTTTTCTCGAAAACAAATAGATGTCTGGCACACTCAATGAATCGCCGTTGACATACCACAACTGTTTCCTGCTAACCATGCAAAAATTATTCAGACTATGAATTACTAACATTTTTTTTAACATATTCTACAAAGTGGTGACTTTATACATTTCTCTTTATATTCTCTATAATACTGATTTCAAAGTCATCAAATATACAATAGTAACATTTCAGACTGATTTTAATTTAAGAGAATGTATATATATACATTAATATTATTATACTATATAGTATAATTATTGGATAAATTATATATTCCTGCAATAGAATTTTGCAAAAATTCATTCATATATCCATTACAACTTCCGGAAATCGATGCACCTACTAAATGTGCAGAGTTTGACAGTTACATAGATATTGGTCACCTTATCTCTTACTTCATACTATCAGATATCAAAGTGGAGAAACTATTCGTCCTAGAATAGTGTGTTTAACTGTTTATATACTAAAACAATTTAAATTATATTTCCAACATTCAGTTTTTCATATTAGAGTTTATTATATTAGAAATCTTCTCGAAAATTTTCAAATACATAATATTATGAAACTTCAAAAACAATTTGGTCATAACAACTTGTATAATAAGAAAACAGCAAATATTTAAATATTATTGGAATTATTATTATTATTATTTATTATTATTTACGATAGCACATTAATATTAATATTTTTTGCAACAACTACAAACACGATGTATTGACTTCACAATACAACAGAGATGAAGATAATCGAAACTGAGAATTAAAAAAATTTTTTTTTAATTTAAAAAATTGAAAGCTGCGCGCATATTTGTTCGGAGATTCCTATTTATTTCTAAAAATCGAACGTCGACAAAAATTCCTCTCATGCCACAGTCACGCCTTTCACAATTCAGTGTTCGTGCTAGTTCGCACGCTAACATAATATTGATCCGCTGCGGATATCCACTTTATTCCGGATGTTCTCTAGATCTGCGTCCCTATAACGTTTGCACCATGATTCGAATAGTTTGCAAGAATTTCCACGAACTTTCGAATCAGCGGCGTATCTGAAAAAGGAACGAGACTTATACGGCTTATACCTTCTTACATCCGTATCTTCCAAATTTTTATGTGAAAAGTCGCAAGTAGGGTATGATACATTCAAGTCGTTTTGAATTCGTGATGGAGTATAAATTCTTAAATTATGAGAAGTCTTGGTGAGTTCCAGTAGCGAGAAATCATTAGAATGAGTGTTGCAAGAAAGTTTAGGTGCAGCAAAGGAACATGTATAAGTTACTCAACAGAAATGTGTTTATATATATTGAATCATAAAAACTTTATACTAATGAATCAGTGATTTTTGGAATTTCAACAAGTTTAAATAAATCCACTTTTCACCCTATTTTGTGAATGACGCTTATGCATGCATATTTGCAACAGTTGCTGCATGTTGTTCACATCAAATGATTGTGGAATAATCAAATGTTTCACAACTTCCACTGACGAAACTGTTTTTAACTACGTACTAAATCGTCATATTGTCTTTCCCCAGCAGTTGCCTTTTTTCGTTTCGTTGTAAGCGAATGCGTTATAATTGTTTCTCTAACGTAGGCTACATTGTCATTGCTTTCGTGTACAGGAGAATGGTGCCTAGATGAACAGCAATCGTTTGAAACAACGATCAACCTGCTCTAACGAGCATTTAAACTCAGCTTGTTAACCCCTAGTCTCATCGGAATTAGAGCGTCCGAGTGAACAAAACGAGTGCTTGGTAATGACAGAGTCCCACAGATATTTGGAATACCTTTCTACCATTTTCCCTCGAACGGAAAAAACTACATAAGCAACTAAGCAACGTTAAAATAGATGATTGTGTTCTTAATTTTCGGGAAAACGATGGTTGTTAATTTCCCAGCGGTCACGAAATTTAAAAACATTTTTAGAACGTCCAAAAAAACGTCCTAAGTCAGGATAAAAGCTTCCTAAAAACGCCCAATGTTTCAAAAACGTCCTAAAAACGTCTTTGGATCATTGTATGTTTTTAGAACGTTATTTGGCCTGACTTAGGACGTTTTTAGGACATCCTAAAAACGTCTTGGGGCATTCGTGGCCACTGGGTTATTATATCTAAAAAAAAGTGATGTTTACCATATATCTTGAAAATATCGAGCACATTGTTGTCGAAAATTAAATGATTTTGGAAATTGTGCGTATTGTGTAAATGTGCCGAATTTAAAACTATCTTGATATTTTAAATATTTTTAAGAAGTTTGATGGTATTTTGCGGGATTATTAAGTAATTTAAAGCTTGTAAAAATATTTTGTGGGATTTTAAGTAATTTTAAGAACTTCCAAGTGATTCAAGGGATTTTAAGGAATTTTATGAAACTTACTGAAATTCCTGAAATCAAACCAGTAATTACAAATTTTTATATTTTAAAAATTAAAAAATTATCAATTATTTTGCATACTTTTAAAATCCCTTAAAACATTTAAAAATACTTTGATTTGAATTTATTCAGAATCCTCTGAATCGTTTAAACAAAAGGGGTGCTAATATAAATTAATAATTGTGTAAAAATATCAAGGTTTTAAATGAAGGGTTGAAAAAAGTGTCGAAAAAAGGTGGAAAAAGAGCGAGAAGAGGCGTTTGTCAAAAGGGTTTTTCGAAAAAAGGCTAGAAAAAGAAGTTTGGAAGAGGGAACAGGAAATGAAATGCGTTAGAACAAGTGAGTTGGAAAGGACGATAAAATTATACATGTGAGTAAAGTCACTTGCATATACCGTCAATTAAATTTAATATACCATTATGTTGTAGAATTAATAATACAAACATATTAAAATTAATATACGATATAAATGAGTATTAATAAGAGGTGTATTAATTGTAATTGTACATTAATCTTAATATGACTTTAATAGGGTGTATTAATATTAATATACGGGTAAAAACTTTTAATATGACAAATAATTTCCCTGAAATTATTAACTTAAATGTTTTCATTGAAAATATAAGTATTTTAATAAACTGTAAATCTATGAGTATATTAATTTAATGTTGGATAAACGTTTATTAATTTCGAAAACATTTTTAACAGCGATATATTTTATAGAAAAGGTTCTCAGGTTTAACAAAGTAACGCAATCAAATGTTACGTTTTAATGAATTAACTAATGCAGATGTTGCTAACCAGAGTTTCGGTTTGAGAAGTACATTATATTCTCTTGTGGAAGAAAGTTTTGAATGCTGCAGGCATTGCTTGATGATATACTGGTGAATAAATAGGAGAAAACGTGGATAGAGAATACGAAACGACTCGTAAACAATACTCGAGTATTCCCCATTGTTCTTTCCCGTTGAACACTTTTTCACTGCGTGGTTTGTTGAAGAAAACCATGAGATGAATCGCTGGTCTTACAAATATGTCCACCCTAGGCTATTGCCACACAGATTCCCTGCAGTTGAATCTGCTCCTAGTTTTAATAATTATTGTGTAATGACTTTTACTTCAGCATGCCTTGAAATATTTATGTTAAGAGTTTACTCTTCTACTTATACACTTTTTCCCTCGGGGTGAAAATAAATGTCAAACTTTAGATCCATTCCAGGTTAGAAACTATTTGTAACAGAAAGTAACTTTAATCAGAACTTTAATCATCAGAAACTAAGAAGAAAGAAAGAGCTTTTTGAGTTTTATTTGAAATCTGAAAAAGTGAGAGTGAATTGTGCGAATTTTAGATACGCCCTTTTCTGTTTCAACTGCAGATAAGGTTCCCTAGTATCAGCGGAAAAATAACACCTAATATAATTAATCGAATACAGAGATTGTAGATTGCAACATGAAGTTCTACATAAATTAATGTTTCAAAAGGGAATTACTAGATTTGCTAGAATTACATTTTGCATGCAGTAAGTCTATTCAGAGACAATAATTCGAACACAGTACTAATGGATCTGCAGATGTAACACACGAATGGTGTTGAACAATCTGGTATATACTTATACAAGCATATAATATGGCTTAATATTAATATGGCTTTACCATATTAATATTAATATTAACTATTTTTTTTCTGCGGTTTATAAAGTCATTGCAGGTTTAAATTGTAGAGGAATATTATCAAAGAATGTAAAAAAACAATTTTTAGACAATAGGGGTAAACCTTCAAAATAGAAGACTGCGGTGGCGTTGAAATTAGAAATTCTCTGAAGTCATCTCTGACCTAATTTCTGTATTTGAAGGAAGCTTAAGACATAAAAGGATCTCAAAAGACTGACTTCAAGACACATTTCTGGAAATATGACGCGAAAAAAAGAAGATTTCCCCATTTTCTGAGTCGAGTTGTTGAGGGAAGCTCAAATTCCCTCTTAGTAAGAAAATTTCTTGCTTTCTTAGCCAGTAACTCGGAAAATCGTTTCCACAATCCACCAACATCTACAACTCGTTATAAGGTAGGTCAAACCTAAACAATTTCTCGCTGACTCCAAACGACTTCAGGTAATGAAGACAGCTTTTAGAAGTGTGAAAAAAAGAAATCAGTGAAACGTAAAACATACATCCGGATTGTTAGTGATACATCAACTTTACTTGCCAACATTCAACATAGAAATAGTGGAACTTCCAATATCAAAGAAATGGGAATTTATATCTTTATTTAAAATGTATATGTTCTTCTCTTATTTATTTAAATTTTCCATAAAGAATGCAAAATAATGAATGAAGATATGTATTGTCTTTAGAAAATAAGAAACTGAATATTGATGAATAAATGTTGAAAGTCTAATTATATCAAACTGTGACGCGCAAATCTGTTACATAATTCCCCTTTGAAATGAACTTTGTCATCTCTCTTTGTGTATTATTATTCAATAAATAAGAAGGGACGAATGAAAATTCCTGAAAAGTAAAATTCCTAGCATTATAAAATTCCCGACACTGGAAAATTCCCGAAAAAATATTACTTTAAAAAATAATTTAAACAATAATTTTTATAAACATTTTTAATTATTCTGGATTTTTGAAAATTGTTCAAACATTTTTAGAGATTTTTTGGGGAATTTTCATTGTCGGGAATTTTCTAACGTCGGAAATTTTACAATGTAAAATGAAAAAATTGATTTTTGAGGTCATAACTTGAATCCACCACCCTTAAAAATTGATTAAATGTTTTTAAAAGTTGATGTTTTTTTTTGGAACAAATTTCATCTCTACCAAATAGAGAGAACTAAAGCACTAGACGTGAGGAATTAAATTCGCCATTAAATCTAGATGCACTGAAGAGAACGAAAAGCATGAAATCCAGAAGTAAGATTTAATACGATTGTGCTTGGGCGCTGTTCCACTCGATTCAATTCCCTCGGGTTGGACGTTTGCAATGCGGTTTATGAAATCTGAGCCGCTGCTGTGCAAAAGGTAAAACGACCCCTACAGTTGAGACTCTAGATGTTTCTATAGGTATATTGTATATTATATATTGTATATTGTATATTTATTATACAATAAATTTCGCTAATTCTAGGCAAGAACGGTGACCTCAATTTGAATGCACCAATTAAAAATTAAATAAGTATACAAGTATACACAATACCATGTGTTGATTGTAAAAAATATGATTTTAAACTTCGCTTTCTTTCACTAATCTAAAATTCTTCAGCGATAATTGCCTTACCTCTTTAATTCAGTACTCCATCATAGTCAGGAAAACTTTAGTCCATTCGCTTCTCAAGATTAGTTACTCCGTATACATTCGATGACGTCGGAACCGAGAGAAAGCTTTCTCAAAACTTCGCGCTTTAGTGAAATATGTTTCATTAAACTCAAACGTTGGTAAACTGTTTATGCAGTTTCAATTTGACTCTCAACTCTCCTTTTTCACTTTCAAACAAATTTTTCTTCCTTCACTTTTGCGTATTAAAAACTTTATGCCAGTAAAGAAATTTCCAATAGCTACACGTTTATATTAATTATTTTGCCGCTTATAAAACCCTAAAAAGGTAAAAATGATGAGAATGTAAAAATTGGGACTCGAATGTATCCTTCGTATCAATCTCAAGTAATTAATCATTAAGAGGCTTTAAATGAGAGGCTTCATTTTCAACAATGCCCATAACCGCGTCTTTGTCTTTGCTCTTTTATTTAATTCGATTTCAAAAGAAGCTTTGAAGCAAGCTCTGATGGGAAAGTGAGAATCCTTTTTATTTTGCAGAACCATTCGAGACGTCTATTTTTTCATCAAATAAAGGAAAATTCAGAAAATAATGGTTTTATATGAAAATGTAAAACCGATACTGCTTAAAGAGGTTTTACGATTTTTTTAAATAATTATTTTCAATATTTTTTTGTAATTCCTTTGAAATTCAATGAAATCATTGAAATTCACTATAATATTACGTATTCTAAAGCAATCATAGAGCTATATATTACGGATTTTGTTACTAATTATTGTTATTAATATGTTTAAATGCCTGAGCGACTGTGACTCATTATTATCATTATTATACTTATATTATAGTTAAAATAACTGATATTGTTATTAAAATTACTATAAATATATAAGAAGAATGAATTTTGTCAAATAGAGCATTGGTTTTCAATATTCATTTGCTATCTGCATTATCGGTCGCATGAGTACAATCAGCTTCAAACAATAAATTTATTGAAACTGAGTTGAACTAGATTACGGCCAGCGTAATTAATGATGAGCACGAGACCACTTTACGCTTTAATTATTTTCAGTTCATGTTAAACGTGTATGAACATTGTAGTGATACTTCAAGGCCCGCCGATATACATGTGTCTAATAAATTATGTGAAATGAACCAACCAGACGTTTTAATTCGAAATAAGCACTAGTAAGTTTTCGTAAAAAAGTTATTTAGATTTTTATATTTTTCTGCATCTTTTACAATGATATTATCCATAAAAAATAAAGCAGGAAGAGTATATTTGTAGAGCCAAGAATGGGTCGAGAAAAATGTTTGTGTTTATGCAGGAGAAGGAAATCCCATTTTTATAGACCTCATAAAACCAAAATAAATTTTAAAAGTTCTGCAAGTAATCTTGACTTTTTTTTAGCCTCTGCAAATTTTCTCGTCTTCAGTATTTATTCTCAAAAAGCAAGAAGATTTCAGGATTCAAAAATATGACAAAACCTTGGTTTAATGCAGATTCTTGACATTTTCATTCATTAAGTCTTCTCAATTTTTTTAGTTTGGTAATTTTGGTAATTACTTATATTTTAACAGATTTTAAGAGACTTTGAAAGATTATAAAGAATTTCTAGGGGTTTCAAAAATTCTTAAGGAAATAATATAAAAGTATCTTCATAAATTTTATATGGAAGCAGTCGGAATAGATAAAAATAGTACCTAATAGAAGGACTAAAGTTCTATTTTTCGCTCCATAAGGAGTAAAAAGTACTTTTTTACTTTCCACCCCTTAATTCCTGGGAAGTGAAAATTCGAATGGCTAAAATCATGCACAAATTGTAAAAAATATCGCATGTGCCATGGGAGAGAGGGACATTTTCGCCGACTCATGCAGAAGACATGCGCTCATAAAAGAGTACCTCTTCTCCCCCTTGGTGCATAATATACCTTGCATAATATCCCTTAATCCGAGAAACTCTTCGAGCGCATAACGGGCATTGATTATACATATTATTATTCTGCTATAATGCGCGCATATCCAAACCAATCATCCATTTGTCCCGCTTCGAAGGGTAAATGAAAATCACTCGTGAGAGTATAATTAATAACCGTAATTGTAAATTACCTAACGAAGTTTATCAATTCGAAAAAAAACGACGAGAAAACAGATTTCGCGCTGATCGTAATCGAGGTGAGGCTGCGCTTAAGTGGTAAGTTCATAATATTACACAGAACCCGTCATGTTGTGGGATAAAAACCTTATCTGTATCATCAAATATTCCGATATAATAACAATTTGGCTGATGGGAGTAAATAGCCAAGCGTTATGTCGAACATAGCAGCATATAGTTTGACCTCGGTTTGACCTCGACGTTATGACATATGCAACGCGGTAGTGATAGGCGATCGGAAAAAAACAATCGATACTTGTGTATCGATACTATCGAAACTTTAAGTAGTGAGGGTAAATCACTAGTGGCTGGAACCTGAACTCTCTCGCGAGCAGTTCTGCGAATTCCACAAATCGACAGCTGAAAGCAAGTTGCACCTCTACTACAGTTTCTGGTAATTGATTATCATACTAATTGAGCACGACTATCCCCCAAGTCCGACCCGAATGGCGTTAATGAGAATTACGTACACACAGACCACCGGTTCGCGATCATGCAAAATGATTGACTGTCCTGGATCCATAGGTAGAATTCCTTCTCTTTGATTCTGATATCCCCTATCAGCCATTCCCACTCGTATGGTTTCTGTACCACTGAATTTTGGGGTGGAGTATTCCTCTGCTTAATTAGCGCCTGGTCGGTAGGTACTTCATAGTAATTCTCTAGAGAATTATTATTGATTTTGTCCCACGAGTCAGTCTTTAGCTTGATTCACGAGTCCCAGAAGAGGTCAACAAGCGTTCCTAAGCCTGAATATCATGCGTTGTATAATAAACAATGTTATTTGTTTCTGGGAACAAACATAAATTAGGACTTTTAATGTAGAAAATTTTGTGTAGAAAATTTCAGCAGAAAATTTTATCTCATTATTATCAACGATGATTTTCAAAATTACAAATAACCATAACTTCCTTAATATTCAATTAAATGCATTAATCTTACAAGTCGATTTATCTCGATACAAGGAATCTTTCTGCTCTTTACATAAGTTTTGAATTCTGATTATATGAGGAAGCAAAAAGTATTGAAATTAAACATTTTTTCGCACTGCAGTTATATTACTAGTTCAAAAAGGGGAGATTTAATTTTGGTTAGAACCTGAATCAGCTTCTAGAGTAAAAAAAAAAATTTTGTAATTTAAACAGGAAGAATATAACATATAACACCGGGTGCGAAGCGCGACGATCAAATATTCCGGAGTGCAAAGCGCGATGAATAAATATTTCGAAGCGCGAAGCGCAACGACTGTATCGCGCGCATGTTAGTATGTTAATTATGTTAATTATGTTAGTTATAATGTTACTTATAATTAGTAATAATGTTAGTTATAATTAGTTAGAATGTTCGTTATAATTCGTGGAGTACCATAAAAGTGTGGTTTAGGTATAGGAATTTCCAATATGGGTATTCTGACGCGGCAGTAGTTCAAGAAAGTAAGTCAGCCGACAGTAGTAGTTTCCAGTGTTTGTCAGACCCTGTAGATACTGAATAGTGTAGGTCTTCCTAACGAAGTTTTAGGTTCGTTGGAATCCAGTTGTATAACTAGTCGTTTGTTGTAGTTATACTATATGTTAATTTAATTCTAAGCTAGTAGCAAATGATTTACAACTAAAACAACATTCTAAGTAGACTAAAACATGAATATCGAGACGGCAGCATAAAGAAGAATACATATTTTACTTCTACTTTTTACTTCTCTCCAAATTAGCAAAGAATATAGAGTAAAACAAATAAAATGCAGAAATTGCAGGTCATATAGAAAGCATATGAAAAAGCAGACGTTGAACTATAAAAATTGTTTACTCTCTAACATTTCTTGACTTCGCTTGCAGTTGTTACAAAAACAGTATACGTTTAATTCACGTGTTTCCCGCACTCGATATGCTTCGCCTTTTAGTGCATAAAATATACAATGTATCTAAAATTCCACTGGAAGAATATTATAAATTTTAGTATTTTAAATAGTTTTCGCCAATGACCCAAGGTTACAATTTCTGAAA
>CAJFCO010000096.1:72855-100239 GCA_904066015.1 Synergus gifuensis | reverse complement strand
AATATAGTAAATAGTGAATTACATATAGTTATGCTTATGTTATTAGTTAGTTATATTACGTACTGAGAATATAGTAAATAGTGAATTACATATAGTTATGCTTATGTTATTAGTTAGTTATATTACGTACTGAGAATATGGCTTCGGCTGTACCACAAATCAAGACTTGATTTCCTGTGACAGTAGAGAAAAATGATCAATCTTAATATTTCTTACCTCTTCTCAGTCTAATACATCATCAGAGTTTCTTCTTTAAAATACGTCTAGGAAAATCTTTTCCCAAGAACCATAAAGAATTTTCAGATATTTTCTAGAACTATATGAAGTTTTACATTTCAAGAAATTTCCAAGAATTTTAAGGAAGAAAAAAATCATTAGATTCGCTATCTTTAAACAAAGCAATCCACCTCGGTCCTCCATAAAAAGGAGAGATTGCCAGTTTTAAAATATACTTATTAAGTACTACGAAGGTAAAGTTATCGAAACTAAACTTGATCTTATAGTAATTATTGCATCCCCTTAATAGAAACCCTTCAAACTCAGATCCAAGCCAGAGGATTCCGATCCCTAAATTTGCCAGTTCTATGACATTGATATGGGAATTACAATTTAATTTAGAAATGTGAAATGTAACTGAAACTGTACAAACGTGCGCTTGTCGAAATAAGTTAAGTGAACAACGTTATCAACGTCGAAACTTCGAACAAATGTAGTCGGTTACGGACGTTATTAATACTATTTATTACCATTGTTAATGATTCCGAGTGTTTGTGCGGTTACATACACTTATTGCGCATTTAAAGCAACACACTGCATGGAAATGCCTCCAGTTATTTGAATATATGTGTAGATTATCCCATGAAATCGAACACAATAGCAATATCGTGCGACTGAAGTGAAGGGATAGGATGATGGAGGATAGGATGGGGTAGAGTGGTAAAACGAAACTACGAAAGCCATGTAAAGCAAAGCATCCGTTGCATTCAGAAATGTGGAATACCAGCATGAAACGTGATCGATGCTTCAGTCAACGTTAAATAGAGGATGTTTCGTGCTGACCGTGTTTTCCGATGTATTAAGTGTAGTGCGTGATACAACATGAGTGAGGCGGAAAAACTTCTGCGTTTCAAGCTTTCCATTTTGACCTATTTTAAATGAAAGGGGATTATCCTGATAAGTGCAAATTAAATTTGCAGACAAGCTCTAATAGTTATACTTTAAATTCGACTGCAATTCAAGTATCGTGAATTTATAACAATTGTTCGCAACCACAAATAACAATAATAATACTAATAATAATAATAATAATAATAAAAGAGATGTATAACTAGTTACTTTTACCTATATACATTATAGCAATATGAGGAAACTGACTGTGAGCGGAGTTTAGTACCATAATACAGAAAAGAAAGTTCCCAACGAAATTAACTAAAGGATAACCGTTGATGAGGACAAGATGGATAACCACGTGAAAGTGCGCCGGTTTTGTAAATAGATACAGTGGTGGAGTGCACACTACAACACCTGCTGCTGCGAGCATTCTTAAAAATGACGATTGCGCCCAGGGAAATATGTACGCGATGAAAAATTTGAGTACACACGGAATTGGAATTTTCGTTTTGTATACTCAGCAAGGATTTTATTTCCTTTTTAATTTTTCAACTGCACATCGCACGTACACTTCCACTTCCATTTTAGCGTCGAAAATAGGGAAAAGAGAAAATATAAAGATTTGGGTAACTTATATAATGTTGCACCATTTTTTTAATTTTGCTGTCTCACAGAGAAAAACTATGTTCCCAGTAAATATGAAACTCTTTTGTCATTTTTCTTTCCACGAATCTTCCTTTTATCCAGGAGGTAAAACCTTAAGAATGAAAATGAGACAAAAGGGAACATAATTGCTGACTTTTGTTTGAGTAAAAACTTTGGCTGTATCTAGCTTCCGTTGTTTTTACTTTTTAAAGAACTCTTAGCTTTTCTTAAATGTTCTGTAAAATGCTTTACCTACTATCCTAATGATGCTTTTCAAAAGAGCCTATTCTTGCTGTAATTTTTAATTGTAATTTTCTTTCACAATAATCAAAACCTATATATATATATATATATATGTATAATAGTTATACACACAAAAAATTAGTTATGTATTGAAATCTTCCTTGACTGTAATCGATTTTTGGATAGGACAGTCAAAGCAAATTTCGATAACTAATTTTTTCACAGTAGATAATAAAAACTCTCTACCAACGATAATAACAAGCATGGCGTAACTCTATGTATTTAAGTGCATTTTTATATGTATTTTTTCTGTGTATTCAAATATGTTTTTATATGTATTTGCGTATGTTTCCTGTATATCATCGAGCGTTTGATGAGTTTGTTCGAATGTATTTTGTGTCTTTAAATGTATATGTGTAAATATATCTATGTTTTTTTGTTGTTGGTAGTAAATATATGGTGAGTGTGTATAAAAGATTCTGTCGACGGCTACAAAACAGTAAATCGGTCAAAGGTTTCGTGAAACAAGATTGAACTGTAATTGTCTCATTTCCCATGACGCAATAATTAAACGCAATTTAACTTTTATTCGGTCCTGGCATTGATCATGAGAGTAAACACAGCTGGAAGTTTGAAATGAGTTTGTAAGCAAATTATTTGAAGGAGAGTTGAATCCTTTATAGGTTTTTCTGTGCCGTATTTTCGGGTATCAAGTAAGCTGACGAATAATTTGGTAAAATAATTCAAAATACTTCGCTTTCCTCATGGGGATAAATGAGCGTCGTGCTGCCATCCTTCGATTAATTAAGGCCTGACAGTGACTGAGCTCATCTCACGCGGCTTTGAAAATTCTCTCGGCAGAATCCGTGGGACGATTCGTCATCCGCTAATCGCATGCCTCGTGATTTATCGTTACCGTTCCACAGCGCATACGTACACAGACGTTACCCTGGAGTTGGCGAGAAGTGTGAAAATAGGTCGTACCGCCCGTTATGGTCCTTATGATGCTCTTCGCTGCAAATCCCTTTTTTTTCTTTGCTTCCACTCATCGAACCGGAAAATGCTTACTATCGAGAAATACTTTGGCGACGAATTTATAATGCATTAAAACTACCTCTAATTGCTTTACGCGCATTAAAAACGACGTAAAGTGAAAAATAATTAAAACTTTATAATTCTACTTTTCAGCCCCTAACAGAGGAAACTGCGGAAAACGATTTTTTCCGAATCGGGAATATTATAAGTAGTTAGAAATTTACAATATGATAAGAAAGCTTTTCAACTGAATTGAAAAGACATCAATAACTCGACTGGAATCATTTGAAATCATCTGCAATTGTTCGGCACTCACTTCACGGAAAACTCTAAAGATCATTTTTAACCATCACCTGCTATCATGAAAGCGAAGAAACCCCTTCAATGTAAATATCTCTTGAAAACGATAAAATATTAATTTTTTTATTTCCATTATTTACTAATTCAATCTCCTTTTTGTTTAAAAGGAAGTAGAAATGTGCGGACGGAAGGAAGTGGGATTTTAGTGATATGTCATGAATGAATGGGTTTAAAATTGAATTTAGGATTTTATTATAGCAAGAAATTTTGGAAGAGATTGAAAGTTGACGTGGAAGAGGGAAAGACAAATGGAAGAGAAATGAACCGTCGTGATTATAGAGTTTATTCACCGGACCCATCACCAGCGTAAACATCAAAATGACCTAAAAATGTTCGAATGACTACTGGCGGTAAGCCAAACAGAGAACAGAAAAGAAGAATGAAAGCGAACATATCGGTTAATCTTTCAGTTTTCTCAGCATCTCGTGGCTCGAATTTCGAAACGATTAAATTAAAGATATCGACAGCTCGAAGATATCATGGTTTATGACATACACTTGCTTTTTCAGTAAGACAGTATTTCAGTCAATTTTAATGGTTTTTATTACTTTTAATTCAAGAAAACAAAAAAACTTGAAAGAACTCAGAGGATTTAATAAGAATTTTAAGGTGGATGAATTCCGAAGAATTGGAAAGAATTTTCGTTGTAAATATTGTTTAAAACACTTCACATCCACTGAACTACCATCTTAAGTAAAGGTACTTCAATGTTCCTTTGAGTTCGGTATTTCAGAGCCTTTTCATCTAAAATCTTTTAACTTTGACTTTTCGTAAGAAGCTTTGCAGCTCGCTCTACATTATTTCTTCTTTTATCTCAAGCTCCTCGATTTCTTCTGAAGTGTTAGCCATGCTATTACTTAGTTCTGCAATCTTTCGTGTCAACAAGGCTAGAAAATCTCAAATATGTACACGAATTCCTGTAAATCGCTCTTCCTTTTTCTCAACAAAAATCTTTGAGAACTCTGTTACCTTTTTCATGCAAGTTTTGCAATATTAAATGGATTTTCGAGCTCTTCAACTTCCTTCAAGTTCAGTTTTCCTTAAAACATATTTGCGTTTGTTCTAGAGGAAATTTCTTGTTGTTTTAACAATAGCAAGTTTCAGCTGAATGTAAGAATTAATCTTGAACATTTGACAGATACATAAAACCATATTGCATCTCAATCTTTCTTTTTATTAGTTGTCTGTTGAAGCTTCTCCAAGTACAAATGGAACAAAAGAGATTACCGCATTAAATCTTCACACTTTTTTGCTTGTTTTGATCGAAACATTTGTAACGCGTTGCACGAATTTGTCGTCTCTTGTGACTTGTCTTTCTTTTTCTTTATCCACTCAACTCTGTGTTGGTCGCACACGATACGACGAGAATCGAAAGTAACGAGACCTGGTCTTCCGGATTTCCTTCTTACCCGGGGCGATCAGTCGAAACTTTTTCCTTTGTTGAACTGAGACATCTCGAAGCGGATTCGAAGCTAACGCCAATTTCTTCTAACAACTTTGCGTCACATACGCAAAGCGTGGCACTCAAAGTTTTATCGTTAGCGAGAATTTATTTAGAAGACCCTGAAAGATTAAGCTACATGAAATCCAAATCTAGTTCAAGTATTATAAAATTTGAATTTATTGAGATGCTTTTTCTCCTACATTACATTTATATTCTATATAGAAAACATTGCATTTTGAAATTGCAATAAGTGCTCAAAGCTTTTGGATTCAATTCAAATACTAACTTCAAAATTCAATCTTTATTTTATGTAACAAATATTAAAATCAGATATATTTTCACTCTGTATATAATCTCTTTTTGAAAACAGAAATAAAATATAATTTCAAAATTCTTAAAATTATTCATTTTTTGCTTTATCCGTATACTTCTATTTAAATAATGAGTACCTCCATAAAGTGAAAAAGTATCTAATTATAATATCTGTTAATTAAACTGCACAAATCCAACTTTGATGTTATATAATATGGATTCAACACTTAACACAAATTAGTTGTCTCATGAATTTCGTTCTCATTGTCTTTACATTGAAACTCAGGAACTGTCAACTTGTTGCACTGCTTGATTACAACCTAGGATGTAAAAAATGATGTTTAATTTATTTACTATATTATACGAGAGTAGCTGCACTAAGTATAATTCAGTTACCTACCAACGTTGCTCTCCTGAAAAAAAAATATTCCCAAGACACCAGTGTATAGTTCTTCATTACCCCTTCCCTGAGAATCTATTTATTAAACATCTTTTATTATCTTTCAATTAATCTTTGTTTATTTATTCAATGAAGTTATAGGTCCCCATCATTGCAAATGTACTTAAGTAACATAAATAATTCAATAAGTATTTAAATACTAAAAAGAAAAGCTGCTAACGAGACGAGTTCTTTGAATTGGACAAGAGTTTTTTAATTGCTTTATCAAGCTTTCATTAAAAGAAATACATAAAAATACTAGGAGCTGTGGTAAACTTTGATGTGACTTTTTACCGATCGCACCATATATATTTTCCGGCTTTTGATTTTCAAACTAAAGTAAGTGAGAACAGGGTTCTAGTGCCCTGACTAATAACGAAACGACGGCACTAAAACCCTACTCTCACTTACATTACAAATTTTAAAATAATTAAATATACTGCGGTAAGTGCAATTCTGTCGAATTTACGCGGAGAAAATTCGTTTCCAGGAAAAGACCGGGTTCTCTTCGATGTGGAGAATATTGTAGAGTTATTTATGGTCCACTAAGTGGCGTTACGATCATATAAAGGTCGTCGTAGTGGTCTTCGCAGCGCGCGTTTTGCCATCGTCGAACCAAAAGCTACGGGCATCCACTTTCAACTCTCTAAATTCTGGATTTAGAATCGAGTTGAACAGGCTAGAGGCAATGCTTCTCAAGTTTTCTCGATCACCTCTATCAACAATAGGTGTAACCCAAGTTATCTGCTTCAGTGAGAATCGATTTCACTTTACTATCGCATATGTAAGGTAAATCACAAAGTTATAAGAAAATTCTTTGTAATCTTTCCGGTTCAAGTCTCATTCATTTTTTTGTAACTTGAACGACTCTTTTATTAATAATTGAAGTAAACTTTGTCTTGAAAAGAATTTAGAAAATACTTTCATATCCTTGCATTCGCTTTATTTGTAGTTTACCCAACATTCTATATACACAATTTTTATGCTACGCTGAATTTATGTATGCCTCATATAACGAGCATGCGATTCAAAATGTTTATATAGGGCCCTTTCTCTAATGCAATTTTAAAGCTCAAAGGTTAAACTTTAACGTGTACGGGAATTGGGATGAGATACCATTTTTGCATGCATTTACGAGGCGAATGTAATACGTGGCTTGGCGATGTAACGTCCCGCGTTAAGAGGCAACCTTTATACAACGATAGCACATTTAAGGTATGACGATAAACAGTTTTTATTGCATCTCATGTTCGAATCACGCTGTGACGCCATACTGCTGGCCATTGTTGCAAGCTGCACGCAACTTTCAAAGAGAATAAATCCTTACAAATTATATATCTGCTGCTGGCAAACATTTTATTTGCAGTAATATTTCTTTAATTCTCATTATGTCGTGTTAGATGCATAAATAAGTTAACAAATGTTCACAAAATGATCCTTCAAAGCTTTCAGATAACACTCAAAATCTGGAGAACAATTCGTCTCGTTTCTATGGCCAATTTGCTCATTAAGCGGTACTTAAGATTCCACTTAACCAGACGAGAAACCATTTTCTTTAAACTGTCAGGTTTTATGGTACCTCGTTTATAAGATACGGCTTAAATCGCCATCGTATATATTATACCTAACATATTTCATTCTACACTGAGAAAAATCTTTGGTTCAGACAACAAAACTTTTTGTTGCTATAGAAACAACAAAAATTGTTGGTTGTGCCAACCGAATTTTTGTTGAATCAACTAAAGTTTGGTTAATTCAACCAAAACTGAGATTTTGTTGGTTGAAATGAATTTTCTTCGTTCAACAAAAGGTTTGTTAAAAGAACCAAGATTTGGTTGGCACAACCAAACAATTTTTGTTGCTTCTATAGCAACAAAAAGTTTTGTTGTCCGAAGCAAACAGTTTTCTCAGTGTAGGATATTTTAGCCTTAGGATTTTTTAATTTAGTATGGGGTCATTCATAAGATACATGATATTTCTTCGCCCTTTTGCTCCCCTCCCCTTAGCATAATAGACTGATATTTATTAGACTCCTTCTCAAATCCACTTTTAAAAAATATGTATACATATTTTTAATCACAATATAAAAAAACAAATTTTTTTTTCATGGTAGTTATTTTTGAGTATATTTTTTGCGAAATGAAAATGACCTAAATGACCCTAAAATGACCTTGATCGACCTCTAAATATTTTTTTTAATTCTGAAAAAAAATCAGAGGTAATTTTCTCACCAAAAGGAAAAATTTGCAGGGTGTTAAATTGAATTTGAAGAAAGTAAAAAAAATCATCCTAAAGGTGACTAATAATAATGAATAAGAAAAATAAACTGAAATGATCACTGAAAATGATAAACATGGAATATATGAGAATATTTTTTGTCTTTCAGTCAGCATAGTTTCCGTTCAGGGTGTAGCTGGTCAAACTGCAACTCTACCATGTGATATACAACCTAGTGACTCCAACGATTCCGTTTCCATGGTGCTTTGGTTCAAAGAGTCTTCTGGTGAGCCTGTATTCAGGTAAGCGCACATTCAATATTTATATAAGCGCGTTGATATTTAATGGACGCTCTTTACTCTTCACAGGTAGAACATATACAGCTACCGTTATATAACACAGAAAATGCTTTTTCCTAGTTAATGCAAGTTTGGAAACGAAAAGCTTCATACCAATTTTCCATAGAGTATCTGTATACATCCCGTTCCTTGTATAAAACCACACGTGCTAGAGAGCTTACAAATAGATACGAATTGATTGAAAATAAATATACATTAGCGATGAGTTTGATACAAGTTGGTTATTCATGAAAGTTGGATGCAGGTATCGAGAATTCCAACTTCTCTTTCCTTTATGATACCAGACATGCTGGAAATTCGTGTCACTTCAAATCCCATATGTATGTAGATCTTTTAATTTCAAAGTCGAGTCATAAAAGTAATAGAATATTAATCTTTTACTTTGTTTATACATCAACAGATTGCATCAGATCTTTTGCAATCGAATTGCATATTCAGTGCTTTTAGCATATAGATTAGATTCCACATATGACGATTAGAACAGAACTCAATAAACCTATTTGCACATAGCAGTAGAAATTGCTACTATGTACCATCCATATGCAAAAATTATACTTTCATGAGTATATAGATCACACCAAATTTTGCGAAATGCCAAATACACCAATGCTACCAACTTTTCCACTGCATAAAAATGTTAAAAACGTGGTGAAAACACTTGATAAATATATAGTATGGGTAAGTAAAGAGGGAAGCATATATAGTATCTATAAAGTACACGTTCGTATCTTTGAAGCGTCGAAGCAGTTGACCCAAATCGACAATATCGGTAAATTCCAATTCCTTTTCCTGTAAAAGGTGCAATCGTCATAATTTCCGCTGAGAAGCTGTATGTTTGTATCGCTCTCACTTGGACCTGTTCTAGTAGCGAAATGTGTGCTCTTTTCTGAAGCCAATATTACCTCGTCCGTGGTAAAGTGAGTACGCGATATTGAAGGATTTGTAAGCTACCCTGAACCGGGTAGCTAGAAAACATCGTTTACGCGGTACTTAAACTTCGACTATATGTATCTCAAGCAGTAAACATATAGTAAGGAGGACTGCAGAAACGAGTGCTGGTAAATAAAGTACCACTTGAGAGAAAAGTGCGGAAGATTTTACCGAATTCGAATTTCAAATATATCGCTGTTAAAAAATGTTTGCAAAATTAATATACCTTTAATATACGAAAATATATTAATTTTAATAAACGTTTATTGAACATTAAATTTATGCAATAAAAGCTGACAAAAAAAACTACCAGCAAAGTTTCTGGTCCCGCGTCACGACATAATCTCTTTAACTATGTCTGTGAAAAGACACGTGAATAATATTTACAAACGTTTGTTTATATAAGTGAGTTATAAAAAATTTAAAAATTTTAAAATTTCTAAAAAAATTTACAGTTTATCGAATAGGTGAAACGCTGTTCGAAAATATACTTTTTAATGTAAGCTAGATTATCTAAAACAAGCACATGTATGAGTAAAAAAGTTTGTAAAACGAGTCTCTTATATAAACAACTATAAAAATTTTAAGATTTATGAGATGATTGTGATTTATTGGTCTTTTTGCATTACGAAAATATTATTGGCATTGAATATTATCGTTATATAAATGTATTCACTTTATCTTGAACAAAGAAATTAAAAGAAGTAAAATGTTCCATCATCTCAACTGTAATTGAATGTACAAAATGCCAGAAAAAAGATGTTTATCTCTTTTCATTTTTTGTGCCATTTTTGCGCAGGGAATTGTTGGAACATTACTGGAAAATGATTTTCGTAAGTAAATAGATATAATTGTATCGGGAATCAGAGTCGCATGAAATATATCCCATACATATTCTAATTCCATAATTTTTTAATTTTCAAATTACCCTTCGTCCTAATTAATTCAGAAATTGAAAAATCAAAGCAAATAGTTATTCAGGTAAAATGTCGGTGAAATAGATATTAGAAAAAACAAAATTTGGGTTATTAGGATCGAAAATGTTTTCGGGGCTATATTAGTCAATTTTTTCCATCCAACAAGATGGAAAGCGCCACGAAAATTTTGTATACTCATGCGTTTCTAATAAAATCTAAAAGAAAACGATTAGGCTGTTTGAAAATCACTAACTACATCTACAAAACATGAATTATCATCAGCTATCTGGAATATTGGGTGTGCAAAATCAGCAAAATGCATGGTTATCCTTATGAAAGTAAGTTTTTAAAAAAATAATTATTTTTTTAGTTTCATGTTATTTTTAAGTAATATCGAAATACCAGTATTCCACATAGCAAACGGTAATAAATATTTTGTAGATATAGCTAGTAATTATGAAATAACATAATACTGAGATTAATTTATCAGAAATTTGCAGAGGACTCAACAAATTCTCTCATCAGACAAAAACGTGTTATTAGTCGGATCCCAGGTGGAGACGTACCATATCCATCTTCAGTTTCTGCCCACACTGTCAGAATTCAATTATTGAATCACATAACTTGCATAGGAAATATACTGTCGATGAAAACTGTCATCACTTCTGCACGCTGTGTTCGTATGATTGCACCGACGTACAAAGTTATAGCTGGGTCATCATATGTACGTAATGGTTCAGTTCACGATGTAACAGAAAAAAGAATGCACGGCAATCATCCGGTTCAAGGGCAGAATTTTGAAACTGGTATTGCCTTACTTTACGTTAATCCACCTTTTCAGCCTAGAAGAAATAATATTGCTACCATAGCTTTGCATGTAGGACTTCTACTAGAAGGCATGATAGGTATGGTTCGTGGTTGGGGAAATTACTACTATGGAGGACCGTAAGTGATCAATAATAATATACAAGCAGTAACTCAAATTGAATCGAAATAAGTGTATTATGAATCTGAAAATTTGTTTCACTCACAATTTCAGGTGCGAAACGAGATATAAGGGAAGACTAAGAGCAATTCAAGTACCTATAATAAACCATCGAGATTGTGTAAATAGTTTGCGAGGATTTTTTGAGATTACAGATTCATATTTTTGCACTCATGATGTCAATCAACAATGTGGTTATACTGATGGCGGGACTGGATTTATTATTGAAAATTCGCTTGCTGGAATTTACCTTGGATTAATTAAAACACAAGATAATTTTCACTTGAAACCTGATGTTTTTATAATGCTGCAACATTCAGATTACCATCAATGGATCTTGAGAAATATAGAACATTAAAGTATTGAATTACACGCTATGTTTTGGGAGCATACTCTTTTAAAAGTATTTTTCTCGCATTTAAAAAAAAATGCTAATAAAATTTTACTAAATTTATCGAGACTTGTGATGGTTTTTAAGAACGTTTAAGAGATTTCTAAGGATATCACGAAATTTATGAGTATTTTAAGAAATTTGAAGCGATTTAATGTTATTTTATGGGCTATAAATTATTGTTCAAGGATTTTCAAGGGATTTAACGAAATTTTCAGTAATTCTATTATAAATACACAATTTCAAAAAATAGAAAATAAGTAAGAAATAAAACTATCACTGTCATGCGCACGAACGAGCGAATGTACGAATGGAATTAGTAAGATTATTATATGTAATTATATATTAATGATGGGATTTTAATTTTATTATTGTCATATTAATTAAATATTTAATTTTATTATTATCATAGAATATTGTCATAAACTACACCGAGAAAATTAGTTTCTTCTTTTAAGAAGACAATTCCTTTTATGGAATCCTCTCAAAAATGAGCATATTCCTCTATGAATTAGATTATTTTCCTCTACTTTTAAGAGGATTCCTCTTTATTTGAGAGGAATACTTTCTAGAAGAGAATAATCCTCCAAAATTAAGAGGAAAAATTTATATACCGTATTATAGAGGAAAACTTGCATCAGAATAAGAGGAATCCTCTTAAACGAAGAAAATATTTTTCTTGGTGTAAAAATTAGGAATTCGTCCAACATAAAGCCGGTTTAATGATGGTGTAATTAAAAATTAATTTCCGTTCTTGACATGTGCATGCACATTGCACATGTTATGCGAACACTTGGTTATATGCGAGAACGCATACAAGGTGAGGATCGAAGATCATCGATAGACGTACTTATAGTGCCAAACGCATTGACTAACAAGGACGTGCTTCCCCTAAGTGTAGGATCATTGGCGCAAACAGATGTTCAGCCGTGGATGTGTATACTCGCTTAATTGCATGTGAGATGCTTCAACGGTTTATGCACACAAAGGAAGTGACGTAGAGATACGGGTTTTAATTAAGCCTCAATTACGCAGTCGTCATTAGAAAATGAATTGCTAGGGCGATTAAGAGCCATCTTTCTACATCTGCATCTAGTTTAGCTGAAGTACTAATCTCCAATGACGTGATAATCTTTCATGATGAGTGCACCGAGAAAAATATTTTCTTCGTTTAAGAGGATTCCTCTTATTCTGATGCAAGTTTTCCTCTGCAATGTGATATATAAAGGTTTCTTCTTAATTTTAGAGGATTATACTCTTCTAGAAAGTATTCCTCTCAAATAAAGAGGAATCCTCTTAAAAGTACAGGAAAATAATCTAATTCATAGAGGAATATGCTCATTTTTGAGAGGATTCCATAAAAGGAATTTTCCTCTTAAACGAAGAAACTATTTTTCTCGGTGTGGGTAAAGGAAAGCAGTGAATTAGTTTTATTGAATAAAATTTGAATGAAAATTAAACACTTAATAGAAGTAATGAATCATTTTAAATTATCTTTATCATTTTTTAATATTTCAGCATGAGAAATCATTTTATAAATTGAACTCTAGATAACCTGTTTCTCTCTAGGGCAATTTTAATCTCCCCTGAAACGATTTTGTAACAACTTGTGCTTGGAAACCTGGCATACTAACTACTATCCGTTAGCCAGTCTGTTTTATACCCATAATAAAATCTGCAATTTACGTCGAAAATATTAAGGTGAGGGTTGAAATTAGATTTCAAATTATCAGCTATATGCATAAAGATGTAGCAAAAGTTTACAAAATTTCGATCTTCAGTAAGATTTTAAGATAAATTTAACGATAAATAAACAGCTTGACACAAAACTTCAGTACACCTTGAGAGTTGAGAGACATATTATTATGATTTGAAAAGCTCACTTTGATGCAAAACTAATTAATGTTTATATTCAAATTTAGATAACTTACAAACTTTGGAAATTCATGAAAGTTAAGACGAAACTTATCATATATTCTCTCTGCTACATTAAATCAACTCCCTCCTCATCAAACCGGAAATTGTTTCATAAAAAGATACTTAGAAATATAAAATGACATGCGTACTTAAGAGAAAATGTAATGAATCAATTACATTTCTTTTCTCCATAAAAGCGAAACTTTTTGTGTCTATAACTCTCCATAAACCAAATTGCTGAATTAGTAAACCTAATATTGATAAACAATTTCAATTACTATCATCGGATTTTCCTATAGCTAACAAGCTGTCTTTGACAAACAGAAACATCATCATTTAGTTCTGTTAAATGGTCTGTACCCTTTAGCAAACTTAGGTATATTAGCTGACGTTAACGATAAACGGTCAAATTCATCTACAATCAGAACTCCTCTTATTTGTACGAAAATCCACCAAAGTGAATTAGAAAATTAAGGAGTCAATTATATACGAACGTCTATCAATAGCATTTCGCCGACAGGTACAAAGTTCTAGAGAAATTGACAGTTGGCGATTTGCATCTTGCTTTAAACTAGGTTAATACCTTCATTCGATTTTCCTTTAAATGAAGAATCCTGTTTCCTGTTATACTCCTGCCTATTACTTTGAAAACGAAATACTATCACATACAGATTTCTGAAGAAGAATCTCTACAAGAAGCTGCGTTTCGATGTTGAACTATACACAGACTACACTGAATAATTGGTTGATATAGAGGATGATCTAAAGTTTCCTTTATACAGTTTCCTTCGCCGATTTCCTGTACATTATCCTTCAAGGAATCATGCAAAACAAAAGAAACAGAGAATAATGTCTGGTGTAGATAGATATTAGATTTTGATTGGGAGAAATTTTATCTGCCTTAATGGCAATTGAATAAAATTTCTTGCGGATTACTGCTAAGATCATAGTTACCCTTCAATAATTATTTTTGCTAGATAATTCCTCTCTCGTTATAAAGTTAGAATTACTTAGTTTTTTCTACGAAAAGAGTGCAGGGATTAATAATTCGCTGATGGTGTCGCGAAAACGCAAAATTATTGAAATATACATCAGATCTTAGCTAAAAGTAGTTTCGTGGCAATCGACGCAATTACCGTCGTAATTTCTCTTGGAATCTCGTTCTCTTTACTCTCGCCCTTGCCTGCAGTTGACTTTTCTATGCACATTTTGCACACCTATGCACATACCGTTACGCTTACCTCTACATATGCCTATCTATTACGGCAATGCCGCCGCAGTTCGAATTATCGCACCATTGTCAGAGCCACAACTCCGTGTAATAGTAAACGAGTACATGTATGAAGGTGCGAACGAATGAGTGAACAAACCGACAAGAGAGGTGCTTTGCCGTCAAACCAGACCGAGTCGTTATTACGCGCCATTGTGTAATGTTGCAACGCATGCACTTCGTCCTAGCGATTAAGCTTTTTCTTTGAAAAAGTGCCCGACGAGTTTAAAGACTTGATGAATTCCCTTTTTCAATTTAAATCAGCACAAAAATAAGGAATACATTATTTATCTGTGAAAACTATACGGCAATCAATAATGTCTCCACTGAGAAAAATGGATGTTTAAATTTACTAGCAACTATTATCCGCGACATTAATTTCTCGTTTTTGCACTCCTTTTGCTAAAAGCAGGGCGTCATAAATTTGTTTCGTGGATTTATTAAGATATTGTGAAACTGTTTTCGAAGTTTTTCGATTTTTTTCATTTTCTTGTGTTTCAAGACCTTTAGAGTGATTTTAAAGAATTTCGAGATATTTTAAGTGATTTCAAAATATTGTAAACGACTTCAAGACATTTTAAACGAATTCAAGAGATGAAAATATCCTAATATCTTAAAAAAGTATTGTAACGAAATGTCTTGAAAATCTCGCATACATTGTTGTTGCAAACCTGATTAGATTTTGAATTAAGAAAGAAAAGAAAATAATCGCGCGTGTGTTGGTTTGCCCTCGACCCTTAAAATTTTACGAAAACCTTCGAAATCCTTGTAAATTCTACAAAATCTTTTAAAAAACATAAAAATTTTTTGAATTCCCTCAATAAAATTCCCTGATAAATTTTAAAATCTTTTAAATCCCATAAAATATTTTAAAAGTCATAAAAATCTCTTAAAATCTGTTCAAATTCGTGAAAACATCTTAAAATTCCCAGAAACTTCTTGAAATTCTTTAAATTTTTTTTTAAAATATAAATCTGTTTTTCTCAGTGTGTTAAGAATTCTTCCACAAGATCAAAGGACTAATTGCTATTATTATATCTCTAGTTGTACAAAAAAAGTGTTCTAATTGTGTCCATTGTCAAATTAAGTCGTGTTCATGTTGGCTACGTGCCCTACTTTTGATAGGATTATCCGTCTACTGTAATATATAATCCTGGACTGTACTTTGTCCACATACCGACCGACAATTATCCGACTATGTCCAATAATTGTCTAGGTATATACATTTAATCTTCAAAGCTCTCATATAGCACCATGAATTACTCTAAGGTCTGCTCACAAAAGAAAAAAAATATTCGCAAGTATAAGAAAGATACGCGGTTTATTATGTAGATTCATAAACTGATAGTGACCGTAGAATTACCAAAGTTTTATCTTACTTGTTCTTATGCAGAATATGCTTGTGTCGAAATATATTTCCCAGATTGTAAATTTATTCACCGTCTTATCTTTCCTTATAAAATTGAAGTTTTCAAGTTTAATGGGGATCGTAAACATACTTTTTCGATGTCGCACTTTGGAATTCTACAATTACATAAATATAACGATTTCCAGAAGTGGAAATATTTTTAAATATATTTTTTTTTAAATATTTTTTTTAAGTCTGAAAAAAGAGCTAAAGTTGTGATTTTTCTACCAGCAAGAAATTCACTTTTTAAATTCTGTGAATTAGTAATTAATGTATAGAAACCTGAATTTATTGTATATAGGAGCAAATATACATGTTTTCCGATAACAATATATTTCTCTCTTAGTATTCAGCGCATTTAATTTATATGAATCTATACGTAAAATATTATATATCGCCCGATAAAATATAATATAAATAAGTGCAAAAACGTGCGCACGCTTTATGTGGAACGCGAACGAAATCTGGAAAGATTCTCATAATAATACGACAGCGAAACATCAGAACGTCTCTTTAAAAACAATATTCACCTCTTTAGATGAGTAAAGCTAAACTATTCAGAATGCAGTTCACCACAGGTGACATTTTGTGGCTTACGAACCGCGTTATTGAGTTTAGGAACACATTCTGCTGGCAAGCCGCCATGTGACAGTTAAGTTTGAAATATATGTATTACAACCTAACTTACAAGTATTCGATACAGATATTAATGATATTGATGAATGCTCACTATAAATTCCATTTCACTGGGGAAAACAGAAATGATAGTAAATGTGAAAGATAAATATTTGTAATTTATCTAGATTTCCAGGCGAAACATTAATTAATAGAAACATCAGTAGTTTCGGTTTCAAACTTATTCACTAGATATTGTCACTCTTTATTATCCGCGCACTCGACTGCATGTAGCAGTCTGAGTAGTCATTAATTCTGAAATTAATTAATTACAGTCTCAGCAGCAAACAAGAAAGGATTCATCGACTGCGTTGTTAAATTGCGCTTCTGTTTATCCATTATATGTTTGAATTGGTTGAAAATACACTTTGCAGTACTATACACGGAAAAAAGAAAATAGCTGAATTTACCATTTAAAATAGCCAACTTGCGCCCTGAACCCATTTTTCGTGGAATTTAGTAAGTTTTATAGTATTTCAAATGATAATTTTTGCTAAGAAAATTGCAAATCCTGCTTTTTCATTGTAAGGATTACAATTTGAAATACACTCAAAAAAACGCCTAGTTAAGTTAACTAGAATTTTGGGTTAAATATAGCCTAACTATTTTTTCTGGTTAAATTAACCAGAATTCTGGTTGATTTAACCAGCATTCTAGTTGTTTTAACTAGCATTCTAGTTATTTTAACTAGCAATTCTTATTAAAATAATCAGAATTCTGGTTACTTTAACCAGAAAAAATAATTAGACTATATTTAACCCAAAATTCTAGTTAACTTAACTAGGCATTTTTTTGAGTGTAGTAAAACTTACTAAATTCCAGGAAAAATGCGTTCAGAGCGCCAGTTGACTATATTTTAAATGGTAAATTCAGCGATTTTCTTTTTTCCGTGTGTGCGATTATTATATTCAGACTTAAAATTATTTACACAATTAAGTGGCTTTCGTGAAGACTTTGGCGTCTGACGATCTCTATCTATTGGGCATAGAATTCTCATTAATGTTACAGAATCTATAGCTTGTAACGTTGCATTCGACGTGCCATTTCAACGTCAGAGGAGAATGTTGTTTGCGCTTTGCTTCGAGGTTAATTACAATGGTATGCCAAGTTTGTAATTGGCTCTGTTTTATTCATTGTGAACAGAAGCAGCACTGGTGTAAAGATACAGAAGTATGGAAAATTCAAATTTATTTTCAGAGAGTGATAGAAATATTTTCCAACTCGTTAATTACAGACGTCGTTACTTCGCAGAGAATAATAATTAACGAAAAAGTGTTATATTTCTAAAGATTAATTACAGTCTTCGATAATTACAGATAACTATCCAAACATACAATTCGCTAGCTGGGAATGTCATTTAAAATCGAAAAGAAACTATTTTCAGTCATGAAGTGCATACGCTTTATATTATAATTAATTAATTTGAGAATAAAAGTTCTGCATAAAAATTTTCGTAATCATAATTCATGAAAGGAATTAAATTGACTTTAACTTTAAAGCCTTTTAATATTAAGTAAGTTAACATTAACTTCTTTATATCAATATCAACTGAATATATAACTAAAATGCGTAAAATGAGATGCAATGTTTGCAGATGAAATATTATTAATTGAAACGTTCCATGGAATCACGTAACTTCAAACATTGGCTCAAGCTTTAAACACACAACTTTTTTTTGCTTCTATTGAATAAATTTCACAACCAGAATGTGAATTTGATCTAAAATCGTACTTTATTATTGTGAATAGATCATAGCAGTCTTCTTATTAAGTAGCCATTATCAAGTACATATATAGTATGTAAGGAATTTGTTCCCTAAACGTTTTTAAAGGAATTATCAAATCCTACCGCATCCTAGCAAGAAAGAGAACCAGGAGCACTTCGTTAGGATGACATAGGTTTAACTTCCTGATCCCTCGTCCGTTTATCCACTTTCATTAAACCTCACCCTCTTGTCTACTAGGTCCGTTCAGAGTTGAGCGTGACAGGAATCGAGGTCCACTTTCGAACTCATCCATTTTGGTTGGTCTGGCTGCGTCAAACAAATCCTCACTGAAATGCTTCCTGTGGACGAAAGCGGTGCATCACGATAAAAGCCATTAAGATAATTTCATTCTTGTTTCGACACTCTTGTCACTTTCACTCCTCGTAACTTTCCTCTTTAATTCATTTGCGCCTCGATTTACGCCAAGCGTTCTCGTTTCGTTTGAATCTATAAACCTGGAAGTACATTTGTAGTAAATTTTATGTCCTTATAAATCCTTCATAAATTATCAATAAACAATAAAATTTCATATTAAGGTCGTATATCAGTTATCGAATCTCTATCTTACTGGAATTTTGATATGAAAATGAACAATTTGTATTATACATGATAAATGTATTGATTAAACCTTCTAGATGATCTGATTTACATCTTTTACTTGACAGTTGTGGAGTTCAAGTTCCAACCTTACAATTAAATCTCTTCACTTTACTCAACTATTAGAATTCTACATATATCTATATCTATTATATATTCTATATCTGTATCCATAATTCTATATTAAAAAATTAGGAATGAATCGAATTTAGTACTTAAACACTGTAAATCAAGATCCAATTCACTATTGATATTGCGTATATACCTGTTTTTATGGAAACAGATAAATCAAATACTATGTACGATTCTCAATAATTCAACTCAACCCATTTTCCCCTGGGTAAAGTTAATACTTGACTGTAAATGCTATTACGATTCTCAAGGGCATTTTCTTTATTCGACCTCGCCAAGAGAAATTGTAGATAAAGGACTTTAATTGGAAACGAGGGGTGGAGATCTTTATCGAGAATGCTTAAGCCCTCAAGCCCCCAAGGTGAAATTGAAGCAAAAACATTGAAAATGGTATTCCATCTACCCCTCGTCATCTTTTCCTGGTAAACAGATAAGAAATTCTCAGATTTCATCAGTCTTGGTTTGTCAATAAGAAACTTCTTTTCAAACTTCTTAAAAATAAAAGTTTTATGTAATTTAATATTTTTTATCTTTATGGCAATCATCCTATCCTATTCTAAAAAGGACATGCATTTCGGCTAACTTCATGCGTAACGCTTGGTTACGCATGAAGTGAGGAGTAAGCCTAATGACGTAAAATATGACGTAAAATATTTCAAATACGAAACACGCGCGCTCAAGCGCGCGATCGTTCTCGTGCTACAAATACGGCATTCCGGAAAAGCACAAGCAACACTTGAACAATTTTACGTGATAAACAAAGAATTTGAATTCCAGTGATTGAATTGCTAAATCAAAACCAATTTTTCATTTGAATGTGCTTTGAATGTTTGTACCATATTTTTGTGCCAGTGTGTATTGAAAATTTATCTGATTTTTAAACCAATAATTCTATCATTTTCAGATAAATGGCGCTTAAGTCCTTTCGGAATTCCATCCTTCACTATTTGTCAATTTTCATCTCAGCTGGTTGAAAAATTTATTTTAGAATTGGTGAAGGAAAGAAAGTGAATGTATACTGAAATATGAATTTTGTTGGATATCTCGAGTCCTCGGAGAAATCAATTGCGGCTCTGTAAATGTCGTCGTGATTTCTCTTTTTGCCGTACGTCATTTCCCGATTTGTCACGAACTGGAATCGCGAAATTTTCTTCTTTTTGACGGGGTCAGCTAAAAACTCTAAACCCTTAGAGAAGAAACTTTAACGCCACCTTCTTCCTGATGTTGAATCCGGAAGGAGAAGACGGTTGCAGAACGAGAGTACTTTTGCAGTGGGTGAGGTCGCTAAAATTTAATTCCCCGCTTCTTCCTACTTCGTGAACTTGCTTCCTTACGAATTTTACCGTTTCTCTATGAATTTCGAAAGTTTTCTCGAGCTTCTCTTTTTATCACTTCTGGTTGCTGACTCACCTATAAAAAATAAATGCTATATGGTGCATTCATTACAGTTAATCTTAATAAAACCGGCATTGTGGACTGTTGATAAAGAATAGTTTAAAATTTAATAGTTCGAGCTGAGATTTTATCATTTTCAACTAAGAAAAATAGTTTTATTAACATTTGAGCTAAGTTTTCATAATAACTATAATTATCGAACATAATTAAGCTATGTAATCTTAAAAGTTAATTAAGTTTACATTTGATTAAAGATTGAAATAGATTTTAAGGAATTTTAAAGAAAAAGGAATATTCAATAGATTTAAGTAAATTTCAAAAATCTTCAAAGGATTTTAAATATTTGAAAGGATTTTTAACAGATTTCAAGAGATTTCAGGAGATTTCATAGAAATATTTTGAATTTTATTGAAATCCCTCTTTAAAAAATTCATGAAAATCTCTCAAAATTTCGTGAAACCTCCTGAAATTCGTTAACATTTAAAATCCCTTAAAATCATTATAGAAATCTCATTAAATTCCATGAAATCCTCTTAAAAATGATAAAAATCCCTTAAAATTCCTCGAAATTCCACGACAGCTTTAAAATCCTTTAAAATTCCTAAAAAATATTTTCTTATTATATTTTTAAAATAAAAGATAGAATTTTTTCAAAAAACATCCGCGTCCAACTTTTTAAATAACTTAATTTCAACGTCCCCTAATTACACTAAAGTTCATAAAACTTAATGAGCGAAGTTTGTCAAATAAGCCTAATAGAAGTTACTTTTCATATACTATAAATTAATTAATATCCAAAATACTTCAATATCATTTATCACTGATACATTTTTTCTTAATTTCTCAATATTTTTATTATGTTAAAAACAGAATCCCCTAAAGTGCGAGAGAGAGAATAATGGTTTCCTTCATTTGCATTGAAAGGGCTTTTTATTGATGAATTTTGTACCCGCAGTTAATTAAATTTCGAAAACACAAATTTACCATGAGATATAACGATAATATTCTTGTATCGACTTCCAGAATTCAGTGATTTCAATGTGTGATAATATCCTGTTCATTTCTATAAATCTCGCAGAGATTTGATAAACGAGCATCGGTAACATAAACAATTAGTATATATACCTGACGTTTCCATTGTACAAGTTTGTAATGTTATACATTCATTAGTCGTGAATGAAATTGATACTAATATCCGCGTAAGCAAGCCAACAACCAATACGAACCCTACTATACTGAGTTCAGCATTGTTTTCATTGTCCCAGTGATAAATGTTCCGGGCCCCTTGGGATTTGTTGTCTCCCTCGAAAACACTTCCTCCCTTCTAGATCTATGAAGTATGAACATTCGATATAATCTCCTAAAATATCTTCAGAACACGAATCAAGATTAAATTTCGTGGGAATTTGAACACTGAACATATTCAATTATTATCATTTGGAATAAAAAACTACTAAAATGCACGTAAAGAAGTATCAATTGGAAATAATGCAGCAGTTAAGAGAATAAACTGAATATCAATTTTTAACTTTTGAATTGAACGTAGCACTTCTGGGACGATTGCCAAATGTTTTGAGAATTTTTAGATCTGGAGATTAAGGAAATATAGGTCTAAAATTCTTCATAAAGCGTTTCTTTCTGAGAAATATACTCCCATAAAATATTTTAAACATTTCAAAACGGATTTTTTTCGATTTTTTTTTTGACGTGAAGGTATCCCTAAGCTGTAGATCTTGAGTTCTTCAGGCATACTCTATTATAACCCTCATGTAAAAGAATCTTTCACGAAATCTGTGATACATACGGGCGTATCGCGGGGCTCTACATAACAGGCGTGAAAAATGAAACACCATTATATTTTTCAAACTGTTTCGTTCTTCAAGCCTGAGGGTGCAATATCTTGCTTCATAAAATTATAAAATATTATTTTTTCTTACACATATATAATATTTATATCGTAGAATTCGCTTTAAAAAGTGCAGAGATTTTAAATTTTTATTTCGTATACAAATATCAGGTTTGGTAATAATATAAAATTGAGAATTTCTAATAATTCAAACAAAGTATATTGTATTTTAATTCTTTTTAATGAGGTCAGTATTTACTAACAACAAACAAATTCAGCTTTTGATATGGAAATTCCAACTTTTGTGATAAATATATGAGAGATTGACCTTTTATAAGTCTCTGGTAATAGTACAATTTTTAGCGACTCGTTTCTCATTTTTAAACTCATATTCCTGTAGAATAAATTTAAAGGTAGGGGCATGAAGTAGATTGCAGCCATTAATGACCATAAATCTAATAGCCTAGCTTTACGAGCGCTCCACTTTCAAATAGGGGTACCTCGAAACAATGTACAGTACCACTTTCCGTCCTGAGAAGCAAATGGGTTTATTGTTGTGCGAATGTTTCGCGTGCGCCCCAACTTACTAGGCAAAACGCCGGAAGGCGCTGAGGATAGGAAGATGCTTGTTTTATTCATAAGGAGAAGAGCGAGTAGACATTAGTAAGCTGAAAATCAGTATTCTGAATCCGTGCGCTTTCATTCAGTGGTTGTTGCTTCGACGAAGTGAGGAAGAGGTTGCGAACAAGAAAGCGGAAAAGAAATGCAAAATCATGCGGAATGGCAGGAAGATTGTATACTTATCAACTTATAGGATCTTTTCAACTTTTAAGACATCCCGGAAAAAATAAAAATATATTTTACTTCTAATGTATTTGTTTCGTTGTGTTAGATTGATTTAAATATGTTAACATAAAACGTTTTACCATATTGATATTTGTTCGAATATTCGTCGATACAACTTTTCATTTAATATAATATTATATTTCATTTAATATTATAAACTTATAGTAAACTGTAAAAACCATTAACAACCCATTACCAGATAAATTCCCTTTTAACTGAATTACAAAATATGACTTGAAATTCAAATTAAATATTTGAATGACCGTAATTTAAAATTCACAAATTGTTTTACATTTTACATTCTGATTATGAAATCATGTCTCTGAATTTATTATGAATTTATATAAATAAAAACGAACGCGAATGATGCACAGAATATTAATTTCGCACTTCGCGTACGTGACGTGCGACACTGATAGCGAGGCATTGAGAGATATGAGTAGAAGCGATATTTGCGAAAGTAAAATGTGATTTTTGTTGGCGAAGCAAACGCACGATTTTGAATCATTGCAGTATTCCACAAATCGAACGAAGCTGGGAATAAATATTAATCTAACATGCATCTCGATATTCTACCACTTTTATTTAAGTAGATGAAGTGCGTTCTATGCTGGATTCTATATGCTTTTCCTTTACAATGAAGGAAAACATTTTTTTCTGCATTTTTAAAATATTTTTTTAACTATGTAATATTTTTTTCTACATTAAAAAAAATTTTTTTTTAACTACCTCATTTTAAGTGCATTCTTCATGAAAATGTTGCAGTGATAATAATTTCACGTAGACTATAAATATTCCCGCAAATCTGAAAAACATTGTTCAAAAAGTTGATTAAGGAGAAAGCAGAGGGTATGATACAACTCTTCAAATAATGAACATTATACTTTTTTAGATTATTAAAAAGTAAAATTTACGTTTTTATATGCTCGAGATGAAAAATCTCTTGATGTTACATAGTATAGAACTTCATTATCTACTCAGGAGTCTTTCTTCCTGTTCAACCTCTACAACACAGCTCGAGTATAACGGCCAAGTAGGACGCCGCGAAGAATAAGTTACCCGGAAAACAATGAACCATTAAAAGTAATATAGCTCGCGAGTGAAGCAGCAATAAAGTACGAAGGGAAGGCTATAGAGAATACAATTCGAATTCTCTGAATAAAAGAATGAAGAAGAATCACTCAACCTTCTTTATCCTTCTTTTGAGCTACCATGAGAATTTTGAGTAACTCTATCAAAGTTGACGAAAAAGTTTTACTGAAATATAGGGAACTGTTTGCAAATATGTTAATTTTTAATAAAATGCTCTGTATTTTGAGAATTAACCACATTGTTAATTCAATTTTCGGAAGTAATTGTGTACAGATCTAATACTAATTTTCACTATCATTATCTTTATAATTGAACATGTACCTTTCATAACGTAGAACATTTGTACTGTTTTAGGAAGTTTGCTAAGAGATTATCAGATTACGTTTGCTGGGTAGGTCGATTCAGTTGCATATACCACGAGAAACTCTAGTCAACTATTATCTACTATCCTATTTAAATTTCTCCCTCGACGAATCGTGTCAGATTTTATTATTTTCAGTGGGGAAACATGTAGTAAATGGTTGATTATTCAAAAGAACAAATTCATAGTCTAGAGTCCACAGTTTTGTGGAGATCGTGCTCTCTCGCGTATTTCGAGGTTTTACTGAAACCTCAGTTATAGTTACAGGAATTAAGTGAAATACAAATACATTCCTAATGGAAAAAGCAATTCCCATTACGGAATATCAACAATCTCCTGACAGGAACGCTGTAAAGGAATTGTAGCGTTTAATATCGAATGGAAAAGTAGTGACATTCATGGAGAAAAGTAGATAGTCACCAGTAGTATCTACAATCTACATATTAAAGTTGAATATATTTGACAATGAATTATGTGACAGCCATCTTGAATATTCAGCTTTAGTATCCACGGATATTGAAAAGGAGATATTAACTCCTAGAATCTGAGATTTTAAGCTTGAGTATCCAGGATATTAATATTTAATATATGTAATGTTTAGTTTAAATATCTTAAATATTATAATTTATCATCTGAAATAGTAAAATTGAGTGATACATTTTTTTTAAATGTATATAAAAATAAAACAGTTATAAATAATAATTTTCAAAAATGTTGCTTGTTTAATAAGTGACTGTAGTAATTACAGTCAATTTTTAAAAAATTTTATTTCCAAAAAAATTGTATTCCTCTTTGATTTTTAAGCTACCAAAAATAAAATTGTCGCATTGTATTTTAAACAAGTAAGAACCCAAGGCTAGTGAGAATAAAATTAAGTAAATTGATATGTAAAAAGTACGTTAAAAAAGCATTCATATAAAGCCGCGGAGCGGATATTTGTTTATAAATGGTTTAAAATTATCATTAAATAAATTAAATAAATTTAAATTGTATAGAATGTTGACTGATGTTAGTTAAGAAATATATCATTCATATTGAAGAATTTTTGTTAGATATTACGTGGTAATATATCTAGATCCTACGAACGATTATCCAAATTTTCAATATCTACTTTTGAATATCTATTTTTCTTTCTCTTA
Source organism: Synergus gifuensis (assembly GCA_904066015.1). NCBI lineage: Eukaryota > Metazoa > Arthropoda > Insecta > Hymenoptera > Cynipidae > Synergus > Synergus gifuensis. The sequence continues at coordinate 74,409 of CAJFCO010000096.1, read as the reverse complement.
AGAGAAAGAGGATGAGTGATCTAATGTTTGTGAGGTTTAATTGATGATGACTAAGGGTTGAGAATCTTAATTAAAGAGCATAAAGTCAAGAGCACCTCGGAATTCATCACGGAACCCGTCTGTCACTGGATCATCTCAACTGCTTAAGTTGATCAATTTTGGGCTCGATTTAATGCTTAAATTTAAATTTAAAATAATTAAAAATTAAAACAATTTTTTTTTATTTATTTAATTTTAAATTTAATTTCATGTAGTATCATTATTGCTTCCTCATGGAGGAAGCTTTGTTTTCGATACATTTTCCAATATTTTTAAAATCGTTTAATTAAACTTTCCTCACATGATAAATGTCTAATACAACATTCTAATCAATTATCCGGATGTGTGTGTGTGTCGCCATTTTTTGTCGCCTTATTAACTTAAAGACAGTTGTAGATAAATTGATGTAATTTGTAGGGTATATTGGCACCATCAATATCTCAAAACGTGCCAAAGGATGTTTTAAAATATTGAATTTTAAAATTTTTATGTAAATTTTGAATTTTTGTAAAATTGATTTTTCGACTATAACTTCTTAAATAATGAAAATTCAAAGCTTATGTAAAGGAAAGAAAGATTCCTTGCATCGAGACGAATCGATTAACCTGTAAGATTAATGAATTTTATTGAATTTTAAGAAAATTATGATTATTTTTAATTTTGAAAATTTTCATTTCATTATCATAATGAGGAAGCAAAGTGCTCAAAAAATGAGCACAAAAAAATATAAATATAGTTAAATGGAACACCGGAGATCGAATTCACAACTAATTTGTGTATTTATTCACATTATTTATTTAATACTTTCATATTCTAAATATTGTGTGTATATAATAGAAGGTAAGAGTTTTATTACAACACTAATCATATAAAAAGGCTTTAAAAATGAATTTCACAAACTTTTTAATTCGTATCTTTTGCCCCAAGAAACACACATGCAAATTGTTTTAAACAAAGCTCCCTCTATAACAGAATTAAGAGTTTCTAAATGGCTGACAAGTGCTGCATAAAACAGTTGGAGAATAAAGTAAAGTAGCAAAGGGTTAGCCACGAACTATATTTGTAAAAGTTAGTAAGCGACCAATACCACTTCCTCTACTCCCGCATTCAAAAAGTGGGTTATCGAAGACCCATTGTTCAAAAAGTTCGAATCTTGCCACTGAAACAATAGGCGTCCAATATTTCATAGAGATTGCAGTACATTGTCGTTAAGAAATTACAGTAACCATAATTCTAGTCTTTCAAACAAACTGCTCGAAGTGAAAGTTAATTAAAATTCACAATTCTCATTCTGACAAATGAGAAAATTCTTTATTTTACTCTTTAGTCATATTCACTCTTTTTTATTTAAAAGTATTATAACATATTTTACTTACATTTACATACATTTACATATATTAACATATATATTTATATAGTATTATAACATATATTTATTGCAGAAATAATCTGCGAAATTACATAATTATTTCAATTGTACCTAACATGGCATACGAGTAATGTGCAATTTGATAT
>CAJFCO010000096.1:57423-72755 GCA_904066015.1 Synergus gifuensis | reverse complement strand
TAATAATAATAATAATAATAATAATAATAATAATAATATTTGCGGAAAAACTTCTATTCTACGTAGCTGTGTCAATAATCACCTGACATAAAATGTCATACATTACTCGACATTATTAGTGGCTGACTAAAAATGATTATACTACTTAAAACTTCTCTTGGATGTCTTAAAACAACTTTTAGTTCTGAAAAAAAATTTATGTCTTATTAATTTTTCATAAAAAGTAGGATTTGGTAATATTAATAAGTCATAAGTGTTCTTCAATACTAGAAGTTGGAGGAATTTTAAGTAGTATAATCATTTCTAGTCAGCCACTAATGGTTTCTAGTGTATGTCATTTTATGTTAGACGATTATTGACACAGCGACCGAAAATAAAAGTTTTCTCTCAACTAGTGTACAAAAAAAAACTTTTAAAACTTTATATCTGCCACCCTCATACTTTTATAAAAAGCGAAAAGTAAAAAAATCAAAACCAAAAGCCAAAGTCGATACACGAGAAGTTAGATAATCGACTTCACTTTATTTGCAAGTATCTTTATATTTGAAAGCATAATTATAAGTCTAACATTTATTATAAATGTTTCTTGAAATAATTTAACACATAATTTCGAGTAGGCTTTTTTTGCATCCAATGCAACGATGCAATTGTTGCAGACATTACACTGAATTTAGGGAACGATCAGTAAATCTCGACCTACTTCTCGTTACACGCGCAATTTGGTTCGATTCACAAGATCGTGCGAATGATGGCTAATAGCCGGTGTAATTTTCTCTCGATTCCGCAAAATCTATAACTGATTGTATCGTAAATGGGTAATTAAATAGTATTAATAGTTAACTCCTGCAGCTTTTACAAACTGCATGAAATAGACTAATTTCATTTTAAAACAAGCCACATTTTATAAAATGTTTTATAGCTTATGGTACCGATATAAACAGGGGCAGATCCAGAAAAATATTTCGGGGGGGTTTTTAAAATATCCATGGACAATACATCGACTTTTTGTATGTTTATTATTATTATTATTATTATTATTATTATGTCGGATATACAATGTTAAAAGTTTCGGGGGGGGATTTGAACCCCCTAAACCCTGCCTGGATCCACCCCTGGATATAAATAACTGTTGAAATATGTTATTATACAAATACAAAAAATGCTGGAATGCTCTCGCTCCAAGTTTTTATACGCCATTACGTTTATTTTAGGATCAGAAAGAAAAAAAATCGATTTTAATTGAAACAATTTTTTTAAATTATAAAGGGTTAGTAGTTTAATTATACTCTCGGTAAACTTTTTTAAAGATTTGTTCGAAATGACGGTCTCTTGAAATCTTGGTTTAAATAAACTTTTCCCGTAATGATCAGCACACAGAGGACAAATTAATATTATGTAAATTATGGATAGAAATAATTAACAATCTGTAATCTTTCCCATAACTTACGACTGAAACTTGAAATAACTTTAACTTCTGCACAGCGCACTTGAATTTTTAGACTTTTCTTGTTTATATTTCTCAAATGAAGCTTCTAATTCTTATTAATTCTTATTAATTTATTTTATTATGGAGACCTACTTCAAATTATGGACAATATCAAACATAATTTAGTCACATTACTCTAATTTATTATTTACGGCGTACCACTTTTTTATAACATAAAAATACGAAAAATAGTACATTCTCTCTGATGAGAATGTAAAATATTGAACGTGTTAGTGCATTTTCCACACTCGGTTCGGTTTACCAAGCTTCCAGTTTTATGCATTTAATGCAGGCGTGCAAGTGAATGAGTTTGAGAACATAACATCCCCCAAAAAAACTTATTTTACACAGTTCATTTGCTTGAAAATAAAGCGCGCTTTGAAATTAAGTTTTTTCATCATTCATACGCGATTTTTCTTTGAATATAAAATAATCAAAGTTACCAAACCGCAATTTTGAATGTACATCAGAAGCTGACAAAACAAACATTTCGCAACAATTTCTCTAACCACTAGACCATTTCTCCATAAAAAAAATTTTCAAAATTTTTCCTTTCAACTTCAAACTAGAATATAAGTTACAAACGTACATGTTTCCAATTTTAAAAATCGAAAACCAATACGTATTATTGATTGACACTGACAGTTTTTTTTTTCTGGTAAAATGCTCATTATAGAAAAAAGCTTCAGGACGATAAAACTGAAATTTCAGATTGAACAAAGCTTGCCCATTTTTACCTACCAAATGGTTTAAAATATTCTGTACCGAATAGATTTCAAATTACCAAGCGTTAACTAAAATACATAATTGTATGAAAATTGTTAGCCTACAACTCTTTTCAATGAAATTCTTCACACCAGCACAATCAAATATTTTATTATCGCCCTTCAATACAATTCAATCGAAGTAGCACTTTGGCTGCATGAATTGTGAAAACTCGGCGCCAAGTTTCTATCAAAAGATTCACAGCCAGAGTCACGATGAAGTTCAGATGGCCGCAGGTTGAAAGAGGAGGAAAAAATAACGATTTTGAAGCGCGTCGTGATTGCATCCGCGGGAATTGAAATCCATTTTGTTGTCGGTCGTTCGCAAGAGACTGGTGTTGGAAATGAAAGTTAGCGGCGACAAATTGTATTTTCTATCACTGAGAAAGTTGAGTTTGAGGCCACTGTAGAAAGAAAAAAGCACTACAGAGGACGAGAGGAAAGGAAATAGAGTAAAAGCAGCAGCTACCTGCTGCGTAGCGACGCCATCCGCAATTACAATCCCTTAATTTTATGCGCGAAGTTAAGCTTCTTTTAAGAGTCCCGAGAGTGGTTATGCTCCCTCCCAACAGATTCTCTCCTTCTTTTCTGACCTGGCATAACGCAATCCCATCTAGCGAAACTCTTTCGTCCGGCACTACCATATTCATAGGAAATTTTTTTTTCTTGTCACCCCTTGGGCGAGTAAGAAAATGAACAAGAAAACGAAGAAGAGCGTTAGGGACGTAGAGGATGAAAAATGGGAAGGAAGAGAACATGAAACGAAACTTATTCCTCTCTAGATAGTTGTACAAAGTTAAACAAAGTTGTACAAAGTGTTTAATTCACTTAGTCATAAATGCAAAAATTTTACAGATGTTATATCAAAGCAAATTGTCGAGTTAATTCTTAAGAATTAGGATTTCACTTGTTCAATTTTTCGTATACCTATAAATGTTTCACATACTCATGAAAAATATAGTACAATTGATTTTCACCTTTCGTATTCGAGTTCAAGTGATTTAATTTTATTTAAAGTAGATTAACTTTTGAGCGAAAATTTTCACCTTGCTGAGAGAAGATCGCTATAGAGAAGAATATGCCGTTTTTTTACGTTAAAGCTTTCTTTCATTTTCATCAACTCATTTTATATAGTAAAAAATAGATAGATTTTTTCAATGTGTTTTTTGTATATTTTTTTCTACTTTTATTGAAACATTGTTGTACAGTAAACCTAGGTTTGTTAAGAACATGTTATGGATCAATTTAAGTGGTTAAAGTTCTTAACCAAATACATGCAACAAGAGACATCCACTTATTAAACACTTTTCATCTGCGAAAGTGACTCCAGAATATATTTGAAGGCAGAAAAACTCTTTGAGGATATCAAGAAGAAACTCAACACTAGTAGTCATCTTTCTTGTAAAAACAAGGATAGTACAAGAAATTGAAGATTTAAAGAAAAGTTTCAACTCTTCACCCGATTTCAAGTGGTTATCCAATTCATAATTTTGAAAACAGCATAAATTTGCTAAAAACCTTCCCGACTTGAAAAATTTGATCAAATTATTCTAATTGGAATGAGATCTTCTGAAATTTTCAGAAATCGATAAAAAAACGTGAGCGAATGAGTTGAATGATTTATAATAATAATATAATAATGATTTATAGTGAAATTGTTGAAATTGTTATAGTGAAAATTAAAAAAGGAAGATAGTGCCAAAAGTAATAGGTTTATATTATTCATATTATTCATGACGTAATCTGTATAAATGAAAGATCCATCCTGTTCTGTTACGAATTTGTAGAAGTTAACAGAATTTATTCTACAGGAGATATTTCTATGAAAGTTTCAAATTGCCCTGTCTTTTCTATTCAATTACATGACTTCGAATATAATGAAATCAGAATGCACGATCTTCAATGCTGAAAATTCTGATGTACAGTATTTCGAGAATGCAAAATACAACCACTACAATATATGCTGAATATGTTCAAATTTTCATTAATGGAAATAAAGAATGCAGCAAAAAAAAACGCATTTAAAAAGAAATAAGAAAAACGATGATTATATAGTATATTTTAACATAATTCTATGATAGAGCGATATATTAGAATATAATACATTGTTCTGTAAAGTTATAGTATTAAAATATACGATATAATCTTCGATTTTCTCATTTATTTCTTATAACCCGCCTTTGCCCGTAAATTAGAGTTTAGGCCACGCGTAACGTATAAATAAAATTTTAAGTAGTCGCAGAATGTATTGGTCAGACGCGACGCAGTACCTATCTTGTCAGTAGAAAAGTCAAAAGCTGCTGACCATCAGTTCTGTCTGCTCAATCTCTGCTAAAAAAAATTTCATTACTATTATAATATAAAATAAATAATATATTAATAAATATATTATTATTATTATATAATAATAACTTTCATGTTATGAACATAGCCTCCAAGTATGCCTTCTTCGTCCAATAAACAGAGAGTGCGTGTTATTTTTTGGTGAGCGTTAAAGTGAATGCCTTCTAAAAAAAAGTACTTGCTCAACTTATTCTGGGTCTGATAAGCGACAAAGAAATATCCTTTAAAATTAATTAATTTAAAACTTCTAAACTTTAACTTTTGCATGGGAAAATGCATTGGACGTCTGCTATGTGCATACCCAGTACTCTCGGGGTCAATATTTTTGGAACTGGTAGTGATTGTGAAATATCCTAATAAGACGGTTTTTTTCGAGTATTGCGAATGAATTTGTATTCCAGCGAAGAGATATAGTCAATACTGTGAACGCGTACATCTTGACAGGAGTTTTTTAAGAATAACTTCTCTGCTCTGTTATGTTTTAGTTATCATAAAATTATGCCGAGTCATATCAATGACGTTTATCGTTCACTGAAGTTACTCAGAAGATGATACTGTAACTTTCCTTCCGGTTTATATCGCCTGGCAATTTGCGAATATGCAAAGTCAGCATCAAAGTAGCATGGATCCAGGATCGTCGGAAGAAGCTTGCACGCCTGTGTATATAGATACGGAGGAAAATGGAATTGGAGCGAGAGGGCCAGTCTGTGAACTCCTGCGAAGAAGTGCATGCGGGAACCGATGGGAAATTCATCGCAGCATGTGACCCGAGGATCAAATCTGTGAATTCACGTGAAGAACTATAGGCACAAATCGATAGGAATTTGATTACCGCTCCAGTCTTGGTCATGGACCAAATTTACACCGGATCGACGCCTTGGCGAAGCATTCAAGACACATGTAAGAGATAGTGGGAAAGTGGCTCTGTGAAAAGGAGAGACAAGAGGTGCCAAGAGGCTGTTTTCACTAAGTTCCTTATGTACCAGCGATTTTAAGAGCTGCGACTACTAACTGTCGCTGCACTATCGGAACCATAAATTTTATCGTCTTTGAACCTTTGACACTCAAGCCCAAGTTTCTCGCAATTCTCAATCCAATGCTCGCTCGACCATTTCACCTCGAGAAGCTTCGAATCGTTCGAACGACGTAATTAATTTTTAAAGACGCTCCTGAGATTCCTCTGCCGAATTACTTGCACTTCGATCACCAGTCTGAAACTTAATGTGGCAGAGATTTCCCGCTGAAGATTGATCGAGCGTGTTCAAACATTAATATGGTGCAGTAAACTGAAAATATTCTGCTGGGAAATATAATTTTCCTGGCATTCAAATAAGGGAATAAATTATAATTATGAGCGTCAAGAGTTCACACTTGGATGAACTGGCTACCGCCCATCATTCCATCTTACATGCGGCTCCCTCCTTCTGTAGAAATAGTCGATTGTAGTCGATTGAAAACGATAGAGAAAAAAGATTTTAATTAACTCCAATTGATCCAATAATTATTAAGGATTGAAGATATTTTCATTATTCAATATTATTAAGAAGTGTTGAGATATTTTTTTCAAAAAAAGGTGTGGAAAATTAATTTTTTGTGACACTAAAAGGGTGGCAAGATATAAATTAGATAATTAAGTTAGTAAGAGCATGATCTATTTGGAAAAGGGAAATGTAGAGTGTGTGGTTAGGAGGAAGAGATTTGTGACTGTATTTGAGAAAGTTCTATGAGAGAGAGTGATCAATTATAGAGAATGGGAATAAGAACATGAATAGAATTTTAGGGATTGAAGGGCCATGGTGAAAATGGGTGAATGAATTAGACGTAGCAAAAGGAAGCAAAAAAATACAGCAGAAGAGGGTAAGGAACGAAATTATTCAAAGAGAAAAAATAGAAGCTTTGCTAGAGCTTCTAAAGCTGAAAGACAGACATCCTGAAAGATAGTTTGTGACTTGAAAGTTATTTAAGAATCGCTTTTAAATGATTCACATTTCCTCACAAGTATTCGTGAAGTATATAAAGCTTGAAGGAATAGATGATCCTCTTTGCTTCTACGTGACCGGCAAACGAAGTACTCTACGGGTCGCAAAAAACCACTTTGCGGATCAACGATGTCCGACTGATGTAGAGAGTAACAGTGAGGAAACTACCCTTGCACAAATAGAAACGCCGAGTGATTTCGAAACAAAAGAAAGCACCCTAAACAAATTAAAATAATTGCTACGACTTCCGACTGCGACAAGGGTATCATCTAACTCCTGTAACCTTTCCCACTTATTCAATCTTCTTTTCCTCCCTGCACATTCCTCTAGTCTCACCATCAATAATGCAAATCATTAAATTTTCAACACAAATTACATTAGATATTAAAATTGAAGCAATGCTTTTTTAAATATTGAAAGACACAAACTATCCTTTATGGTACGACAGTAACTTATTTTCACTAGTGTAAAAAGTTGTTATATAACGCTAAATATGTTCTTTAGAAATTTGCTGTGAAAAATTTATGTTTTTTCGCTCACCATGCAGCATACAGACAAAGATGTCTTTGGAAGGATTTCCTGAGATTGACTATATACATCTGGATAAGGTATGAGTGGAAAAGCAATAGAGTCATGAAATTCCGAAAGAAAGGATCAAAGAAATCCAAACCACCCTCTGGAATCTAGATTCCTGACACTCGGCCTGTTACACGATCCCTCCGAGTATCGAACTCCGGAGAAGTATAAAAGGTTATCTAATTCTCGGACGAGTGCTCTTCTATTGGAAGATATATACGTACAACAGATTTTGTAAGTCTTTTTGGTACAAGCGAAACCCTGAGAATCATTTCTAAGGGTTCGATCATTAAATAGGATGTCAAGATAAGAGAGAAAAGTTGTTGCAAGACTGTACTAATGTTTCTTTTTTGATTGACGAACGTGATTCGGTAGATTCACTTCAATTCAATATCATCTCAGAAAGTTTTATTTCCAGGGAAAATGCTGAAGTGATAATTATTACTATACATGACCTTCATTTATATAGTTCAGAAAAAATGTTATACCTTTTTGAATGAAATCGGATAACATTAATTTGTGCCACAAAAGCATTTTGAAACATTCGTTTACTGTTTTAGTGAAAATAAAAGAGACCATTGTTATGCATTTTTTCATCTATGTTTCCAAATACATTACAAAGTGAAATGATCATTCCATATCAAAGTATTTTTAAAAATAATATATTTTTACTTTAATAAAATATCAATGAGCGTAGAAATGCTAATATTGGATGAATCCAACTCATCCATGCAACCATATTATCTCTCATCACTTCATTTGATATAATAATAAAACTAAAAATCTGCGTAAATACGATGAGCATTTATATGTCAGTAATTGATATTGATTCTGAATTGGAAATGCTCATCCTACTTTGCTTTATAGACGTACTCTCTAAATCTGAACCAACGAAAACCATACCAAATCAGTGAAATTCGCTGATGAATCAGTGAATATCACGCCCTCTATGAGAGCAATTTCACTGATTCATCAGTGAATTTCACCGATTTGGTATGGTTTTCGCTGATTCAGATTTAGAGAGTACAGCATCTTTGGTCCATTTTTCTCTCTTTTCGAGCTGCATATTCACATCGCGCGTATTAAGCGCTCGACGCTTGCATTTATACTTTTACTAAGTTATTCATTTTATCAACATAATATTTGCGCTTTAAAATTGAAAGTAAATGTTGACTTTATATTACAATTTTCCAGCGAATATGAGAACCACTTTCGTATCGGAATGTTTGACAATATTTAATGCTTTTCCGATGTAAAAAGGTAGAAATAAATGTTGGCCTTCTTTGAACTAATTATGTTTTCAATTTGATTTCAGTTACGATGTCCGGAACATTCACTTCGGTAAAGCAAGACCTTGGAGTTCCGAGCAATTTTGGGGCAACAGAGCCACTTTTCACACATCAGCACCAGCTCACTTATCGGTCCATAATCTTCGAGAGAGTGATGAGGCGGAGTACAGATGCAGAGTAGACTTTCGAAATTCTCCAACTAAGAATCTCAAAGTCATCCTTACTATAATCGGTGAGTGAAATATTTTCCTTAAAAGACACCACCCTCCCTTGCAGAAATTGTCGCAATTAGCTCTATTTAAAATAAAGTCCTGAAAGTATTATGATTTTTTTTCGAAATCGAAATCGAAATTGCTTTAAACTTCCTATAAAACCACATAAAATCTCTTAAAGTTCTTTACGATATCTTATAATTTTTTAAATCTTATGAAAGCTCTGGAAAATCCTTACATTCTTTGGAAAACCTTTTTGATTCCCTAGAATCACTTAAAATTTCTTTAAATCTCTTTAAATTACTTAAAATCACTTAACTTCGTTGGCAAAAACATTACAAAACCTTCCGTTTTTCACTGAAACATGCATTATAAATATATTTATCTCCTTCACAAAAATTAACTAAGTTTTAATTATTAAGGCTTATTTAAGGCTGTAATACCTAGTCTAAACTCTCATTTCCCTTTTAAGATTGGGTAAGCTTTTAAGTACTTTTAATTACTTGGATCTATACGAGTTGAATATAATTTAATCTGTCAGGTAATATGCTTTACATGATATTGATTTCATGCGATCTCAAGTCTTCTCAAAGTATCGAAGAGGATCTTGGCGTTGCGTCTTGTAATAGAATCGATAAGCTTCTCCGAGTATCCAAGGAAACGTGCGAGGTGAGAACAGAAGACCTTTGAACGTCGCATCACTAACGTAATTTGTCCAGCAACCATCCATTAAACTCAATTGTGTCTAAGTCGACTCTTTTGGAAAGCGCGGCTGCTATTATTAAAGTTATAACGGATTACAAATCCCACCAACTCCAGTTGATCACATTGACAAATCAATTAGTGTACAAGTCTCTTCAAATCTGTTTAAGGAGAAACGCATTTACGATGTTTATTTTAAATTATAAATAGAGAAGAAACCGCTTTTTAATAAAAATAAGTTATGCTTCAATAAACCTAATAAATAAGCTTAAAATATATAGAAATAACTTCAAATACAATAAAGTCCAAAGTGACTATTGAGTGAGCTTTGGCCCGTTTCCCGGTTTTTCTCACGTGAAAAGCGTTTGAAGCACTTATTAAGAGAAACTGAGTATACGGTGCGGAGTTTATCGAAATTCAGTGATTAATGGGTCGCAAGCGCGACTTCATCTGAAAAGGGGTCTTCGACCTTTACTCAGGAAGAGACCAATCAACCAGCACAAAGAGAAAAAAAATTAACGAAGTAAACGAGAAAAACGCTCCAAGATAAATTTATATAACAGACAAATCCTTTTGAGAAAGAAGCTAATCAATAAAAAATTTCAAAAATATTCCTTTGTGGCAGAATACTCGTTTGTTTTGCTAGTTAAGAGAATTAAAAAGACTAAAACTAGCTCTCCATTTTAAATCATCGTAAATTATTAGCAACTTCTTCTCATTTTTCAAGATGTTTTCCACTTTGACATCATGTTTCTTGGGACCACACTTTCCACACAGATACGAATATGGTACGTATGATACCCAGCGTAGGTTCAGAGCGATTTTCCACCGAGTGTGAGATAACGATGAAATATAGGTACAGGGTGACTGCTAGCCCCGGTGAATTTCGAAATGGCCGGCGGACACCTCCCAGAGGAGGTCGGTAATGTCAACCCGTCGACATCAGTCACCGACGTTTCTACGGAGTATTAATTTCTGTGAAAGGTTCGCGACGCAACCTTTCTGCCCTCGTCCTCTCTCTTTTCTCTATCCTTTCATAAATATTGGAGCTCCCACCGATGTCACCCGACGAACACCGTAATTTTCTTCTCCTTTAAGTGTCTTTGAAAGAATAAAACATCATCAAACAATGTGAAATCTTCAACTAACTAATCACCATTTGCCAATAATGAAATCCGGAATTATGCCCCCGTCGGGGAAATAAATCCTCAAATATCACATTTTTAATGGATCACCTGAGATTCTGAGAACTCAATACCCAGGCTTATGTTACGAACCTGCGACAAAGAGCTAATAAAATGTATAAAAAAGAATTCATTTCGTTTTCTTTTTAAATGACTTTTAACAGCTTTTAATATACCAAATATTGACGCTGCTACTGTTCCGATCGCTTATCGCGAGTTTTTGTCTTATGATATCTGTCACCAAAGTTTCATAGTTTGTTGTTACGTCAGAATTTTTTATTCTGCACTTTGGTCTATTTACTACTTTTCTTTTTCTATTACGAAATCAGTTTCGGATTGTTAACCTCTATTTCTTCTTTGATCAGTTAAAATCTAGAATCTCGACCATATAGGACGAGAAGTAGAATTTCGTCCAATCAGCCGGAAAAAATGTCGGATTCCCTTACTCCTCCTCTATCACCGAAAGCAGAACTCGTCTTAAGATTTGGAGAATTTCAAGATGTAAACGTTGCAGGAAATTTCTCGGAAGAATGGATCGCATTCTATCAGCTTCCGGCAAGATATCTATCGTCTCAGAATCTAGGAGGTCGCAACTTTTTCGAGAAGTGGTTTCCGGCAACGAGCCGTCATAAAGTAACGAGCCAACTTTCCCACAGTAATGACTCGGGAAGTGATTTAATTCTTCTTTTTACTAAGGTAATAATAGTGATATATGGGGCAGCTGCACAGACCGTATTTTGATCGATTGCACATTTCTGCTAATATTGTTCTGACTCCCAATTTTAAAGTAAAGTAAAAGGATATTTTTAAATCCACAAATCTGTCTTTATTAACCATTTTCGCCTCTGTAACACAATCGTGATTTTTAATGCCTAAATTTCTTTTCTTTTAGTTATCTACTTCTTGTATTTTCGAAAAAATAATTTGTTCCAATTTCCCTAATAAAGCTATTATCCTTAATCCAAAATATATATATATATATATAGCTTCCAATCTTCAAAGTAGCTGGCCACCGAGGAAAAATGCGACTCGATTTGTGAAATTTGTATTTCGCTGTTTGCTCTATAAGATCAGCTACGCACGTGGAATGAATAGATGAGCTCCACGGAGTTGAATTTTTCAAGCGTTGTGGATCGCATCGTTCTTTTACCGTTTTCCCCTCGACGATCACACATGAAAAAAGATCCTCATGATCGGTGAAAATGGAGATAATGTCGCGTGTGACAAGCGTACAAAGGAGACTAAAAGAATGTTCGTATATAGTTCTTCATTATTCAACGTTTTCCCGTAATTTACAACTTTAATACAAACTATTATCTAGTATATTTTCATAGTAAACTCAAAGATTCTATAAAAAATGGTCTGACCAATGCAAAAGTACTAATTTATAGTTACTTTGAAATTTTATAAAACTTCATAGTACTTATATTATTAAAATAGAAAATGAATCATATGGTGAAATAATATGGTGAGAAGCATATTATATATTGAACGAATTTAAACGTGAATTTTAAAACTATGATGATTGGCAAATAATTCCATAGTTGTTTAATAATATAGAGTGTGGAGGATCTTGATCAAGATTCTTCGTGTATAGAGAAAGCAGAGGATATTATTGTACTCATGGCATTTGTATGTGACTTGAATACGAGTAAATGCAATAGGACAAGTAAAGACTGTAATGAGGAAAAATATTTTTCTCGCGGACAACTTCTACTGATATTGGAAAATCTTTTCTATCGAAAAATCCGTCTCCAAACTCTTCATCGTGTGATGTCGACTAAAACATTTCAGTATTTTATTATTACAGAAACTGTTACAGAGACAAACATTAGAAAATCCAAGTCGTAATCATAATTACTCTTATTGAATACCATGAAAAAATTACAGTTATGAAGGGAAAAATAGTATAAGATTCTCATATTTTGTACTATATCTAATGTTTCAGGCGGGCACCTTACCATGTATACCCCTTTATTACTTGTAGCTCTTGTATCGTATAAAAATCAGAAAAGAGTAACGACTCATAAGCTCCATAAAAGTCAAACCTCTTTCTCCGAATCTTTTTGTGAAAATATCGCCTAAGGAGAATGGCTACTATAAAGCAACGATGACTAAGGGTAAAAGGCTCAGAGTACCACAAGGATCCAAAGAAGACTCTAAAACTCCCAAAAGATACGAGACATTATCATCCCCCGGGGCTGTGTTGATTTCTTCAAGATAGAAAAAAACAAAATAAAATGAAAGTGCAGTGTTCCTCCTACCCTTCTTTCGTTTCTCTTCTCCTGAGGCGTCTACGTTTCGCTGCGTTTTCAAAGCGTTCGTTGTCGTTTTACCCTCGATCGCAATGCAGCCGAAGAAAATCGCTTATCTCGTGGTCGCAGGTTTCACGACCGGGAAAACGTACGTAAATACCATAGGGTAGGGGTACGAGTTGCATTATCATCCGTCGTAAGCCGCAAAATACCAAACCCGTCTTTTATTTCCGTCTACTTTCCTCTCACCAAAGCCGTAAACAAGAGGTTGGGTGGAGAAGTAGGACATACCGAGGATATCCGGGGACCATTCCTTTACCTAGGAAACTTCCAGGAAATTAAATCCTTTCCTTGTTAGCCATGTGTGAAATGTAGAGGTGCAAAACGTTCAGAAATATATATCACTGAATGAACCTTATCTATACATACGTACCCTTTATAGAATCTAGAAATACTAAACCTAGTAACAAGAATACTTTACGATAAAAATTTTAAATCAGTTGTGCAACTTTGGCAAACATTTTTCATAAAATAACTCAGGTTCAGATGAAGGATTCTTTTTTTTGGACCATTCTAATTAATTATTTATATTTGTTTATCGTTTTATGTGTGGCGTCTTTTTGTTTTTCTTCTTCTTTTTCTTCGTCCTTTCTGAATTCGCTTGGCTTCCCTCTTTCAATTTGCGATTTTTTACAGTAAAGTAAAGTCTTCTTACTTTCCCACGGAGATAGATATGCGCGCATATTCCAGTGAATTTCCACAATAATTTTTAGCCCAAATATTCTGTCTTTCCGGCTTCTCTTATTCCTTCCTTCGTGGTGCCGTCCATTGCGAAATTCACGTTTGCGCAAACCGATTCTAGTATTTTCTAGACGCTCTGAGGATAATTTATGAAACTTTACGGGACGCAAAAGTGCCCCATTGTCATTCGTCGCAGCAAAACGCCGTCTTGAAATATGAAATGCGGTCCTTGTCTTCCCATTTTCGTTGCTTTTCGTCGACTATCGTACTATGAGAATATCCTACCATCAGCACCTTTTGGTTACTCATTCTTAGTCACAAACCATAGCTAAACCGCGAAACTCACCACATTCCCAGCTTCCATGATGGAATTTCTCTACATGTAATACTACTGCAAGGAATTTTGCTCCTCAAAGAGGAATACTAAAACTTATAGTCGACTAACTATGATGAAAAAGAAACTAAAAGAAAAAAATTATATATTAATAGTTTCTTGATGTTTCTTGGTAAGAATAGAAATAAAAATAGAATAAGAATAAGAATAGTTTCTTGATAATTCATTGAAATTTTTGTAATCCTATCAATTCTATCGAGCATTTTTTGAATTACCAGAAAATCCCTGAAAAAACAGGATCTTTAACGTGGAGTATGGACACAAAAATCATCGTACTCGTTAGAATAAATTTTTCTCAGAGCGTCAAAGTTAAAACGATATAGATAGTCTTCATAAAAGTAATTCCTAGTTACGATCTGCGTCGTATGAAGTGCATGCAGTTAAAGGAGTAAAAGCTGAGCATACAATTTATCACTGCCTGTATAAATGGCCATGTAATAGGCCATTTTAGATTCGTGCCGATCATCAGAAGTCTTTTTTTATCGTTTATCAGATATAAAAATGATCGAAAATTCTCCGTAACTTTGGTGATAAATCGATTATTACCACATACGCGTCGCATAATTATTTAGCGTCCTCGGAGGGATCGTTGCAGTATATCACTTGAGAACTTGGGGGAGATAAAGTTGAAAAATGCCTAAAGAAATTTCCTCTCCAATCATGAAGAAGTAGCTCGCACAATTACTTGGTACAAGCTCGCACTTAGATCGAAGATAGCTTGGTTACAACGTAGATGGCTTTCGTCTTTAGGAACTTGGATTAATGAACGCGAAAGGGGCGATTACCAACGACTCCGTAGAGGTAAAATCAGAAGTTCTTCTTCCCTTTTTTTTTCTTAGTTTTTTAATTTCCTTTTTTTTTCTTCTCCACCTCGTTCCCCGTTCATACTACCCTCGAATAGCATCCCTGTTTAAACTTTCAAAGGTAAAGTTTCCAATGGCTCTTCGATATAATACGAACCTCGAGCTGTCGTATAACTTCTATTCCTCTCCCTTAGCTCTCTCGCTTCTTTTCATCCAGAAATACCCACAAGTATTTTTCTTCGACAGTAACGTTTTCAACCCTGGTTTCGAAGATCCTCGCATTTCACCTTACAATGTCGACACGTATGCTCTCTTAACATTGTCATTGATCTTGTTCCTCAAGGCGCAAAATCGTCTACGAATCACCGTATTCCTTCTTAAGAAGGTCTTCCCAAGGGATCACAATATTTTTCGGTGAATCGAATTAGAATATTTTTTGAATATGAGCCTAGTGGAACTGACAAAATAAAATATTGGAGAACCTTCTTTGTAATCTTCCCGAATATAAAGAAAATAATATGTCATGTGTGAATTTGAGTGAAAAAGTTATATGTAATTGTGACCAAATCTTTTTATAAGGTACACATTTGCGTATGCTCGACAG
>CAJFCO010000096.1:0-47917 GCA_904066015.1 Synergus gifuensis | reverse complement strand
TAGCTTCCCCTTTTTATCTTTCATCATCACACTTCTATTACGGTGTACTTACGTGCTCTGAGGTGACAATAGCTTGAAGCAATTTTCTCCAACCACTTATGGAGGCCACTGAGCCGTTAGGTACACATTTGCCTTCAGCCACTTAATGAAAAGAAGTAGCGAGTAGCGAGGAATCTCCAAAGAAGTAATATGAACGAAAAATCTAACAAACTGACCACAAAAGTTGTTCTTTTTTTATTTTCAATAACGAAGATTTTTCTAATATCCCTGATATGAGTTCACCTACGACTTTTTGTGTATTATTTTAAAACAAGATTGAAAGAACTTTATATGTGTTTTGACAATTTTAAAACAATTAAGGACATGTACTTCACAGGTATATCTTTTCCCAAATTTTCAACGAGATATATTCTTATAAGTTTAAAAATAAGAAGAGCTTTTTTAACTATACGTGCCTATTGATATATTTTCATCTTTCTCTTTCCAGTGCCTCCTTCAAAACCTATAATTTACGATTCTAAGAGGCGAGATATGAGCAAGCATCAAGAAGCATATCCTGAGGGTGCTGATCTCCAGCTCAACTGCGAGGTTCATGGAGGTAGGTTCTCATGTTTCTGGGAAATTATGATATTAAAGGGATTATGAAATTCATATATTAATAACGTTATTACCGGCTCATTTACATCAATTTGTCTTCAACTACACACATACTTCTCATTGACAAGAACTAAGGCTTTTATCTATAATTATTCCTACTAAATATGTATATCCTAGACAAAATTCAGTATCTAAATAATTTTACCTACCATATTAGATTCACTATTTTGCATTTGTAAATGTTAAAAAATGCAGTGAAAAAAAAAGACAATTTGAATCAAAAAATATTTCTTTAATTCAAAGAAGTCGCTTAAGTTATAAACCTTTCATTCTACTATATTTGACTAACATAACATATAATTCTTACTTTAAAAAATTAAGGATCAGTCTTTCAGATTCTGAGAGCACTTAACATAAAAATTTAAACAGTTGAATTTTTACCATTTCTGGTGACCTTTTTACCCACTGTGAAGGCGTAACTTACTGACTATATATAATAGTACAATAGAAGCCTGACTCGAGCGGCTTTTTCTACTTGATACGAGCTTCTACACTGGCATGTGAGAGCACTGCTGAGAGAGAACTAACTTCATTTACTAAACTACAAAAAAAATCTAAGAAAATCGCCCCAATACTTTTCCGACCTTCTATAATATTGTTTTAACAATTTTTACTTGTTTAAAAAATTCTTTTAAACATATATGCATTAAGCTAATACCACTCATTAATATTTTTTGATTTCATAATTAAATATATATCAGTCCAGTAGTTAGAAGTTTATAATTAGTTAGTTTGAATTCATAATTAAATACATACAATCCAGTGGTTTAGAAGTTGTTGTGTAGCTTTATAAAAGTTGAATCTGAATATTTACTCATGAACTCACAAAATTTTTTAAACAACTAGAAATTACTGAATCAACAGTAGATTGAAAAAGTTAGGAGATGGTTGCTAATGACCAGATTAGTTGCAAAGTTTATAAAAAAAAACTCCAGCTTTTTTCTGACAAAAGTTATAAATTTATGTTATGTTATGTTTATCAATACATTGAAATAGTTAACAAATGCAAAAAAAAAAGGGAAAAAGGGAAAAAACAAGGAAAAAAAAAAGATTTCTTAAAATACAAGCCATTGAAACGGAAAATAAACGATGTAATAGAGTGCATCATATGGCGTTAGCATACATATTACCTTGAATGCATAAATTTTGATGGCATTTAACGTCAATATCGTTAACGATGTGATATGATTTCACTATAGGTAAATAATGCTTTTAAAAATACATCATGTTTTACAACCTTTCAATATA
This sequence comes from Synergus gifuensis, assembly GCA_904066015.1. Lineage (NCBI taxonomy): Eukaryota > Metazoa > Arthropoda > Insecta > Hymenoptera > Cynipidae > Synergus > Synergus gifuensis. The sequence goes on along the minus strand of CAJFCO010000096.1, from coordinate 46,012 downwards.
TTTTAACACAGCAACTTAATGTATAGCCTCTATCATCATGCTACGATTTTTAAATTACTTTTTTATAATCAATTTAAGGGTAATTTTATATAACAAACTTTCACATACAATTAAGTTATACATTTACATAAATCATTTATAACGAAAAGCTCTGTTTCAACTCGGATCAGAGGCTTATACATCGAAATAAGCTTACGATGTAATTATTAACTCTAAATGAAATATGTAATATGTAAGTTACTAGTTCATAATACCTACTGTTTCAAGAGCATTCGATATGCATGGAACTCAGCTAGGATGTTTCGTGTGGATATGTTTGTTTTCAAGAATTGCATTCTCACAATGAGATTTCATGAGCTCTACATATATTTACCACGTCTGGTATAAACGCACCTTATTGTCCAAGGACAATATGCTATGCAATTCGGGTTATAACGTATAAATATCGGTATTCAGAAGCAGTAGAAAATGACCGACTTCAGAAACAGTCCCTCCATTTATATGTTACTGCATCGAACCTACCAAGTTACATTTGCCTGTTCTCCGCATTTCGTAGGATTTTACGAGGCAATAAAATAAATTAGAGCTCTGTCCGGGTCCTTTCCAACTGCACCCCTCAACTATCCCAACCACCGTCTCTCTTTCCATGTTCAACTGAGAACGTTCACATATGCATACACGCATTCACGTACATTTACTGTAACGACGAAGTACGTGAACCCCAGTACAATGAAACTTCATTGTGTTATAAGACCGACGATGTTTCGTTATTTCACAGGGAGGAATGCAAATTAGACAAAGCAATTGTTGTATGAAATTGTGTAGGTGTTATATTAGGCAATGACATAGCGTGTACGGAATAATCGGTTGTAATACAAGTTTAAATAGATATTACAGTACAGAGGTAAAAAAAAAATTAATGCGTCGGTTATAAATTTACCAGTTAGTGGCTAATTTGGTCACACTCCATCTGACTTGAATTGAGCCATGTGTATTGCAGAATTGCAGAATTAAGACTGAAAATGAGCTATAGGAGAAGAACTTGGAATTTAAACAATTATATTTAAATTTAAACAATAACTCGATTACATACATACATTCAGATTGTTAGTTTCGGAATTATTTCGGATCGCATTGAATTGAATTTAAATTTGGACATGGGCTTTATTATAACGAGTTGAATTTCAAAAATCAAAAAGAAGATGAGTAGAAATTGGAAGCTTAGTCTTGGAAATACCAGGAATACCGGGGAACATAATTTAAATTGAATAATTAAAAATTTGTCGTCTCGTTTCATAAAGAGATAAAACGAGGAGTTCGCGAGTAAACTCGGAGCAAACTGAGAAATAACAAAAGAAGACTCGAGGAAAAGTGAGCAAAATTGAGCGTATTTCACGATCTCCTCGTCTTGGCGAGCAACACTAATTTCCTGCATAATAAATTTCTAAATGAGTAAAAAATAAAATGGTATACGCTTATTCCTTTCATGGTCTAATTACGCCTCTGCTGGATGTTGAATAAACCAGAAAAAAATGGTGTTAAGAGATTAGCTTTTAAATGGACTTTTCCACATCTTTAATACTCGCCCTCATCTCTATTATATATATGTAAGATGCCATATGTAACCTTTCCCATAGAAGGTGTGAAAGGTAGAGCCGCGTCCCCGCAAATTTCGCGATTCCAATGAAAAATCCCATTTCCCTTAACCATGGAGATTTCCTGGCTCAAATCCAATTCCATTTAGAAGCTTTCGCGTACTTCAAAAGGCAGGACTCGCCTCACTTTTTCGAAGGCTCCATGCGGTGCGAGACGTTACACCATCCAGTGAATTCTCTGGACTTACGCCAATTTGATACCCGCGGTGCTGCTAGTCTCCGTATTTTTCGACGCTGTTCTCGTGCGAGCAATCTCTTGTGAAACGGCGACGTAAGATCCTTGGTGCACTTCCGGTTTGGTCGACGGGGAACGCGACCTCATTTTCCAAAGAGGAAGCAAAGACGTCATCACATTAGAAAAGAAAGCTTCCATCGCGATTACTCTCGCTCTTTTTCCATTAAAGTCTTCCGTCGTAGAATTTTAATCTTTAGCAAGTTATTGGAGCTTGAAGGTACATAGTGCAATAATTTCAGATTGGAATATTTTTATCCATCTGAATCCGACCTAATCATGTTTTGAAAAATTTTTAAGAATTTTTGTCTGGGATAGTAATAAAATAGGCTAAAGTTTAATAATAATAATAATAATAATAATAATAATAATAATAATAATAATAATAGTAATAATAATAACAATGATACTCAATAGTAATTACTTTTTAAATCTTCTTTGTTATATAGGTAAACCAAGGCCAAAAATGGTATGGTATATGCAGTCACATATTCTGAATTCTACCTACGAGTTTAGAGAAAACTATGGACCAAATGGGGAAGATGTAACTATTAGTCAAGTTGTTTTAAAGAATTTAAAAAGGAATCACCACCAAGCAAAATTATCTTGCAAAGCAAGTAATACTCCATTGGCATCACCTTCTACGACAACAGTCGTCATAGAGCTTTATAGTAAGTTACCAATAGCTTTAGCCATATATATTCTGCCAATTTTCTCGTAAATAATTAAATAAAATACATTTTGCGTAGCCGAGGGCACTGGATATATCTTTTCCTCATTGCTGTCAATAAAATGTATTTTATTTATTTATTTACGAGAAACAGGGCAGAATATGTGGGGCTAAAGTCATGCCTTCCATTTGCCCTTAATATGTATAACGAAAACTTGTTGATAGAAATCTTGTATAACTTTTGAGAGCTTATATCGATCAAATGACGATATAATATTTTTGATTGCAATTTTATTGCAAGCTTTTATGAACATACGCTATCAGTTTACTGCAACTCTTTCTCTCTTCTTCAGTGAGGCCCTTGAGTGTAGAAATCGATGAGAAAAGAGATTTCCTCTCAGCCAATAAGACGTATGAAATCACATGTAGAAGTAGAGGATCGAGACCACCGGCTGTGCTAACGTGGTGGAGAGGCTCCAAACAATTGAAACATGCCACTAAAGAAGTAAGCTTATCAGTTAAAAATTTAAGACCATGTAACATTTATCTGATTCCTATCTTATCAATATTTCTATCTGTAAGATAACTTTTTTATAAAATAGATATCGTATTTTAATTTTAATGTATTCGTTAATTCTGATTCTGCAGTTGTAAAAATATATTCAATCTTGAAATTAATTATTTGATCCGTCCTTTATAAAATGAATAACAATTAAGTTAAAAACAAATTTCTAAAATTTATTTAATTTATTTATACAGTCTCAAAATGATGGAATGAGCACAAGCATTCTGAAATGGGTACCAAGTGTTGAAGATGAGGGAAAATACCTGGCCTGTCGGGCGGAAAATCGTCACTTACCGGAAGCTGCTATCGAGAATAAATGGAAGCTAAAGGTTCACTGTAAGTGCAATATTTTACGTGATCCCGAAAAACATTGATTATGTCATAACAAAACACATCCTCTTTCAGATGTAAAATTTTTCCGCTTATTAGAGCTACTCATGTTTTTAAATAGAATTATATACATATTTTTTTATCACACCGAGTTATCTTTGCATCAAGTGGACCACCTAAAACTTTTATTCGCAGTGGAAAGTCAATTTCTGTTCAGCCAGGAGTCTCCAAACGAAAGCGGCTTTTTCCGCTAAAGCTCCGGACGGATTTTCTCTCGACCTTTTAATAATACATTTTTCGGAATTTAAGATCTTTCATCCGGAAGGGTACTTGCGGTATTCCGACGACAACGTAGCTAACAACCTTTCAATTTTTTATGTTCGCAGTTTCGCCAATCGTTACACTGAAAATGGGTGCATCATTAAATCCAGAAACTATCAAGGAACTTGATGACGTACATTTCGAGTGCAACGTCCGAGCAAATCCAGGAGCCTATAAACTTACCTGGTTTCACGAGGTAATACCTTTATAAATTGTATACTAATAAAGCTTGAAATTTTATTTTTCAATTTAATACATATATGAGAGTTTTATTATAAAATTTCTTTCAATCCTTCTGTGCTTAACGTTGTATATGATATTAATTCAATCTTCATATTGTAATAATAAAGAATTGTTTTATGTTAACTGTAATATGAATTATTAATTTAGTTTATTCTTTATTTTATTCTGATTTAATTTATTTAGTTTAGAAAACTTTTTATTTAAATCAATTATAAAATATAATGCCTTTTTAAGGCTGTTGGAGGGTTTTGAAAAACAATTTCTGTAGATTGACTCAAATCTCCACCTCATTTCCGAAATTTCATGGTAAATTTCCAAAAATGCACTTTTTGATGGGTGCTTTAATTGAGATCGGTTTCTCGATGGCAGGATTCGGGCTTCACGAAAAAAAAATAAAATAACTGAATTTACCAATTAAAATAGTCAACTTGCGCTCTGAACGCATTTTTCCTGGAATTTAGTAAGTTTTACTATTTCAAATTGTAACTCTTACAATGAAAAAGCAGGGTTTGCAATTTTCTTAGCAAAAATTACCATTTGAAATAGTAAAACTTACTAAATTCCAGGAAAAATGCGTTCTGATCGCAAGTTGACTATTGTAAATGGTAAATTCAGCTATTTTATTTTTTCCATGTTAGCATTGCTTTCAGGGAAAAAGAAAGTATTTTTTTTTTTAAAGTGAATTTGACAAAGTTTTCGAGATTAGAGGAATTCCCAGGAAAGAACGAGAATCTCCAGTAAAATAATACATTCTCTCTGATGAGAATGTAATTAAAAACTACTGCATGAAGCAGTATGAGTTCTTTTTCCTGAAAAACAATAACTCAAATCCTCTGACATGGAGAAAACCGATCTCGATTAAAGGACATGTCAAACAATACATTTTAGCGAATATAACATGAAATTTCAGAAATGAGGTGGATATTTGAGTCATTCTACAGATTTGAACATTTTTTTGTAATTTTTTTTTACATTTTTTGGCCCAGTGCTCCAACAACCTTAAAAGAATCATCTGATGTGATAAATCAATATTATACAGGACAAGGTACTTCGTTACAACATTACTGCGGGCATCGTGCCATCGGGTCAAACTTTACTACTTCAAGGAATTACTCGAAAATCTTCTGGAAAATACACTTGCCAAGCAGCCAATGAAGAAGGTCAAAATTACTCCAATGCCATTTATTTAAGCGTCATGTGTAAGTTTTCTTTACATTCTACATGCTGTATTGAAAGAATTAAAAGAATTAAAAGAATTAGTGACTTGTCACAAGTTTTTACAGTCACAGTTAAGAAATTGCATATAAAAAGTCTGATTGAAGTCGATTTAAGGGTGTTGGAGCCAAGTTCTAATCTAAAAATTCGATTTCTTCATTTTCCTCAACAAATATTAAATTTTGAATTTTTTCCCTATGTAGAATTAATCAATTTTTAACAATAATTATGTGTACAGAGCGAGAAAATATCTGATTCAAATATTTTTTAAGTAAAATGAAAATATTCAATTTTGAAGTTAGATTTTGAATTCTTCGTTTTATGCAAAAAGTATCTAAATTAAATATTTTTTCGCTCTGTATGCAGTTTTATATTTGAAAAAATATTAGCGGTACAGAACAAAAGAATATTCATCTATAATTTTCGTTGAGTAAAATGGAGAATGGAATTTTGAGCTTAATACTTGGGTCCAACGCCCTTTAGCTTTGAAATTTTAGATAAAAACATATATAATAGAAATTGTGTTATTTTTGTAGTCGCTCCAATCTGCAAGCAAATCAAAAATGTCGGAGGTACAAAAAAGGAAATCGTCACGCCATCTTTATTCAACGTCCCCGAAGAGCTTTATGGCACCCAGAAGCACGAAACCATCAGTTTGGTTTGCGAGGTCGAAGCCAATCCAACTGAAGTCACCTTCTATTGGATGTTTAATAATAGCCGAGATCTAAATGACATCTCATCTACGGAATTTACAAGCGATAGTACTGTCAGTAAACTGAACTATACACCAGAGACTGATGACGATTACGGTACCCTTGGCTGTTGGGCTAAGAATGACATTGGTTATTCAAAGCAACCATGTTTGTACCAAGTGACTGCAGTAGGTACGTTTTCACACATTTATAGGATTAATACGTGTGGATCAATCGAGATACTCTACTGGAATTAAAGAATTAGAATTCCTATCCTTTTATTCCTAAAAGGATAAGAATTTATAGGATTTATCCTATCCCTATACCTAAGATAGAAAGGGATAAAGATTGTTTATTCAATTCTATATCTCACCTATCTCCCTATTAAGAGCGTTGGAACCAAGTGTTAAGCTCAAAATTCCATTCTCCATTTTACTCAACGAAAATTATAGATAAATATTTTTTGGCTCTGTAGCACTAATCTTCTTTCAAATATAAGACTGCGTACAGAGCGAAAAAATAATTAATTTTGATACTTTTTACATAAAACGAAGAATTCAAAATCTGACTTCAAAATTAAAAATTTTCATTTTCTTTAAAAAATATTTGAATTAGATGTTTTCTTGCTCTGTACGCATAATTCAACTTAAAAATTGATTAATTATACAGAGGGAAAAAATTCCAAATTTGCATATTTGTTAAGTAAAATGAAGAAATCGAATTTTTAGATTAGAACTTGGCTGCAACATCCTTAATTCACATCCACAACTTGTCTTTGAATCTTCTCTCTTCTATCCCTTTCTATTTCTTGTCTATCTCCGCCTAACTCTTTCTATTTACATCTCAATTCACATCCATGCCTATCTCTTTCAATTCCCACCTCTCTATCTCCTTCAATCTCTTGTCTTTCTCCTTTTACCTCTTCATCTCCTTTTCAATCACTTGAATATTTTGTAGATATTTTATGTAAAAAATATTGTATTTACAATATTATTATGCGTGTTTAAAATATTAAAATTAATAGTTAATGAAGGAAAGATAACTGTAGGGATAGAAAGCAACTAACATTTTTTCTGCGTAGAGATAGACTAAGAGGTAGAGGGAGATTCAATTATTAGATTCAAAACATATTTTTCATACAAATATAACAATAAATTATCGATTCCAGAAAAGGGATAGATTATTCTAATTAACAGGATCAGAGTTTCGAATTTTGTATTATATAATTATGTTTCACAAAAAAAAACATATGTTTGTAGTTTGACACACAAAAAAAAATTCACGGCGTAACTATCCAGATTTTATGGAATGCTGATTGAGAAATTTTTTAACAGGCAGGCCATTCCCACTGCAAAATTGCTCTGCATATAATCATAGTGGATCCTCGATTCGAATATCGTGCGTCGAAGGATTTAACGGTGGTCTACCACAGAAATTCGTTGCAATATCAGGCAGCCAGCAATGGGAGTCGGATAATCCGTACTGGGAACTTGACTTGGGAATTCATAAACCCACTACGATCGCCATCTATGCCGTCAATGAAAAGGGTTACAGTGAGCCTGTAATCATAGATGACAATGCCTTTAAAGGGATGGCCAAATTCACTGGTATAGATTAACATTTATATACATAGGAGAAATTAGATTAGATCTCTCACCAGGCCGAAATTTCTTATGCTCTAATTTCTTCCATGTTTATCTATAATATCTACTCCTATTTTGAATTAAGGGTGTTGGAGCCAAGTTCTAATCTAGAAATTCGATTTCTTTATTTTACTCAACAAATATTAAATTTGGAATTTTTTCCTTCTATAGAATTAATCAATTTTTAACTAGAATTATGCGTACAGAATGAGAAAATATCTAATTCAAATATTTTTTAAGTAAAATTAAAATATTCTGTAATTTTGAAGTTAGATTTTGAATTCTTCGTTTTATGAAAAAAGTATCAGAATTAAATATTTTTTCGCTCTGTATGCAGTCTTATACTTGAAAAAAGATTAGCGCTACAGAGCGAAAAAATATTTATTTATAATTTTCATTGAGTAAAATGGAGAATGGAATTCGGAGTTTAACACTTGGGTCCAACACCCTTAAAAATGTATGTTCAAGAAACGATTGTAAAAATGCAGTTGAAAATTATCACGTAGATATCAAGGGACACAAAATTATCAGTCATTATAGTAAAATAGATCCTAACCGATTGGTAATTTTCAATTGCATTTTTTACAGTGAAGATTATAGTACAAAAAATCGTTAATTTATTGCCATTGGACACGGTCTAAATATGTGCTAATAAATTTTTTTCTCCAGGCAATTCCGCTGAATTTTCGATTGATATATCGCCGTTTTTAATTGGATTGGGTGGAACTGTCACAGGATTAGGATTAATCGTAATTGGAGTTTTGATGGCACTCTGGAGACGACACGCGACGACACCTTCAAAACCAAAATCTCCAAAGCAACCTGCGGCTGTGACAACTTTTGCAGGAAAAAGTGAAGAGGATGAGGGAAATCCAGATCTCATTCCCACGACAGTTATAACAAATCATCTTTCTGGTAAACATGAACTTAATACCGGTCAGCAAAATTTTATTCACATCTAAAAACTCGATTTCTTAATTTTACTCAAGAAATATTAAAATTGGAATTTTTTCCCTCTGTAGAATTAATCAATTTTTATTTAACTAGAATTATGCACACAGAGCGAGAAAATATCTAATTCAAATATATTTCTTAAGTAAAATGAAAATATTGAATTTTGAAGTTAGATTTTGAATTCTTCGTTTTATGAAAAAAGTATCGAACCTAAATCTAATTTTAAATGTTGCATGAAATTAATTAAAAACTGAATTCAATCAAAAGCACAGAATTCATGTTCTAATATTACATATAATATATGTTGCAGCACAGACATCCCTACATGAAATCAGTCGCAACAATTTCTCAGAGTATCCTTGTTGTAAAGGATTGCATTCTGAAGATTTTGTGATATCAACCAGGTGAAGCAGTGAAGGTGGTTTTTCGACGTGTTTTTAACAACCGAATTCGTCGTCTGCAGATTCTCTGTAATTTACCTAAAATGCCTGAATGATGATACAACAATGTCATCTTGACATAATATCCCAGCGAAAAATATATTCACGTAGAAATACACGTAGATATTCAAATGCATGTCGTTATTTCACGGCGTAAAAATCAACTTGAATTCATCGAATCACGTGAAAATGTAGGTGAAGTTTTCAAATACTCGACCTGTATTTCCACATGAATATTTTCTTCTATAACGGCCTCATCTGAACTGAAAGCGCCCAGAACTGTTTTCGACTGCTTATCCAGTCGGCACACAATTGAAGGGTGTTTTAAAAACGTATTTGAACATCTAAAAACGTCCTTGAATTTTGTGCCTTTCTGCCAAATATCTCTCGACGAAATATACTAACGTAGTTTGTGGTGCTATGCAATATCTGTGAGCTTCAAGACTGATTTTAAGAAGACAAGAGAGTATTTTGTTGTCACGACGTGTTCTCTAAATTTACTGAACATCAAAATTCGTGCTGAATATACACGAATCTCAAAAAAAACGTAAATACTATATTACACGTTAATATTATGTATTAAATTATATTTGAATCATTGCTTAAAGGCCTTGGACCCAAGTATTAAGCTCAAAATTCCATTCTCCATTTTAACGAAAATTATAGATAAATTTTTTTTTCGCTCTGTAGCGCTAATCCTTTTTTTCAAATATAAGACTGCATACAGAGCGACATAATATTTAATTTCGATACTTTTTGCATAAAACGAAGAATTCAAAATCTAACTGCAAACTTGAATATTTTCATCTTACTTAAAAAATATTTTTATTAGATATTTTCTTGCTCTGTGTGCATAATTCTACTTAAAAATTGATTAATTCTACATAGGGAAAAAATTCCAAATTTAATATTTGTTGAGTAAAATGAAGAAATCGAATTTTTAAATTAGAACTTGGCTCCAACACCCTTAAGAAAGTCTTACGTTTTCATTATTTAAAGAAAACTCTTCTATTTATTTTATACTAACTAAATTAAAATGTTTCTTTCTAGTTCTGTAAATACCAAACTATCTAGAAAGTTACAGCAATTCTTGGACTTTCCTTTCTTAAAGTTTTCTTAACATTCTTTGATATTCAGAGACGATGACACTGGAAAAATACAACTATGAAAAATCTCTGACGGAAATGGATGTGTGATATGACATTCTATTTTAGGCATCAGAAATTTTTCGCTAATGGGAGAGAATAGAAGTTTTAAATACAAGTAAAGAATTCGGATTTGCAAACAAAGACGATTGAATTATAAAACTTGTAGTATACTACTAACGTTATTTCTTTTCAATTGTATTTATTCGTAAATTTCGAATGGAGAGTTGAATCAGTGAATACTAAATATAATAAGGACTTCATCTTCGAAGAAACTCGAAAGTGGTATGTGTTGTATGAGACTTTTTCATATTGTCCAATACATAGGAAGAAACGAGAAATATACGAAATTGGTATAAATTATTTTATACGAAAATGAGAATATGATTGAGTGCGCTGATTATAAATATATAAATGTGTATATGAAAGGACGGTAATTAGTAATAGTACAACTATTACTAATTTGTTTTTTTATTAAAAAAAAACTAAATATAATATAATATTACTATAAAATTGCGTTGCGTTGTTCAACCTCCCTCTATTTCTTTTTCCCTTATTACATAGAACAAAAACTAAAATACAGCTCAACTGACAAATGTTGTGCTATTTTGCAATTATCCTGATTTTTGTATACCTACAGGAAAGTATAATTTTTTTTCTTTATGAGTCAACTTTTTAGTTTCCCGAAACCATATAGTACTTTAAAAATACGTTACTACTGAGTCTTTCACATATTGTTAGAGCAGAAAACAATCAATATGTAGTTGAAATACACAGCACACTTCAAATAAATAATGCCCTTTTCTAGATGCATCGATTTTCTCCACCTTGAACTTTTGCCTAGAAAAATAAGTAAAATAAGCTCCTCAAAGACGATGAGACTTATCACCCAACCACTTAATTTATTTCCAAAAGGTTACAAGATGAATAAAGTATACTAGTTTTGGTTTTTCTTACTGTTGATTATTTTCCATGACTGCAAACGGTACAAAAACGAATTTCAAACATTATTTCATCGACTGGAATCAAAGCAAGAGAAACAATATTCCTTTAACATAACAATACTAGTAGCAAAACGGCAACGCACTCGTTACGATTTCATCATATCCATCGTAAAATCGGATAATACAAAACTCGAAAGTTTGTCAAAAAGAAATTGCGTCATTACTTACGATTACTAGAAATCGTAACTCAGGAAAACTTTACCCCTTATCAGGCACGCATTCTTTCGAGAAATCCTTCATTCCCCTATATCGCTTTTGCAAAGTATTCTTATTTATTCGAAAAAATATTTCCTCTTGTTTGCCTTTCAGAGTGGACGTTCATCTTCGACACGATTTTAATCTAGTAATCATAATTATACATTAACAGAATTAATTAACCGCCCATACACACACCTGCGATTTACTCAAAAGGTGTTAATATTCGCAGCTAAGTGCACATGACCCCTATTGTTGTTCAGTTATTTTATTTATGTAAGTTATATTATTATATTGCAGTACAAGAAAGTACAGTGTTTTCTACAATATGTCTCAAATTAAGCATATACAGAGGACACCCCATGAAAAAGCCAATGTGACACAAGACGAACTTTTTATTCTACACCTTAAAAAATAAAACAAATTTAAAACGCTCCGAATTAAAAGTACTTTGCATTCATCCTGAATTTGCATCAACTTGATTACATTCTTGGAGGCTTAAAAATTTAATTTTATCCTAATTTTAAAGTCTGCTCAACAGATACAATAGATTTCAGAATAGTTTCAAACGTTTAACTAACAAACGTTTAAAGTTGAAAGCATATTTGAATTCGCAGTCTTTCAATTCGAGAGCACTTAAAAGATGAAGTCGCTTTTATACTTAACTTTTTATTCTTTTACGTCGGAAATAAATCATGAAGAAAAAAACATTCTGCACCGAAATTCACAATGGCTTTTCCTTTTCATGCACTGCAAGGCGAATCATCGATCGGCACACCGTAGGGATTAAAATACTTTCTTTACGTTAGTTGGAAGCGAGATTGAAACAGGAAGGCTTGACTTATTCAGAAAAGGTTCAGAGAAAAGTTCCGATAAAGTCGAGCTTCGTTTTCAATTAAAATACTCTTCGAGGAAATATTCATCGATTGATGCCTAGTTATTAATTGATCATTATAAAGTCTCTGATAGCATTTTCGATTTCTTAGACCGCTCGATATTTAGAGCACTTTGAGTCTCACACATTACGATCCCCACGATGAGTCGTTCTTTCAGAGTCGCCAATACTTAAACAATACAGAATTTTCGAACTTAAAAGCTACCGCGAGTCGATTAAAAAGAATGCTTCCGGAATATAACAGACAGAGAAAAAGTACATGTGTGAGCCTCACATCGATTGAGATTAAAATGCCTTAACTACAGAGGTTTCTCCCTAATCTAAGAAATGATGATACTTCCATCTCGCGCTTGACAATTATACACAATTTCAATTATTCATTAAACTACAATTGTCCCTAAGCGCACGCTCGCATCTGGTTAGCCTTTTTACATAGAAATCGGCCAAACCACGGTACTATATCAAGCTGCGATAGAATAATAATTATACTCTTTCTCCGTTACAAAAAGTTTTTGAAAGGACAAAAAAATGTGTACAACAAGTAAACTGATGGTCCTTGATGATGTTTGTGTTCCTCGGTTTTTGGATATCGGACATTTCAAATCGGTCTTAGTGTAACGCTTCTGCAGCGTATATTCTTCATACAAAAAAGCTGCAACTCCACAGTGTTGCTCTGAAAATCGAAAGTTGTTCAATTCTTCTATGTGCTTTGGCTTTTAGCAATTTAAATTTATTAATAAAATACTCAGCGAAACTCTAGAGATATGTATTTATTTTCCATTTTTCTCAATTAAATCCTATGCCGTAAAACTTTCACAAAGTTATAAATTAAATTTTAGGAATTTAAATAAACTGGAGGAAAAAACAAAATAAATTTTCTTAAACTCTACAACAATAAATTTTACACGATAAAATTCGACGAAAAATAATGCTGTTTCAATATTTTTACTATTACGTACACGATTTTATTTTACTGGGTAGAATTTATTTGTATAAAATGACTTATGTAGTGTATTCTTACACAGAGAAAATCTTGAGTGAGCTCATTACCCAAGGTCCCAAGGTTGGTAGCGCAGCGTCACCTGGCGTTACTATTACTTTGGTGCTACGGCGCGCTCAAAATTTGGGCGGTTATATGCTCCAATCCCATCTTACCCACGCGTTGGTGCCGTTGATGCTGCAGCACACCCGGCTTAAGACACTTTCTCGCCCAAACTGGAAAAGAAGCTATTCCAATTTGTGGGAACGATGCGATTCGCGCATTTGGTGCTGTAACTATACCTGTTGGGCGCGGTGCTCACCCAATCTTTTCTCAGTGTATATATTGATTCTAACTTCTTCCAAAGTCAAAGTTCTCGCCTGGAAGGAATCTGGATTCATCCGGACAAATTCAGTTTGTACTCAACGAAAATTATTACAGGTTCGGATTTTTGTAGAATTTCATTAAAATCTGCGTCCGGATTATTAAAAAAAAAAAGCCACAATTTGGGGAACTTGGGCGACGAATATAGAAAATTTTAATTTAGAAATTTTACTATAAACTATTTTAAAAATTACTTTTTAAATTGGACGTAGCGTACATTCTTAAATCTATTTATTGTAGAATAAAATATAACTCACTCTTATGATCAAAAACGCAGTGATTTGCGTTTCAGCAGCATCCAGATTTTGAGCCTTGAATGCCCGAAGTTTCGACAGTACGGCCTTGATCAAGTTTGAGCTTGCTTGCCGTGTCGCTGACCGCGCTCGATGGTGGACCAACTCGCTGCTTAATCTCAGCTGCCATTGTCATGAAAGCTTGCTCTACATTCATTGCATTTTTCGCCGAAGTCTCCAAAAATGGAATGCCAAGCTGTTCTGCATATTCCTATCAAATTTAGAGAATTAATAACTTTTCAAAAGCGAATGTAATAAGAGACTACGTTTGAAATTTGAAATTTTTCTTTAGTTTCAAACTGTGAGTCCCTAAGAATACAAATTATCTTTTAAAGAATTACCTTGGCCGTTGTATAGTCAATAACTTTTTTGGTGTGCAAGTCGCATTTGTTGCCGACCAAGAGCTTATTGACATTATCACAGGCATAACGATCAATTTCTTCGAGCCACTGCTTGACATTATTGAAAGTTTCTTGATCCGTGCAATCATATACGACGATTATACCATGCGCACCTCGATAATACGAACTAGTTATTGTCCTAAATCGCTCCTGTCCCGCTGTATCCCAGATTTGCAATTTTATCGTTTTTCCATCGAGTTCAATTGTTCGGATCTTGAAGTCAACGCCGATAGTACTTATATAACTCTCAGTGTAAGTGTCATCGGCAAAACGAAGAAGAAGACAGGACTTTCCAACGCCGGAGTCTCCGATCAAGAGGAGTTTGAACAGATAATCGCTGCAAAGATTTTAAAATTTATGTTAAACTAATTGGAACAATGTTAAATAAACGAAGCGTCTATCCATCTAACTTTCTAATAGCCAATGAAAGTAAGATTTCGGTGATCGTGCTGTAAAGGTGAACGACTAGCCACAACCTTAAGACGTAAACAATTGAAAATTAAGAACGTAAAAATTTAATAATTATTACGACAAAAACTTTGAAAATTATACGATTTTCAAAGTTTTTTCGGATTCGAATTTACACAATTCGAAGTTAATAAATTTAATATTCTACTATTTGCGTTAATAATATTTCTTCCAGACCAGAATTAATTAATTTTTAATTACAAGCTTGATATTTTAACAGTTTTAAATTGATAACTTTTCATAGAAGATTTCCTTGGCATTTAACTTTATATATTTTAAAAGGTTGACAACTTTTTTTAGAAATCCCAAATTCTCATTAATAAACAGAATTCTCTAGGTTCCATGGGATTTTCCGGACTGACTATAAATTGATTAATGTATATTTTTAATTTAGGAAATGAATTAAACTTCGCGATTAGAATTACTTGCTATATTTGGAATTCCCATGAATGTTACATTTTTAATGTTAAGTATTCTGATTTTAAATTTTGTACAACTGATATGATATCGGTTTACTGAGATAATACTTCGTCTTTATTTACACTCATCTCGCGATCGAGAGCACCGCTCGGGGGTCAAGTGACTTCGATCGGATGGGATTAAAATAGCTCGAGCGAGCACTCTGACGTTACCACGGCATTGACTTCGCGAGCGACGGCACTTAGTGTAGGCTGTCGAGGGACGCTCGGGGGGGACGTAGAATCAGTCAAGCGTGAAAAGTGCTCTCGATCGCGAGATGAGTGTACTTTCAGAGAACAAGAACAAACCTCATTATACAGAAATTAATAATGGAATTAAACTAACACTAATTTCGAAATACGTATCAAACAAATAACGTCGTGCCAATAAGGGGAATGCTTTAAACAATTAGACAGTAATTAATTGTTTAAATAATTTAATAATCTCTTCAGTAAAAAACAATATGAAATTTAGATTTGAGTTATTTTGCGTTTTTGAAGGACAGAAAAATCTTCCAAATTGTAAAAAAAAAGAAATTTATAAATCCGAGGAACAAAATTAGAAAAATATTTTAAATTTCGATTTTACCCATTTCATTATACATATATTTCCATTGGAAACTGTAGAGAGCACAAAAAAACATGTTTTAGCCATAAAAATGTGAGTTTTTTAAATTCCTGTGAGTATTTTTTTTTAATTTTCTCAACTTTTTCGTTTTTTTAAAACTTTTTTTCACGCCTTTCTGCGATATTTAAGCAAAAATAATATTATTTTCATGAATATCATAATATATTTTTCATGAATATTATAATATCTTTTTTGGGTGTAACCTTAAATAAAAGAAACTTTTTTTAATGAGAAATTTACAAAATTTCCAAACAATTATTTTCATAAATCGCAGAATGTAATAAAAAATGTGTCAACTTTGATGTACCCAGATAAACAATGCATAGCATTGGATTTTAAACTAGAATGCAGTTTCATATATGATATGCGGGATCAACAGCTGCACCTTGTTTTCATCGCTTGAAAACTTTTCAACTTTGACGTTTGACAAACAATGAAACGTGGATGGTAACATCTTTTGAAGTATAATTAAAAATTTCCTTTTCTCCAAACAAAACTATCGAAATAATTGATAAGTTCTAACCAAAGTGAGTATGCAATTTTCTAGTAAATAGAACTGCTTTTTCTAGAGTGAAAAGTCGAATAAAGAACCTCTCGTCGCCATTAATCCGTGGATGAGTCAACACTCAAAGTCGAAACTCGAGAATTGTGCATACGCATTACTTCGATGTATTTGCAGTCTCCACTGACAAAACGAATTAAACAGTATAATGAAAAAACATGAAAAGACATATAAGAAAAAGGCGTGAACGTTGACAGACGACTAGATGTCAAACGGAAATGCGTAGATCGTAGATGCTAACAAAATCTGGAAAAAATAATGGAAAGATAGGTAGCAAAATGAAGGGAAACCCGAGTGATGACGCGAGAAAGTCTCTGAACAAAATTCACAAGCAGGGAAAGTTTTTCACCTGAGGGAAAGTCACAAATGTCTGTTTACTATTAGATTCATGGATGGAGAGACAAAGTATCTGTTGGAAAATGTTGTAGATGTGGATCTGTGGATAAGTCTACGTAGAAAGCAATATTTACTTACTATTCGGGATTCATCGTTGACATACTATTTTGCGAACGCAGCGATCTCAAGGCGTGGCGACGTTGCTTTCAAGTTTCTTCGGTGAATCAAGGTCTGAAGAATAATTCCCGTGATAGACGTAATTTATTAAGGCCACGTTCCAAGATATAAAGGAAAGGAATCGAAACAATGGCGGTCACGTCACCTCCTTCCGAAATGACATAAATTCCACCTACTGCCCAGTGTCGCTACTGTAAACCGTAAACTGTGGAACTGAGATGAAGAACTGAGACGAGCAGACGAGAGAAGAGATAGATAACTCCCCTAAAAATAAACGAACGGAACAGACATGGAAATGAAACAACCATACGGAACGGACCAACACACACTTTCCGTTCATATGTATTTCCTTCCTGAAAACTTTATCCGCCAATAACGGGGCACCCTGCGCCAAAACAGTGCGCGCGCAGGGAGCCCTGTTTGAGAGCACTGATAATAACGTTCCCAATATCAACCTCATTCCGTTCTCAAAATATCAACCAGCCATCGACATATAGAAATGGACTGCTGGACGCTGTAGAAAAGCGCGTAATAATGCGTCAGGGAGAGAAGTTGCAACGGTGGGTAAACTTGTCTCTTTCTAGCCGACTCTAATTGGTGGATATCAATCTCGGTCATCTTGGATCAGATAATCTAGATAAATCTCAACTAATCAGCTTCGGCTAGAAAGAGACAAGTTTACCCACCATTGCAACTTCTCTCTCTGACGCATTATTACGCGCTTTCCTACAGCGTCCAGCAGCAGTGGGATTCCGGTGCATAAATTCGAACGGATCTCTCTTTCTACTATGTGAGTTAGAGAACGAGGTGCGATCGATTCGGATCGACTGTTCTTTCGGCATCTCTTTCTATCGTACGAGATTAAAGAAAGACGTTCGACGAAGATTCGAATTTGTCGTCGAACGTCCTTCTTTAATCTCGTACGATAGAAAGAGATGCCAAAAGAACAGTCGATCCGAATCGATCGCACCTCGTTCTCTAACTCATATAGTAGAAAGAGAGATCCGTTCGAATTTATGCACCGGAATCCCATTGCAGTCCATTTCTATATGTCGATGCAACCAGCATGGATCTAAAATCTCACTGCTTGATACCACTCCGCATGCGTTGCGCTCCGGCCTCTGATTGTTTCTATTGGCGCGCAGTTTAAAATGCTAAAAATATTATTTTGTGCAATACGCATGCGCAATTGATGTGACATTTGAGAAAAGAAATTTGGTTGATATTGGGAACGCTTCCAGCTTGGATTTCGTTGATATTGGGAACGTCGAGTGTATGTGTGTTTATTTTTCAAATTTGGAAATTTCCCTCTTTCAGGAATTTACAATTATCAGCAATTTTTTTGTAAGGAATTTTATTTTTCGAGATTATTCAGTCAACATTTTTAATTTTTATTTTGAAAGTTAATTATTTTGCAATAATTATTATGAAACCCAGACTACGAAACTTTGGGCAGGTCTACAAAAAATTAAAACTGTAGTAATAAAAATACAAAATTATATTCAGTTTCATTAACATAAGGAATGTTTAATTCGCATTTTTTCAAAATTGCTCATAATATGAAAGAAAATAAATATTTAAAATATACTAATTAATAATAGTTTCACAGAAACGTTCCTTTTGACAAAAAAATACAGTATCTACTAAAACTTCAACACTTCTCTCATACCTTAAATTATATGTTTTCTCTCTCTCTCTCTCTCTCTTTCTCTCTCTTTCTTGTAATTATAAAAGCTCTACGGCAGCTTTCTTCATAAACATAAGAAAAATATATATATATATATAAATAGAACTATAATGCTCAAAAAACAATATTAATTCGATTTGCAGTATCAATTTCAAATTTTAAATATAGAGCGTAAATACTAAACAAATTTCTCAACAATTCCAATCGATTCGTACAATTCTGCTTTACTGCCTGGATAGTTTTCCCGAATGCAATCTATAATTTCAGTGGCAATTCGTTTCCTTTTCCCATACTCGCGTTTGCGTAAGTTTAAAGAATTCTCTATCTTCTTTTTTGTTTCGGTCAAGTCCTCCGAGCCCGTAGCTTCCATCAGCTCGTCCAATTTTTGAGTCAAAGCATCAACCTTCGTTTTTACTTGTGTCATCTGAATTCGAGCTTCTTCTAACGTGATGCTCGACTTTAAGCCCTCAAGACTGGCCTCCATTATCCGGCTTTCTTTTTCGAGCTCTTGTTGTTTAGCTTCAACTTCGTTAACGTGAGCTTGAAGCTCTCGATCAATTCGTAGCAATTCATCAGCATTTTGTTTTAGTTCCTGTGCAACACAGTAAACTTTTTGCTTCCCATAAACTTTTTCAAGAAGTTTACCCTCGTTCACCAACTGATCGAAAGATTTCTGCACCACTGTTTTGCCAAGCTCATTTCGGAGATTCACAACCACATCGTTTGTACTGAAGGGCCTATTTTGAGCTTTCATGAATCGAAAAACTATGTCCTTCGCCATTTTTCATCTGTTTCAAGCCAATAAATAGCTGCAAATAATACCATTTGTTAGACACTATACTAAGAAGTTTCAGTTAATCAAAAAAATTCAAGCAATTAGAAAGAAATTTAAAAAAATTCAAACTAAGTCAAAAAAAACTTTTTGTCATTTCCCAGTTTCAAAAATTTAGCATCTAATTTATTTTCCATTACAAACTTTAGGTTATATAAATTGGATTTATTATAAATTTTGTTATATATTTATTTTATTTATTTATATTTATTATTTATAACGAAATTAAGTTGAGTTTGTACATAAATTTGAATTTTAATGTATTTTATACCACTGAACATTGTTTACAAAACTGTTAATTTCGTGGCTACATGGGACATTCTATATACATATTATACGAAAAATATTATAATTTAAAGATAACAACTCGATATATTTTATTAAAAACACTTACCATAGACTATATTACATTCACGAACTTTTTTGTAATTAGCAACAAAACAAAATTTTTAAGAGAAATCAAGAATCAAAACGATCAAAACCCAAAACCAAACCAAACGACATAAACAATAACGTTCGAAAACAAAAGAGCAACAGATGTTTTTGGGTTGGGTGGGGGGAATCCAAGATGGCTACATGCAGGTACAAAGTTTAAATTCTTTTTATTCAGTACATTGAGTACACATATCACGGAGTATATCTTTCAAAAAGTACTTTATATGAATTTTATGTATTACATGTATTTAATTTATGGTGCCTTCGGTGCCTTATGGTACCTTTTGCCAACTTTTGCTTATATCATATATGATATGCCCTTGGGCGGCTTCCGGCTTGGTCCAAAGATACATATCTGGTCTTGGGGCCTTGGGCCCTTGGTGAGGGGTTTTTTAAAGCGTATATCCATCTATATGTCGATGTGTCTATGTCCACCACCGCGTGAATAAAATTTGACATGACCTTTCTTACAATGTCTCATTAGTTTATGCCTCATATGTTGACGCTTTGATGACGCATTGACGCTTGCCGAATGCCGCATATTTTCACAATTATTTGTACAAAACTCGAAGAATCTACATAAATAATTGCATAAAAATTCAATCGCAGAACATTATTAATATATTTCTTAATTTAAAATTTGCAAAATTTATCGAAGAAAACTTAAAAGTGAGATTATGTAAATGACAACAAATTTGTTCGAGGTTTTATATGGTGTAAAGTGTATAAAAGTATGATGTAAATTAAATTTGGGATAGAGTATTATGAATTTAGATATTTAATTCGTGATCTACGAAGTTTATTTCTTGTGACTGAGCTACTAAAAGAAAAAAATGTGCACTCGAGGAAAAAAAATTGAAACTGCTTTGTCAGTTAAGTTGGAGGAACCCTTGACGAGTGAAGGATGTTTAAAGCTAATTGTTGAACTTCTAAAGTATTTACTTTATAACAAACAACAGATACCTTTTTCCTACGATTGTTTGTCTCAAGTTCAATCAAAAACTAAACCGAATGATAGGAACTTTTTGAACATCCGAAAGTTTTTCGACTCCTTGTGCGATGTAACTGATCACTTGAATTCACAGTTTTATACCGAGGGATGCGATGTGAAAGAAATTGTAATAATGATCGGTGCCACAATCTTTTCTCCTAAACTCTACATTCGAGTAGAATTACCGGAACAAATTCTAAATAGTAAAATGCATACAGAGTACTATCATCCGTCTCGAAAACCACTTCTAAATTTAATGAGGTAAGTTCAAGCGTTTTTGCTTGCAAATTATTTATTTTTTCATATATTGAAATGGAAGATTTCTTACAATTTTCAAAGTTTTATGATTGCAAGCTTAAATTAACGTAAATCGTTCAAAACTATACATACATTTTTCAATTAAAACTGTAATAGATTTAGATAATAATTGTAAATTGAAACCAATTCAAATTACACTTAAATTACTTTTTTTAAAAAATTATTATTCTTTAACGCTATTTTTTCTATTCCCAAAATTATATTTTTTAAATTGACCAACAAAAGTATTGGAAATGGCCAGGAATTTGAAATTCTGCTACAACTCTGAATATTTTTGATAATTTATCTAATTATGTTTAATTACAAAATTTTAGATCGATGATAGAATGCGACGAGTTCCAGGATGCGATGAATTTACCTCTTGGACCTACAAATACCTTCGTTTTAGTTCAAAAGAGCGACACAAACCAAATGTCCGAATTTTTTATTCTGAAACCTCAGTACGCTTTACCAAAGCATTCGCCTTGTTTCCACATACGGATTGATCACTGCGATATTATTCAAACAAACTGCCAGTGTACAAATGCAGTTAATGTTTTTCATGACTCCAGGAACGAATATCACGTGGATAGTAAACATTCCAATATTCTCAACGAATCAAACGAATCAGGCGAATGCAAACTATCGGCTCCTTATCAGTGGTACCAATCTAAGGAAGTCATCAAAGGCTTTGAGTTTCTAGGATAACATTAAAGTCTAAACAAAGCTTAGTGTAAAATACAAAGTTTCTTAGTGTAATTGAGAACCCCGAAGACTTTTTGTAATGAGAGAATGGAAGCAATTGTATGTAATTGCATAAGTGACTATTTTTAGTTTCAATAATTTACTTTTTTGTATTCTTATATTATCCCTTAGACAGGAGTAAGATGAAAGGACTGTTAAGGATATTTGCAATATGGACATATGTGTCTTTCGATTTTTTAAAGGCTCGTAAACAAAGACGAAATAAAATAATTGTTTCGTACTTTTTATGAAAAGTAATCTGCGTTATCTTCAAAACGAGAAAATGAATTGAATTTTTCTTAAACTGATTTTTGTTAATATTAAGTATTTTAGAACTTTCATTTATTTTCCTCCACATGGACGGAACCAGAAGCTATACCAATCACTGTTAAAAAAGACGAAATTATTATATATCTTCCAGAATACATCGTATGTTCTTACAAAAGTACAAGTTCAATTGTTTTTCTTAATAAACTTGATTATGTAACTCTTCGATTTCTCGCACACAATCTACACAATTAACCTTTTTTGAAATATTTTACCTATTTTATACTCTTTACTTTATATGGCTGTTACATTTGCGGAGACTTTAATAAATGGTAAATTAATTCAATAAAATGTGTTCAATAAATTTATAACTTACTTTATAACTAAATATGATTTTTGTTTCAACATTTTTAAGATATACAAACGAATGAAAGTGAAGACCTTATAGACGACGTATTTGAAGGTATATACAAGCTCTTCAATATTTAATAATAAACTTTTTTTTTTATTACTATTTAACCTTTTTTTCTTTTATTTTTATTTCGAATTTGAAGTGTATAATTACATGTTGTTGATCCAAATTTGATTATCTTTTTATGGTTTCTTGAGATTCAAGAAAATCTTGTTAAAAGGTCGGACTTCATAAAAAATTACAATGCTAAATTGAAAAATTGAAAAATTTAAATAAAAGAAAACTTTTTGTAAGGTAAATACGATGAACTCTTGGAAAATGCAAACAATTCTCACAATCAAAATGAATTCTTTTATGACGACGATGAGCAAAAAAAAATCGAGGAAAATGATTCAAGAATATCCGTTAAAGATATTGAAGAAGCACAAGAAGATTTTAATCTTGAAATAGGAGAAGATTATCTACAATTTCAAAAATTAAAACCAATATTAAGTGAAGAAGATTTTTTTCAGTTGTCAAAAACTCCTGAAAAAAGTTACTCTTATTCGTACATTTTTGATGATATTGAAGATGAATATAGAGAAGAAAAAGAGGACGTAGAAGAAGAAGATGAGATCTCTTATTATAAAGAATCAGATGAAGGAAGTAAAGAAAAAATATTACTTGAAGCAGAAACTTCAGAAAAGACTTTTACGATTGAAGAAAGAATGAATTTGATAAAGCTGATAAGATCTGCATTTAATGAACGAAAACTTTTGAAAATGAAAAACAGTTATCTTCATCAAAATTGTTGTGCTATACTTATCGCTTATAAAAGAATGGATACTGTTGATAAAGGTCTGGATCAAGCTATGGTTCACAATGATTTAAGGTAAAAATGAAAATTGTAATACAATTTGGTAAAATCATGGTACTGTTTAATTTAGAGGGTTTATAATTTTTAAGTTTTACAATTTAAACATTAGATTGAATGTTGCAGGTACAAAGTAACTTTGGAAGAATATTCCAAAGTAAAATTAAAGATAGATAGTCGAATGAATACTTTAGCAATCAGTACTCAGTATTTAGAGAACGAATTATTATCACTTGAGACAGCATTCAATAAAATTTCCGATGAACTGACTTCTCTTGAATTCGAAAAAGGTCTTGGACTCAAGATCTCTGGAACTGGTAGGCTACTTTCAGAGAATGATACAAAAAAACTGATAGAGAAGAAAAAACAACGTTTGCTTGAAATGACTCAAGTTCGAATCACATTCATTCAATATCAAAATATGTTGAAGAATATAAATAATAAACTTCACAAGTTAGAATTCTTAGGGTTGGACCTTACAACTAAATACTATGGACAACTGTTGCGGCATAAGCAATTGCTGATGGATAGAATAGAAGATCAGACACAGAACACCAGGAAACTTCAAAAGAAGTATTTTACTTCTCCTACAGTAAGTTTCAATTTTGAAATCTGATGGACATACCGTTGTAAAATCTTTCAAGTTCTTAAAATCCTTTAAAATTCCTAATATCTTTTAAATTTCTTGAAATCTTTTGAAATTCCTAGAAATTTTTTTAAATCCCTTGAAATAGTTTTATATTTAGATTTTAAATGATTTCAAATGAATTTTCCAGATTTTAGATTTTAGCTTTAAAAAAATTTTGAGGTCTCCAAGTATTCTATTTTTTTGAGTTCTTTTGAATACTTCTGATTTCCTTTAAATTTACCTTGTATTTATCTTGATAAAATCTTTTTTAATCTGGTACTTATCCGTTCAAAAATTGACGCGATAAAATCCATTTGAAATTATATTTTAAAGATATTAGAGTTAAAATTTGTTATTCTATATCCAAATTGTTTTTCAGATAATGCATTATATCAAACAATGTTCTGATTTCATTGAGGACTCCATCATTGAAGAAAAGAGGAAATATGAAGAATCAATTAAAATTGAAGAAAGCATACAATCTGAAGTTGTAGCTTTGGGGAGGAAAAGAACCATTTTGCGGACAAAAAATTATAAATTTCATGAATCTCTAAAAATTTTGAACAATCCGAATGCGATGAAACAATTACCAGTTACAAAAGCCGAGTTTCTGAAGAATAAAAAAATCGAAATTGATTCGATTTAAGCCGGAGTGAACTTAATTCAATAAAGACTTCACTTTATTATTTTAATTATAAATTAAATTATTTATTTTAAGGATTCATTCTTCTTTACTTTTTTTCGTGCAACAATAGCAAATGACATCAGTTAATTTCATTTTCTTTTTTGGAATCGGAGCTTCGTCTACTCTTTCTTCATGAGTTCTTTTTAAAGCTTCAGCTTCGAAAACTTCCGGAGACATTTCGTAAAGCGTCACTTTCATGAGTCGAAAATCTTGAATATTAATAATACGTAAAATCAAAAG
Organism: Synergus gifuensis; assembly: GCA_904066015.1. Lineage (NCBI taxonomy): Eukaryota > Metazoa > Arthropoda > Insecta > Hymenoptera > Cynipidae > Synergus > Synergus gifuensis. The sequence goes on along the minus strand of CAJFCO010000096.1, from coordinate 21,056 downwards.
GATTGTTCCTGCAGTCCAAGAGAGCATCATTATCCACGATCCAATCTAAAATATTAATTGTCTTTATTTTATGATTGTATTATAAAATTAATCAAATTCTTTTTTAAAAATTCTTACACGTAGTGATAATAAATATCTGCAAACGTTGTGTCCATGAATATTGTAGATTTTGAGAAAATCCTGCAGATTGTCGCATTCACTTAAAGAGAATTTTAAAATAAGAAATAATTATTTAAAAATGTAATTTTATATTGGAACAATATATACCAATCTTATTTTATTTATTTCTATAATATTAATATTAATTTCGAACTCTAGTTTAGATTAATCCTGTATAAAGTAATTCAGAAAAAGATGAAAACGATAAATTTGAACTACCTATGGGGAAAATTTCTGTGAATAGTTAGAAGTCGAGTCGCCATTTCGTTAATTTTTTCAAGAGAATATGAAATTCCTGATAACATAGATACTGTTGCACTTACGACTATTATTGTGAAAAGTAGGTTGAAAAGTAACGCAGGCAGTACTACTCTCCAAGGTTCATAATACCTAAATCGAAAAAAAAATTAAAATGTCATGAAACAGACGAATTTTTATCGTTCTAAATTTTATTATGAAAATTATTCCTCTCTAATACATATTACCAAAATTCATTTAAAAATTCATTCACGTTTTTACTAAATTTAAAAAATTAAATATATTTTAAAAATTTGTATTTAAAAACATGTACTTGCATTCTGTTATCGTAGCCACCTCTGCCACACATAACAAACAGAGTAAGCCAAACGATTCCAAAGAAACAAGAAAGAAGACACGATGCATGAAACCATTGACAATACCCATTAAATTTAAAAATGGCAGTAACTTCCTGGGTCCAATCGAAATTATTTATCTTAAGCATTGGCAGACTAACATTTACTATTTCCAAATTAACATCTTGATATTCATTAACATCAACATCCTTTTCTACATGATAAATTTGCTTTAACTCTGCCCACAAAGGACAATGTTCACCGCAAAGATCGTTCTTCAAATTTAATTGAAAATCTTATAATAAAAATTAATTAATTTTTTTATAAATAATTGCATGGTAACATACCCAAATTATGAAGAACAAAATAGAACAAACATATCCAGATATAGCACACAAAAAATAACAGCATATTTGGAATGTTTGCCAGGATCCAGAAATTTCACGTGGATCACGATCTATTAATTCTTCATATTGCTCTATTGTATGCATCTTCTATAAATTATTGATCATATCTATAATAAATGGTAATAAGGTTAATTTTCTATTTAAAAAAATTTGAATTTTTAAAAAGTCCGCGCCACAATATTCGCGCGAAATTTGACCAATTTGGTGCCTTGCGCAACGCATGCGTAAGAGTCAAAATTAGAAAAATACATATCTGACATATTTCTCATAGTTGATAGAGAAATAAATATGTAGATAAATGCAGTGAATAATTAAATAAATTTGTAAATACCTCAAAATATCCGTAGAAAGCTTAAAAACATATACATTTTAGACATGGAGGAAAAATAAATAAAATTATATTGAACTTTTGTAATGTTTAATTCAAATCTAACCTGTCGCAATAATAATTTTAAGTTTATTAATTTTATCAGCATGTCAAGATTTTTAATTGCTTTTCAGTTATTTACTCTCGAAAAATTGAAGATTCCGCAAGTTAGATTAAGTTCGAATCGGAATATTAACTTTCGAATGGTAATTAATTAATTTATTTATAGAAAATGTAAGGCGAATTCGAAAAAGCTACACGTCTCAATTCAAATAGAAAATGACAAAAGGGGGCGTGATTATGAACACGCGGAATGGATCGGTAGTCGACCGTTTCGTGGTTTTGGAATTGGAAATTGGAACGTAGATGTTGGGAATGAGTGGAACGCGAATCGCCAGTGTTGTCGAGGAGAAGTGCTACACGAAGACGAGAAATTCTTGTTTTTTTAGCCGCGGTTGGTTGAAAATCACGAGGAAAACGACGATGGGTGCATGTTTCGGGCAAGAATTGGTCTCGTAGTGACCTCGAGGGGAACCGTGCGTGCCTCTTGTCGCAACAACGGAACACATGTGACGGCCGAACCGACTATTTTCGATTCGCAAAGTGCCGTGCCCGCTGACTGAAAATCCAGCATTCTGGACATCCTGTCACTCGAGACTCTCGTTGATGAGAGTCACCTAGTCGCCCTTTTCCACCTTCACGTTCCAACCATAATACTTGAAACTTCCGACACACGATGCGCCCTTTTTCCCCTTTTTCCCCTTTTTCCCATCCCAATTAGCGAGAAAGTGCGTGGGTGGGTGGACGACTGGACGTCCGACAAGACCGAACCGCTCGTTTCGGTTTGTCGTTTCAAATATCGGAATATCGGATTCATTCTTCTAAAAGATAGTGGAGATCCATAATTTAACCAATCCAACCTTGTCGCATCTTTTGCAAGGTTATCACTCTGATCAAAGACGATCTTCCGATCCAGGTCTGACAAGATTTTCATCCGAAATCGGCATCCCTATCTCGTAAGTATAACAATCCGCGACTCCACTGGGTAGATTCTGAACCGCAAAATGACAATTGATTATCAACCTCAACGCTTTTTTACATTTTAGCACTTATATTGTTTTTATTATTTCTATGAGGAAACATGATTGGTGGTATTCAATTTCCCAATTTTTTATTTTTGGCTCGTGATTTGGAATGTAAAGTTGCGTAGAAGCAATGAGAATTTCTTTTACAAGTACTATTCTAACCTAGAAATTCATTTTCTGCTTTACGTGGCTCAAAAAACGTCAACTTTTAAATAATTATCGTGCACCTTGAGATTTATTTTCTAAATCATGAAAAATGATAAATGTAAATTTGTAAATGTAAAGTAAATTTGTGTAAATTTGAAGCAAACTAAAATATAATTAGTGCTCCTAAACCTGCTTTAAAGCTTTAATAGAGAACAATTTTAAACACAGGTCTTTTAATTGATTATGATTTCCTCTATAATTTCAGATGATTTATAAACCATCATAATATTGATTTATTACTAACAATATGCAACATACAAAAACAATTTCAAATTTCAATTTACCAATACCGTCGTATTTTTCTTTTAAATATGAACAATTTTCATCTATTAAATCTAAAATATTCATCCTTTAATATTTCTCTTATAAAATAAGTATTATTTTAAGAAATTTCAACTTCAGAGTTGATTTCTTTGTTTTTAAAAAGAATTTTGTGAACCCTTTTGAGTTTTTTATTCATAAATTTGACACATAAAAAACTGGTTTGTTTCATATTACTCGAAAACAATTAATCTTAGCAAAAATATATTCATAACTCTAAATTTTCTATTTCTTAAGATCTACAGCTTTACAGAAAGATTTCTTCAGAAAATTTAGTATTTTTGTAGATATTTTGAAAATTCGAATTCAGAGTTTTCATGCCGTTTAACTTGGATAGAATTTTCAATAAAAGGAGAGGAGAAAGAAGTCGGTTATGGTCCAGAAACTTGCTTTATTGAAACTCCACCTTTATCCAAGTTAGAATTTTTTACCTCAAAACTGTTTAATTACTCGTAATTTTTCTTTACAGGACAGAGGCTTTCAACTTCATTTTACCTCTTCAAATATCTTCCGATCTCGGGGTTTCCACACCAATCTACAATCTCAAACCAGGATTCACTCTTATAGACTGAAATCACCCATCTACAATCAAAAGTCCTCCTTTTTTGACTGAAGTATTTGGAATTGATTGGCGAGGTTATAAAATGTTTTCATGGACTAGTGCACTGAGATCGCTATAAATTTTTTATTCTTAAATCTTGTTCGCTTTTATTGGAAAGAGGTCGAAGCATGAGAGGTTAAGCGGCAGAGAATGGGTTGCAGTAGGGTGTCAGTATGCGTGAGAAGTCAGAATGTCAAACTCACGCGGGTCACGTGAGGGGCACGACAGAAATGTGCTCACGTGATCCTCCCGTTCTGCACCCAGCCCTTGCCAAGGCCAATGGTAAAAACTCCAGTCCCCAGCCGACTCACCACAACGATTCGCGCACTGAGAATAACTTGTTGCCGACTCCTGGTGGAAGACTGAAGTTTTTTAAGGATGGAAAGTTTATTCTCGAGTTGTCACATCGTAGAGACGGTGAGCGCACTACCTGGTTTCCTGTGCCTAAAAAGACTTTCTGGCCTCCTGCCAGCACCACTCCAAACAGGCAGGAGAGTTCCACGTCTCTCAGTGGTAAGACTTCTCTTTTTTCTATATTAAGGGCATGTGATACTTTACCATAAGAGCAAATTAGTTAAACCAATTATACAGTCATAATAATAAATATTTTTAGCTAATAAGAGTCAATAAACCTTCGTCAACATGAGACGAAGGTTTATTGACTCTTATTAGCTAAAAATATTTATTATTATAAACGTATAATTGGTTTAACTAATTTACTCTTATGGTAAAGTATTATATGCCCTTAATACGTGTTTATTATCTAAAACCCTTGAAATTTTTTGAAAATACATGAAAACTCTTAAAATTGTTTCCAGTTTCAGATGACAACTCATCGGTGCAGTCAAGTCCATGGCAGAGAGACCACTGTTGGAAGCAAACTCATCCAAGGCGCAACGTGTCCACCGAATTTAACTTTTACTATCGTAGGCATCCTCGAAATCGCCTCTGTGCACATCCACGCCTTGTAGCAAGAAAGAGAAGACAACCATTTGACCCTGGAACCTTGCAGCTCGGACCTGAAACGGCCTCTGGTTTCTCGAAATCATCGTCTCGCAAAGCGAATGGCGCGGCATCTGGCAAGGGTCTAAGTATCATAATCGAGAAGCTTTCGCGACTCTTGGATCCAAATGTTGTTTCTCCTCGGAAACGAATTCTACGAGAGTTAGAGCGAGTCACTTTGGAAGACCAAGCGTCGAAGCGACGTGCCACGCCGCAACCAATAAATACGACAACTAGTGCGCCACCAACACCATCACCAAAACAGCTGTCGTCGTACAGTATAACAAGTATTTTAGGTGAGGACAAGCCGAGCTCGGAGCCGGGTTTCTTAAGGACTTTACTCAAGCCGGAAGACCGGCAAACCATGAAATACTCGTCGAGTCAACCCTATCCCAGGGCAAGAATCGACCCCTATGTCGCATCTGCCAACACCTCCATTCATCACCCGCTTTATGGGGTTCCTATGCTACCGCCTGGACCATACAGAGCCCCTTTATGGGTGCACTATTCACCCCCCGTCCATTATCCACCCCCAATGCCACTCTACGCACCACCACCGCCTCATCCACCGTCTCCGCCGGTTCACCACTACAAAGACTACAGGGAACAAACTCTCACACCTCCTTCAGGTACTAACATCAATTTTATTACTGTTTTATTAGCACCTTAAATAGGTTTAAAGTTCAATAAACTATTTTTTGTGCTTCAAATTCTACAAGCAATCTTTACCCAATTTTACAAGCTTTCTTTTTACCAATTTTTAAAAAATAATTAAGTGAAAATATGTTTCAGATATGCCTCTGAACCTGTCGAAGCATGCGGGTTGAATCTCAGGATCCCAAAAATCGGTGCCTTATTATTGGACAAAAACTACTCGATCACTGCCCGTGCAACGACAATGCGATATATTAGTATTTTTTTATCCATAAACAATAGGAACGTAGTAGCTAGGGATTCACAGCTGGACCACTGAAGTTCGGCTAGTTGGTAAATTTGTACATACGAATTCATAAGATGTCGCCGTCAGTATATAGAACTCATTATTATTATCAATTAATTAATTCACGAAGTAGTATTACACATTGGGGAACGTTGGAGGTGAAATGCAATACGGCGTACGTTGTGCAAAACGAACGTTTTTATCCTACTGTTACATAAATATATATAATTGGAGTGAGCCACTCCAAGCAGATTTCTCACATAGTAGGTGAAAAAAAAAGTAATTTTAACAAGAATTTTAATTACACAAAAGTGGCATGCCTATTTCGACTTGAAATCTTCGATCTTCCAATTGTACGTGGATTTATTTTCAAATTCTCCAGAAAAATCTCTAATACGCGTACTTTTACCCTCTTCCTTTTTTACAGAGAAAGAAAATTCCGTTTTTTCATATCCGTACATCTTCATTTTACATGCATTATCTTGTTATTATTTCCTATTAACATTACTCTCATTATTATCATTATAAAATGATAACGACTATTCATTTTTTAGAGGAAATCATTAAGAAAGACATAGGATTATGTACAGAAAGGATATTACCTAGGACATTATTAATTATGATAAAATTGTAGTACGTCGATTAATTTTTAAGATTCGCGTCCGTGGCGACGCTCTATACATTTATTTATACAATGATGAGGAAGATGAGGAAATTTTTAACTGAAAACATAAGAGAGAAAGAGAGAAAAAGAGCGTAGAGCGTGCCTTAGTTTTAAAAGAAGCAACAAAAAAGAAACGATTCGTGAGACTAAATTGTACACAAGTCTATCAAAACGTTTATTATTATTATTTTAATGTCATGTACATAGTCAAACGTTAATCTGCATTCTCGCGGAAAAAAAACTCGCACCAACATATATATTTGTCACATTATTTATTGTAAACGCTATACATTATATTCTGTCACATTTTTTTTCGAGGAGGAAAAGAGAAAAGGCAAGTTCACTCGAAATGCTCTATCGTTTAGACAGTCATGGACTATATTTACATTTGCATACATACGTGCTTTTAATTTCAAAAGAAGTACATAGTATGCGAATGTGCGCAAGCAATTGTATAGAAAGACTAATTTCATAAATATAAATATTTCGTATACTATGTTCGTCTTCTCTGTTTCTTAATAGTTTTATGTGTGGTTATTTATTTCAGTTTTGCTAGTTATTAATTTAATCTGAAACAGAAGTATCAAGAGAAACCGAAAACTGAAATAAAGGACAAAATTTTCGAAAATTGAAATCAAAAAAGAGGTAAGTCCAATAATTTTACATTTTTTATTTAGTCATTTTGTATTATAAAAAAGGAATTTCTCTAGAGACGAAATTTGATTAAATATAAAATCTCTGTGAATAAGTACCTATTTTTAAATTTCCCGTTAAATTACGTTGATAAAAAAAATATAGTGCATTGTATTAGAATATTTCCCATGATTAAATTCTCTAAGAATTTTTGAGAATTAATGTTTTAAATAAATGCAAGTACTTTTTAATAATTTGAACATTTGTTATTGGAACAAAAATTTTCAGCAGGTTTTTAAATTACCGTAATGGCTTTTTCACAGGTCGCAATAAAGAAAACACTGTTTTGCAAAATATTTTTCTACTGATATGTAAATAAAAAAATTGTAATTTAAATTTTCCCACCTAAAAATCCACAAGCAGGAGTGCTTAATCTGCGAGATATGAAAGAACCTTAATAACACTGCTGCGCTGCGGGCTGCGCAGAAGCAAGCAGAAGAGTGTGAAAACTTTAGGCACCGTTCGCCATGGCCCTCTTACAACTATATGAACCGTGGCCTCTCTCCACAGTCAGTTTTTACAGTGTTATTCGTTTGCTGTCTGTAGTGCTGTGGTTTACTGTAAGTCTGGCCGGGTGTGTGGTTGTTGCGAGCGTTTTCCGGTGCTAATTCGCACAACTCTCAAACAATCAAATGTGCTAGCGTATCGTTTACATGAAAGAAAACCACGTCACTAATTAGTTCGACTTCACATCAACCGACTCCAGGTTGAAGAGCTTCAAAAGGTGCGTGAATTTGTCGTTTTATGGTGGATTCTTGTTCTTGGATTGGTGGGGAGCTGTTGCAACTTAGCTGCTCGGGTAAGTGCGTGCCCTGCAAACCGCACTCGCCAAAAATGAAAATGGCGGAGTTCCCTAGTCAGTGAGTGGAGCGATGACCACTGAGCTTGACTAGCTTGAATAACTTGAGTGTTTTATTCCTACTGTGGCCTCTCAAGGATGTTACTTTTTCTCATCTTGTCTTTATATCCGCGCACCTCAAGTTTTCCAGTGCGCGCCAATCGTTGAACCGGGCGAGTGCCAGTTAGTTAAATTTACAAATTCAAGGGTAGCGCAATAAGCCTTAAGGTGGTGAATTTTTTAACGGATTGATTCGTCGACTTATACAAAACCCGCCGTTTCTATACCTGAAGGCTGGCTTCCCAGGACGACTTCGACATGGAGTGACATTCTCAGTGTCCTTTTTTCCCAGGTGGTGACTTTCCACCAAGAAGTGGAGACTCTCTTCTTCGCTCAAAACTCGACGGATCGGTGACGATAGCCTTCTTCATGCCGATGCCGGCCGAATACCACGAGAGCCACGGTAACCACGAGAACGCCAATTTCGCTCTCGGGGCCACTCAACAGGACGCCAGCAACATGACGGCCAACATGTACCGGGTGGGAGGTAAATCGTACAAGCATCAACAATTAAGCGTTTGGCTGCAAGAACAGCGTACCTTTTTAGAATTACAACAAACGAATTTTTCAAATGCTCCAAAAGTCCTCAATGAGATTATCAGTTTCTTTTTCGCAATACCTAATTTCGTATCTCAAAAACGAGCATTTGATTTTTTTGACATAAAATTATGTTTTTTACTAATAATATATAATTTACATTTAATTAATCTGGGACCAAATTTCATCTCTATATAACTCCAATATTTTACGCAAGACTTTAAAATTACAATTAAAATTTATATAAAGTCCATATAGTTTATTTTTAAAAAAAATTATTTATTTAACACACTTGATTAAAGACCAGTAATTAAAATCCTTATTTTACAATTAAAGTCGTATTTTCGTGAGATGTTTATGAAACATGTTTGACAAAAAGGGAATTAAAATAGTCGACAAAAGTTTTTTTTGAGAGAGGAGAACTGTTTTTAATTAGCACGAGGAATTAATGTCCTTTTCGCGAGTGCGATTCGCCGAAACCGCGGCGTCCCCAACTCTCCATCACCACTCTCGTAGTCCCCCCTATCCCCCCTCCTTCCAGGGTTTCGCTTTCCTCTTCTCATCTGTAGCTTCCCCCTAGAAGACACCCTCTGCCTCACAACGTCCTGCACTTACACGTCCTACCATGAATACCCTAGTCTAGGGGGAAGGCAAAGGTGCCCTTCCCTTACCCCCTCACACCCCCCAGGTCATGCTAATTCTTCCTCGCTTGATGAATCCTCCGATTAACGCTCTTCCGAACCCACTACGCACAACGGTTCGTCCCATCCTTTTGCCTTCCTTCGATCCCTTTGTAGTTTGTCGCACTAAACCAATTTATTGCACCTTCCAAACCTCCCCCTTTACCTGCCTTGCTTGGTTGCTTCGTTATCGATGTTGCTGCTGAGAGAAGATAGCTGACTTACTTATATTCTTAGTTTGTTCTATTTCTTATCATTATCTATCGACCCTTCTGAATTTTCCCCGGAACGATTGAATTAATTCAGGGCGAAAACGTGTAGGCGGGAAAAATAATGATGAGAGATGTAAGAATTTCTTTGTTTAGGAAAGTTAGATGATAACAGGAATTTGGAAATCGTAAATATAACAGTTATATTTTTTAGGTTCAATTTCAGATGCTTTATTTTACGCAAAAAGTATTAATAGTAAACATTTTTGCGCGCTCTTTAGATAAACTAATATATCGAAAATAAGTACATATATAGAGCGAAAGCTACATGCCCTTAAGGGCATGTAATATTTACCATAAGAGCAATTTAGTTTACCCAATTATACATGCATAATAATAAATATTTTTAGCTAATAAGAGTCAATAAACCTTTGTTTATATGAGGCGAAGGTTTATTGACTCTTATTAGCTACAAATATTTATTATTATGAATGTATAATGGGGTAAACTAAATTGCTCTTATGGTAAAATATTACATGCCCTTAAGGGCATGTGGTAATTACCTTATGAGCAAATTTAGTTTCGTCAATTTTACGCTGGCAATAATAAATTGCAAACGTAAAGTTGCAATTGCTTTTTCGGTAAAATATCACGTGCGCTTAAGGCTATGTAACAGTTATCCGATTTCTACCTAACCGGCATTTTTTTCCCTCAATGTCATTTCTACATTTATAGAAATATCTAGTACGTACTAAGGGTACTAAGGTACGTTTATCTTGGTCCTAAATCATAAGAAAGAAAATTGTCAAAATAATATTTTTTAATATGTATAAATGTAAATATTTAGAATCAGATAGTGCATTTACTTCAATTTTATAAATTTTCAACTAGGTATCTCAATAATCTCTATAAAATGAATAAGGAAATGACATTAGAGAAAAAAATGGCAGCAAGCTAGGGATCGGATAAGTTGGATGAGTTTTGAAATTTTTCAAGAATTAAAAACTTTTTTTAAGATTACCAAAGTAAAATAAATCCATCATTTAAGGGCATGCTTTGCGCTTGCGTTGTGAAAAATTTTTTTTGGCGCTCACCATGTCCAAACAGAATCATATATCGTTCTCAAAATTTGGAATATAGGAAATGAGACATTAAATTACGTTTGTATATTTAGTTGGAGCCATAATTAAAAAAAAATCACATTCCTACTTTACCGACTTGATTTTTTTTCAAAATTTTGACTACAACTAAATATAAAAACGCAATTTAATGTCTCATTTCCTGTATTCCAAATTTTGAGAGCGATATATGATTCCGTTTGGACATGGTGAGCGCCAAAAAAAATTTTTCACAACCAAGCCCAGAGCATGCCCTTAAGGGCATGTAATACTTTACCATAAGAGCAAATTAGTTATACCAATTATGCATTCATAATAATAAATATTTTTAGCTAATAAGAGTCAATAAACCTTCGTCTACATGAGAGGAAGGTTTATTGACTCTTATTTACTAAAAATATTTATTATTTTGAATGTATAATTGGTATAACTAATTTGCTCTTATGGTAAAGTATCACATGCCCTTAAACTGTAAACCGAAATTATGAGTTTGTTGTCAAACCACTTTGTGGAGAATTACCCGTATTCTTAGCAAATAGTTTCTCTAGCTGATTTTTCTTTCGCTTTTAATCTTGCTATACAAATTTCTGATTTAAATGATTGTGAGAAAAAAATTAGGAATCTGAAAAAAAATATGATCCTTTATTTTGGATTTTATTAAAGCTTTTAAACGTGGGTTTAAAGAACGAGGGTTTATCTATTTTTAAAAATCAATTTGAATTATTAGTTATGTTAATTCGCTTGCGAAAAGAATTGTCAAGTTACATTTGATAGAAAATTTTGGTTTTAAAGCCTAGATTGTCGATGTTTTGCCATAAAAATAAAAACTATTCTGTAAAATGTAAAGTTTAATGCATATTTAATTTAATGTAAAGTTTTAAAGAATACGTGAAAATGTTATCTAGGAAATAATTAACGGATGGAACACTTAATTTCTCCCTCTTCAAGAACTTTCTCTTTCTTTTCAAAGGGATGTTTCTATACCAGAGAATACGTCCCCAACGAAGACGCAGACCATTTTCCCCTCTTTTACGCCGTGTAGTTTACCAGCCAGTTGTCCATGTAACCGTCAACCTCGTCAACTGCCTTGAATCCATTTTGATTATTTCTTTAAAGATTAATTCTACATACTTTTCTTTCTATGACTATTCAATTATTTTCTATGTGATAATTAATTATTTAACGCAGAAGAAATCAAGTTATTGTTCGAAACTACTACTCCTATACTGATAGTAAACTTAAAATACTTCAAAATAGTTAAATAACAGTTTAATTGAAATTAAGAGAAAAAAAATCCACAAAAAAAAATTTCAAAATCGAAATTTTCGACTTTAGAAAATTTCCAACGATGGTAAATTTTCGACAATTTTTATAAAAAAAGTAAAAATATTTTGTTATACGCAAAAGTTTTTGAAAACTTAAAGTATTTTATGTCAGATATTTTCTATTGTTGAGAATTTTCTCTTTCAAATATTTTTTTTTTTTTTGCGAAAAAATTACTTTGCGGGTTTTGTAAATCATCGCGCCTATTTACCTCGTTTTGAATCATTGTTTCAAGTTCTTATAAGCATTAGAACTTTATCATTAGGAATCATATTTCTGACTAGAAAAGCTAGTTTCATTTTTAGTAAAAACTATTTTTATCATTTTAAGTTTTTGTGTAGATCTAAATTTCAATTTTTTACGTTTAAGTGTATTTATTATTAAATTTATTGTTCTGGAAATTATAAATGTAAAATTGCAAATTATTAATAAATTTCTTTTTTTTAGATTATGTTTATTTTGAGACATCTTCGACCACACCGTATCAAATACGAAGGATAGAAGAACTAAATAAGGTAATTTCTCAAAATTGTAGTATTTTATATTTTATTAAAAATTAATTTATTCTAATCAAATTAAGAACCAAAATTTATTTTAAGCATTTGAAAAATTTATAGATTTTGCTCTTAATTTGACTTGTATTTTTATCTTTTTTACATACAGAATTAAAAATTATTTTTTTAGAATAAATAATCAATTGACCAGAATTTAAAAAAATATTTAAACTTCAAGGAAAATAAAATTTGGAAAAAAGCCATATTCAAATATCTTAATTCAGAATTTTAAAAAATCTATTTAATAAAGAAAAAGAAGGCAACCTTCAAATCTTCCTCTTTTTTTCTTTATTTTTACCTTTTTTAAAATATTTTTTTTGAAGTGTATGTTTATTTTTTGTCCAAATTTATGATTTTTAAATCTTTTTTTCGAATAATATACTCTCTGGGTGTATTTAGTATAATTTTGTTCAAAAAATCTAAAAATGTTTAGGAAAATTAAAAAAAAAATGAATGAATAGATTTGAAGTTTTTACTAGTGGGTCAAGTTTTGTTTATTTATAAGTTGTAAGTAATGATAAATGAACATTCAAGAACCAACGCAAATTAATTTCTACTCATTAATAAATTTGCACTATCATTCCAGACGGCTAGTGGGAATGTAGAAGCAAAAGTGATGTGCTTCTTCAGGCGGAGGGACTTACCTTCTACGCTGATCATGCTTGCGGATAAGCATCAATGTAAGTAAACATTTTGCCAGTTAATTGTTCGTTCCCTTAACACTTTTGTCAACATTGTGTCTAATTAATCTCGCTTATCACTGAGTTTCGGATGCGTTTCTTATCCATGAGGTAATTACGTTAATTATGTATACTTAAACTTGAATTATAACTTCCATTTAAAAAAAACATTTTCAATATTGAATATTCTAAAGATTAAATCCAATATAATTTCTCGAGTCATCTCGAAATCATCACTAATTTTCCGCAATTTCTACTAGAATTCCAGTTTAGAATTCTCTAAAAGTGAATACGAAAAATTTGAAGCTTGAAAAATTATTCACTCTTAGCTTATAAAAGATGCAAAAAGAGCAGTCAATCATTCTGATAATCACCTCTGAACAAATTTGCAAAAATCTTGTTCTTTTCGTTTCAGATACTTATTGGGAAACACTTTTTAATAATTGCTTCCTGTCAATTCTCTTACCGTCATGTATTGTAATGTGTTGTAAAATCCCAACCATTTTTAACAGTTCAGCAACCCGAAACTGCGTGAATAAATTCAAATGTAGTTCCCCTGGCATAAATTAACTTTCCATGCAACAACAGAAGGGATTCCGGAAATTCCACATTCTCGTGAAAACTCTTGCCCTTTTCGCAAAACATTTCCGCACCAAAGGGCTATTTCGTCTCTCAGTTGGCAACAATGCTACCGGTGTCCAGTTCTCTCTAACCTTCTCTCTTTCTTCCTCAACTCTCTCTTTCTCTCTCTTTTTGGAAAGACGTCGAAATAAAATGAATCCGCGGATCGGTTGATAAGCCGAAAGAGCATCTGAAAAAGATACCGGCAATGTGTGTTCGTCTACCTTTCTCATCCTATAAATCTCCTCTTTCCATCTATGCTCTCTATTTTCCTCTCTCTCAATTTTTCCGTTGCAATGGCAAAGATAATGAGAAGCGGGGATTTGAGAGCAGGAGGGAGTGAAAGGAGTGAGGTGTGGGGTGGATGGGAATGTATAATAAGTAAAGTCGGGGGTGAGAGTCAGGGGGCTAGGGGTTGTATCGATCTGCTGCTGGGGGAGAAGGGTAGCACTCATCCCCCTTCCGCCACCCCCCAACTAAATGAATGACTGACGCAGGGGTTGCTTTCGTCTATATGTGTATAATGTTTGTGAGGTGTGTGTATGTGTATGGTCACCTCACACACTCAGCCAAAAAGCGCTAACGTTTCTCACACTCCTCTATAAAAACACACATATACTTACACTTGTACCTCAACTTGTGCGCGAATGTACAGACACTTGCCGGAACGCATATATGCACTCTCGCAGAACTCACACGAGTGCAAAGTAAAAAGGGGTTGGAGGAGGACGTTTGCACGTCGTGCAATACACATACATACATTCATACATGCATGCATACTTATGTATCGATATGTATGTACACGAGCACATAACACACACACACACGATCCGGGGGAAATGGTGGGCCCTGCTAGCCATCTTCATTTTAAGCATTCGCCCTACTCTCCCCTGCGACCCCTGTCCGGTGGTATTTGCCAGCAATCGGACTCTTTCCTACGTACGAATAATACTTGTCTGACTCTCTGGATCGTAGCCACAGAGAGTGGAAAAAACATTCTCTCCTTCACCTTCACACCTACGATTTTCTTAATCTCTGGTGGTTTTTTATTCTATTTCAGAGTTTGATAGGCTTTCGCAGTCTTGCGTTTAGATGATTTTTAGTTTTAATTTTTTTTTCCCCCTTTAATGTATGAACCGCATTGGCGATATTATATATTCGTGGATCCGGAAAACTGGGAATAAGGCATGCGTCAGGTACACTGTTAAAAATTTTGGAGGGTTTACAACTATATAAACATGGTCAGGGTATCTAGTGGAACGAGAAACCGGGAATTTCATTTAGGGCCGGAAATTTTTAGTATTTCATCGAAAAATCAACTTTTTCCTATTTTTATCTTTTGTTTTATTCCATTTCTATATTATCAATTTTTTTCAAAAATCACAAAAAAACTGGTCTTTTTTAAATTTGTTTTAAATTGTCTTTTAAATTGGTCGGAGGGAAAACAAAATTTGACCAAGAGAAACCTGGGAATTTCAAATTGCCTGATCACTAGACACCCTGATGGTGTTTATACATCATTATTAGAAAATTATATTGCCTTTTGGTAGTGAACTTCCATTAGTTAAACCAATTATACATTCCTAAAAATATTTATTATTATAAATGTATAATTGGTTTAACTAATTTGCTCTTATGGTAAAGTATCACATGCCCTTAACAGTACAGTATTTTGTGTGGAAAGTGTAAATTGCAATGAATGTGAGGCAACATGCAATACATTTACTGCAACGCCGGTCATTGAAATATTGTAAAGTATAATAATATAATCGAGAGAACATTATATTTGAATTTGAAAACTACAATATCACACTGTTACACAGATCTTTATGAAATTTCATAAAATATAGTGAAAATGACTTCATAAACATTTTATATGTTATTTGTTTATAATAATATGTAAGTTTGCGTTAAGGGGTTACCCCTACTTGTTGTCCCGAAAAAAGTGAATTTTAAAATGAAATTTTTGAAAAAAATGAATACATAAATACTCTTTTATAAATTTGTTTATATTTCAAATATTTTTTTAACAGGGTTTGTAGTTTAACATACACGTCTTCCCTTTAGAAATAAATTTTAAATACATAAGAAAAACAAACAATGTAGGCAAGAAAATATTGAAATTCTGCGAAGGAATTGTCAATTCAATAAGATTAAAAACCAATCGCTAAAAAATGTACGAGTATATGAGTATTTGAACCAAACTTTGATTAATTTCTAAATTTTTAGATTAGATTATTATCACTTGTACTTTAAAAATAGGAATAATCTATCTCTCTTACATTGACTGAATATCTCAGTATGGTTAAGAAACGCATAAAGGTGAATCTATAGTCTTTAAAAATATTAGAGCATTCTCTGCAATTGCACATTGATGCCTGCATCCTAACGATGCCGCGTGGTTTATACTGCGGAGCAATTCGTTGCTGTAATTTTCCTCATTAAACGCTTGTTTAATATTTGCATTTCGTGCACGAATTGTGGCCTTTTAGAATATACGCAATATGGACAAAACCCCCGCGGTGAGGCTGCTTGATATTTGACAAATTCACATCATCGACCGTTCGATAAAAATGTCTTCTCATTTTATTTGTTCAGCGAAATGATTACAGATATTTTAATTTAAAAATAATTAAACCTTGAAATTATTCATTGTATACAAATAGATTTTAATAACGTATTTTTGTCGCCAAGGCACAAATCGATTAATTGGACTTTATTTTGAGACCATTTTCAAATTTTTTCACTTTCGAATTCAGACGTGGAGTTTGTTACTTAATCCTAAGATTATAAAAAATATTTACTCAATATATATTTATAAAAAAAAAAAGAAAAGCTTCAATGGTAGAGTGTGGGTTTGTGATAAAAATTGCAGTGGCAAGCGTGGAGCAACAGAGGTCAGAATCCCCTGCAAGTACGCAGAGTCTCAAACTCGAGAATCCAGAGACTACTAAGGAAATGACTAGTAAAGATGGGATCGCGCCTAAAATGATGAGCAAAGGGGGCGGGAAGGGGGGCTGGCTGAAGGCCCCACTTTCGGAGGCCCAAGAGCCCCACGGTGAGTCCACCAATCGATCAAAAGGTTCTTATTGTGTTACCATTGCCAACGAATTCAGATTCGCGAAACACTCATGAACTTTCATTCATTAGTTTCCAAATCAATCCACTCAAAATTCATCAGATCAAGTCAGAAAAATCATCTCTAAAGATTCGTCGTTTGTGAATTCGTCAGTTGATGGTCAACATCATAATTCCACCTTTTGGAAAATTTAATTGCAAAGTAGAAGCCAGTGATGATAAAAGGCTAACGTAGTCAGCTGCCGGGATTTTAAAATTCTTTGTAATCTTGGTGATCGCCACAAGTTAAGGTCAAATTCACTGTAAGGCCAAAGAGACAGAAAAGGGCTTTGATCAAGATGACTTCCTGTTTAGATTTTGGAAGGAATCTGGTCCTTCTTCAGATAAAAACTGAGGAAGAGCTCGTACATGTTTTTTTAAAATTCTTTTTCGCTGTAAGGTTGATTTTGAATTGCAAATTTCAAATTGCTTCGGAGAGGTTGAAAACCTTGATGAAATTGTTTGAATCACATTGATTTAAAAGTTATTCCTTACAAGGACAAAGAATTGACATTTTATTTTATTTTTATTTTCATTTTTCTAGAATAAAAATCCCGCTGCATTAAGTGACGATTCTTTAGTAATCTGAGGCTTCTTACTTCTGTAAATGTAAAAAATAATCTTTTCCATTCCGATGTTGTCAGTAGTAGACGTAATATTGCTTTTCTTTTGCTTCTCTCTTTGCCCATTCTTGCTAGTTCATTTTCGTTTAGTTGATTTCTCAATTATTGATTCCTCTGCCACATTCCTACCTTTCGTTTATTATCATTTTAATGTTGAAAATTTCAAATTGACATTTGACTAATTAATTTATTATTTACTCCGTTTGATTATTCTGAGTATGGATTGTTGTAGCATGTTTATTTTTTGTTTTGTTTTTTTGTGAAAAATTGTCTTGTAACTAATTTTATTTTTTGAATCGCAGGCATGGATGAAGGTGTGGTCAGTGCCGGCGGTGTTTCGGAATTAAGTTCGAAACAGAGACACCAAATGAAGCACAGAGAACTTTTTTTATCACGTCAAGTAGAAACGATGCCTGCCACACATATACGCGGCAAATGCTGTGTAACATTATTGAATGAAACGGAATCGTTACTGAGTTATCTCAATAAGGACGATTCCTTTTTCTACTGTTTAGTTTTTGATCCCGCTCAACGTACATTGCTCGCCGATAAAGGTAATTTTTTTCTCTTCTTATTATTCTCGTTTGTATTAATGATCGAGTATTCTGGATTTCAACTGGATTAATCTAAAATTAGATTTGGGCACTCTTCATTTGATGAATAAATGAGCTGATTGAATATATTTAAATGGTAAAAATATGATGAACTTAAATCCATATTATTATTTTGTAACAAAAATATCTTTATTAAGCGTTCTTTCATGAGAAAATAAATCTTTGCTTAAAAAGGCTGTCTCGTTGTAGTTCTTTTATTTAAAATATTTAATAATAATAAATTATGTATTTTAGAACTGAGAATCTTTTTAAATCGTTGAAATAGATTAAAATATTTTGAAATTCTTTAAAATTCTAATATTTTAATATATTTGAAATAAAATCTGATAGAAATCGTACTTTAATTAATAGTCGTTCCGTTGTATGTGTTTTTCCCCAAAATCGACTTTTTTGTATAAAAAAATTTTAAGTTATTATACAAACTTGCTCTACCTAATTTTAGACGATTTTCCAGGTAAAATACGTGATTGCGCTTGATCATTAATTTAATAATTCATCAATAAATAATCATATCACATTGTCACTGACCGCAAAAACATTTTAAAGGAGAGATTAGGGTGGGTAGTAGATATCAAGCAGACGGAATCGCTCCTGCACCTCTTACACCTGCAGAACGAGAAGCGGATCCCCGAAGATTGCAAGATTTAGAAACGTTAGTTTGGACACCACGTCACTCGTTAACAGATCGTCAAATTGACCAATTCCTCGTCGTCAGCCGGTCTGTGGGTACCTTCGCGAGAGCACTGGATTGTTCTTCGTCCGTTAAACAACCCTCACTGCATATGTCGGCCGCAGCAGCCTCCAGAGACATTACCTTGGTGAGTTTGAATATGTGATTAAATCTTCTTCATCGAAAGATCAAGAAAATCTTTCTTGTTCAGTTCATGCAATGTCAAATCTCAGATTATACATAGTTCCAGATTCTTTTTTGAAGCTTCAATAGTATTTCTTATTTAGAATTAAACATGTAATTTAGATAGTGTAATTAAAACAATATTTCTTTTTGCAGTTCCACGCAATGGACACTCTTCACCGACATAATTATGATGTGGCGAAAGCCATGTCGTCCTTAGTACCAAGTTCCGGACCTGTATTATGTAGAGACGAAATGGAAGAATGGAGCGCGTCCGAAGCAAATCTTTTCGAAGAAGCTCTTGACAAATATGGAAAGGACTTCGCTGATATTCGTCGAGACTTTGTGAGTATTCTATCCTAACATCATTTTAATAAAAATTCCTATGGATATTTCCCATAATGTGGCTAAAAATAATGAATAATGTATTTTATAATTTAAAGCAGTATGTTGAATTTTCGAGATTTCTTGTTTGATCTATAAAGAATATAAAAAAAAACATTAAAAGATTTCAAAGATTGATTAATAAAAATAAATTTAATTAATTGCAGCTCCCATGGAAAACATTAAAAAATGTTATCGAGTACTACTACATGTGGAAAACGACGGACCGCTACGTACAGCAGAAAAGAGTAAAGGCTGTCGAGGCTGAGAGTAAATTGAAGCAGGTTTACATCCCAAACTACAACAAGACTCCTGTCTCGTCAACCGTGTCCTCGGCTGCTACAATAATTCCTCTTGGAAATAGTAATAACAATAGCAACGGTAAAACAGCAAATATTCTCAACGGTAGCAGCAATGGCAACATAACCAGCGACGGAGGCATATTGATGATAGGAGTCGGTGGAAAGCCTTGCGAAAGCTGTCAAACGATGCAAAGCCCCCAGTGGTATGCATGGGGTCCCACACATATGCAGTGCCGACTCTGTCAACCCTGTTGGCTCTATTGGAAGAAATATGGAGGACTCAAGGTACTTAATAACACAAAAATTAAAAATTTTATCCCTAAAAATCACGTAAAATTGAATTTTGGGATTAGAACTTGGATCCAACACCTATAATTTAATTTATTTGAAACGAAAACTCTAAATTTAGTTGAAAAATATCTAGAACTCACAAGAATTCATTTAGAATTAACTTTAGTTTTTATTTTTAAGTTCTACATTCTAATTACTAATTTGGTATTATTACAGATTCCATCGCGGATTGACGATGCTGATTTGGAACGTAAAAGAGGAGGAGCGGGTTCAGATGAAGAGGGAAAAGGCATAGGTGGAGCTCATAGGCCACATCGATGCAGCATCCCATCTTGCGGGAAGGAATTTAAACTAAAAGCACACCTTAGTCGTCACTACGCGAGTGCACACGGTGTTGATTTACGCGGTGCAGGAGGCGGTGGCAGTGGAGGCGGAGGTTCACCACGTCCAGTTATGAAAACTAGATCCGCATTTTACCTGCGTACATCAGCACTAGCTCGGGCCGCGCGTAGACTTTGTGCAGCGCAATTGCGAACTCGTCACGCAGCTCGTGCTCCTCATCAGCCGGTTAATGCTGCGCCGTTGAGACATTTGTGTACCTCACCACAGTTGATGACTAAGAGTGCGACAGAACTTCGTATCTTGGCCAGAGCAGTGCGCCCTCGACCACGTGCTCGGGTCACAGAAATCGCCACTCGAATCGGTAAATATCCGACGCCCCGACATCCTGGAGACTGGGATTGGCTCATCCTCACTACACCTGGAAACCGAAAGCAACCGGATCATGTCTCGTTTCCGCGACCTCCAAAAGCAGCAGGTTCGTTCAACAGATTGAACCATTCATAATTAAATACATTAAAAATTAATTCCTTTTGGATATTTTAGAAAATAACATTTTAAATTTATCGATCTTGAATTTATAAATATGTTTGTTAATTTCCAGACGGTAGTTTATTGTACGAAAGAATCCCCAACAAACCAGAACTAGACAGACTGCCATTAACACCCCCACAACCTCAGCCTGCCATGCAAGCACAACAGAACCTTTTGAAACGTACAAGGCCTTTCGATGAGATTAACGGTTCCGATGGTAAGTCTCTAAAAACACTATTTATCCAATCTTCCGGGATGCTTGCATGAATTTCCATATTGAATATTATCTCTGTTTGTTGGCTTCTACTCTGATGTGGATTGGGACGAAGGTAAAAAAAAA
>CAJFCO010000095.1:1477657-1500000 GCA_904066015.1 Synergus gifuensis | reverse complement strand
ATCCTTTTGAAGCACATAAGTTTTTTGGAATCGTTGAAATACATGTGGAGTTGTGTGGACTTCGTATACAGTTGTATGAAATTCATGTGCAGTTACGTGGAATCTGTGTAGAGTTATATAGAGATGTGTGGAGTTTGTTTGGAGTTGTTCGGCATCTATGCAGTAACTATATGGAATTTGTTTGAAGTTGGGTAAAAATACTTGTGGATTTTTATGTAATTGGGCAGAATCTGTGTAGAGATCTGTGGAATCCGTATAGATCATTTTGCAAATCACGTGGAATCTGTGTCAAAATATATTGAATCTGCGTAGGACTCATTCATGTGTGGAATCTGTGTGGAGTTGTATTGAATCTGTGTGGAATCTTTATGAAATTGTGTTGAACTTTTTTGGAATCCCCGTGAAATTGTGTGGAATCCGTATAGAGTTATGTGGAATGTGTGTTAAAGTAAGTGAAAACTGTGTGAGATTCCTAGAGAGATGTGTAGATTCCGTGTGAAGTTGTGTGGAATCCGTGTAGAGTCATTTGAAATTGGTGTGGAATTGGTATGGAATTCAAGTGGAGTTGTGAGGAATCCGTGTAGAATTATGTTGAATCTGTGTGGGACTTATTCATGCACAGTTCTATACAATATGTGTAGAGTTGTGCGGAATCTGTGTGAAGTTGTATTGAATCTGTGTGGAATCTCTGTGAAAGGTGTATTGAATCTGTGTGGAATCCGTGTCGAATTATTTTGAATCAGTGTGAGATTCACATGGAGTTCAGTGGAATCCATGTGGAGTTGTGTGGTATCTGTGTATTGAATCTATATTCAATTTGTGTGAAAGTGTATTGAATCTTTATGGAATCTGTGTGAAGTTATGTTGAACTTGTTTGGAATTCTTGTTAAGTTGTGTAGAATGCGTGTATGGTTGTGTGGAATCTGTATAAGATTTCTATCGAACTATGTAGAATCTCTGAAGAGAAGTATGGAATCCATGTGGATATGTATGGGATCTCTATAAAATTATCTGAAATCCGTGTGAAATTGCCTGGAATCCGTTTGAAATTGTCTAGAATCCGTGTGAAGTTATGTGAAATTCGTGTATAGTTGTGAGAAATTTATTCGTAATTATTATAACGTTGTCTGAAATCTGTTTTGAATTTCTGAAAAAATTATATAGACTCGTGTAAAAAACATACACAGTTCAGAATCTATTGAAAATTTCCATGTTTTTCTACATAGCAACATTTTTTCACAAAACTCCTTTTTAGAGTCACCCGACTAAATAACAATGTTAAACCTTGCTCCAAATGTTTTAATGACTCTATTATAGAATCATTATTTCCATATATATTCCCTGCGCAGCACATTCACTATGTGGGTTAAAAATCAGAAATTTTAAAACGTGAAATATAAGCGAAGCGAAATGAGAGTAATTAAAAGAATCGGTGTGCAATTAGCTTGGTCTACAAGCAACCGTTTATACTTGAAAAGTCTCACTACTGGAAGCAGTTATTATGATTCGTGTACGAAGTAGTTCACGTAATTTTACTGCGAAACCTTAGGTGGGCCCATAAAATATTCCTTCCCATCCAAAAGCTCGCTTACATGACTTATTCAGCATTTCTTACATGAATCTTAGAGAGAAAGGGCGAAAACCTGATCACGAAGCAGGTAATTAGTGTTTCATGTTAATTTCAGCTCAAGAAGTTAAATGCAGTGCGAGTAGCGCGAGTCAGAAATTTCATGTTCGCTTTTATTTTACGACTCTCTTCTCTTCATATTCGAAAAATAGTTTATTACAAGAATATTCACGTCGAAATTTTGTTCTCACTTTCCTTAATACATTTTTTTTTCATGTTTCAGGTATGTAAGCCACGTTAAAAATCATCAGTAATCAAAACTTCAGGATGGAGAGGGTGAGATATTCACTATTTCAAAATTCAAATGATGTTCCTAAACCCCAATGTCTGAAGAAGGTAAATAAAAAGTTATCCAAGAATATAATTCGAAGGTTATTGGCAAGATATAATCACGAATTAGCCCAAACTATTGAGGAAAACAGGATTAAGGCTTTCGAAGACAAACAGAGAAATAGGAAACTGACCACTGAAATACAATCTCTTTATTATTAATAATAAGTAATTAATTAATAATTAATGATATGCGCTAGTCGTGTGGATGTGACACAAACTTTTTTTTTCAAAATTCGTAATATCGGAGATTTTAAATTTTTGCAATTTTCGTTGTGGAGAGCCGCTGAATCTGAAACGTTGTAGAAACTCTGGAGGCATTCAGACTGAGACTTTAATTGTGTGCTTAACCTCCGTTAATTCTGGTCAAGTGGGTTGATATTTAAACCTCCATCGTGACTCGACACGATTCTCAAAAATCCATATCGCAATTTAGTTTCAAGTCTAAAAGGAACCTAAGTTTTTTCTTTTTAAATCCAAGTCTAAAGTTTTATTTTTCTAAGTAATCTAAAACATCTCTCACTTTTATTACGTAAAATTCCATTCCTTTTTTATATTAATTAATAAATTAATATAACCTCAGTCACTGTGGGAAAATATATGTACTTTTAGTATCGATTAATTAATTTACACTTTTTATTACACTTGGTTATCAGCGCCTCTCTTTTTTCCTACGTAGAATTCGTGAACCATTTACCTTGTTATCGATCGGTTCTTTCCCTTTCAGTGCTGCCAGCCAACCTAGTTGATAAAGTCAATTCCTTAAAAAAATTAAATTTCAAATAGAAGAGAAAATCAAATAGTAAAACAAATTGTTTTTCAATTTTAAATTATCTTGTTGGATATTTTCGTGTATTAGAAAGTTTTCAAGAATACCAACTGTCGATAAGTTTTCGAACTTGGAGACTTGCTTCGATTTTTGTTTTCTGAAGAAAACACCGAATTTAGCCAATAGATGGCAACATAATCTCGAAACTGTGAATAGATTTTTTTTATTAAAAGAAGAGAAAGAACATTTTACATTTTAGTAAATCTACCTTAAAAATAATTTTTCCATATTTTACAGTAATTTCTATTTAAATTTTCAACTGTTTTTCAAAATGTCTGGAGATATTTCTATTTAGTTTCCCAAAGAATTTTAACTCTTGCGATTTTTATTTCATCGCCTTCACGAAGATCAGAGATACTGCTACGATACAGGAAGTACGACACCGAAAATAATCGAGATTTACTGTCGGAAATGTTCACGTCGACGAGCACAATTACGTCCGATTCGTTGCTATTGGCAGTTCCAATTTCTCAAACTAAAAAGTCTTTAAATCTCATCATTACTCATCGAATATCGCTATAAAAATAGGGTAAATTTCTTTTTTATCGTATAAAAAAATAATTCACGTCTGAAGTTAAATATCGCAAGGTTATTTCAATTACTTAAAAACCTTTTTACTTATTTCCTATATTCCTACATATTTCACTATTTTCAATTTCCAGCTTTGCACTGTCCTTTTGATATTCGAGGACGCTGTTTACCCTTGTCTCGATTAAAAATTTTTGAGAGCCCTCCTAAATTGAAAGAAAGCTCAATGCAAAAAACAGAATATTACTTTTCTAAAGCTTTCGCTTAATAGAATTAAAATTGAGAAAGTTCAAAGATAAATGACGGAGCTTTTTATCTCCTCACGTCAATAGCACGTTTGATCAAATTTTTCAATGGGAATTTTTCATTCTTTTACCTGGAACAGTTTTCTCTATCTATCTCTCTCCCTTTCTCTTTCTCTCTCTCTCTCTATATATACATATCCTCAGTATGTGGCCGTACTTTAAACCTTAATCTATCCCCATTTGAACGACAATGTCGTTTCTCTGCACCAGTGCACCACAGGCGATAAAAACTTTTCGAGTTGTCATAATCGTAAAACACAATCGCCGCATTTAGTACAAACCCAGTGTAATTTCAGTTTAATAGACAAAAGAAACATTTCTCAATTCAGAAAGGCAATAATAGAAAAATAAGTGCTTTACAAAATTTACAACATAGGCAACTTTAAAAAATTCAACTCAGAAAAATAAAATTCACACTCTCTGGAGTTTTCCTTAATAAAAAAGGGCGTGTTCTAAAGAGAAAGGGGCGTGGATAAAAGTAGGCGTGTTCATAGATTGAAAGGGGCGAGTTTAACTAAAAATAGTTGCATTAAAAAAAAACATACACGTCCTTTAATAAAAACAAATAGGCGTGGCCAAAGAATGAACTGGGCGTGGCATAATGAGAGAAATAGACGTGGTTTAATTATAATTGCTTGTTCAACTATAGAAAGGGTGTGTGCTATAATAAAAAGGATACGTTATTAAAAAGGAAAAAGGTATTTTAAAAGGAGCTCGCAGAAATAGGAGTGGTTTAATGGGCGTGGTAAAACAATGGGCTTGGAAATGTAAGAAGGCGTGATTTTATTCAAATGTACATTTTTAAAGAAGGAAATGGTTTTTTGTTTTGGTGATTTATTTTGAAAAAAGAAACGTGGAAAATTGAAGAAAATAGGCATTATTTTAAGGATTGAGGTGTGGCTAAGTGGGAAAAAATGCGTGGGTTTATGAACAGGGTGTGTTCCACGTGGATATCTGGTGTAATTTAAAGAAGTGGGCGTGTTTCTGAAATAAGGGGGTCCTGGTTTTTACGAAGGGGTGTAGTTAATGAAGAAAATGGGCGTGTCTTGAAGGTAAAGGTAGTTTGTTCTTTGTCTCCGTTTGTTATTGAGATGGGCATCGTAAAGGGAATTTCAAAGGATGTTAACAGATTTTATGAGTTGATTAAAGTATGATGACAGTTAAAATAGTCTGCTTACAGGATCTGAATTTATAGAGGGATGGAGGTCGAGAGAGCAATAGAGAGAGAATGAAGAGAGAATGAGGAGAGAATCGGGCAGGGTAGGATGTTTGCTGCGGTGGTGGAGTACGCATGGGGAATAGGTGAGGCTTGCTGGGGGGTGTTTGAATGAGATCAGAAGGGATGAATGGATCGGGGTCACGAATACCTGAATCTATATCTATACATGTATATATATATACGTATATATTTATATACATGTATATATGTATATTTTATATACCTGTCCACCGCAGATACCGTACTCGTTGCGAGTAACGCCGTATCCAGACCGTTTTGACGTCATTGGTAAAATTTTCAACGTTTTCACGACCACAACTTCACATAACAGGAACAAATTTATGCCATCAATATGTTTTATGGTTTCAGTGAGTTAAATAATGCTCTGTAAATTTGAGCGAAATTATTCTGTGGCTTCACAAAAATAACTCTAACTTAAACTATGGAAATGTTCCATTTTTAAAAAATTAGACAACCGATTATTTTCTTATTTGATTATCTAGAGAACTTGTGCAAATTAGTTCAAACTGTGAACTATTCAGAGAATATAATCCACCTCCGGATTCAAGTTATATAACAAAGTTTAGTCTTCAGTGTTCGGGGACAAATTCCCCAAATAGTTGGATTAAACTCCCTTTGCCAGTTTCTGTTGCAGCTATTTCCAGTGATAAAACTAATTTTTTATTAAAATGAAATATATCTTATTTTAAAAAGATATCACCGTCGTCTTTTTTCAATACAACCATTTTTTACATTGAAACACACCTATTTCTCAAATTTATACGCCTCTTTTTAAAAACACGCCCCTTTCAATATTTGACCACGCCTTTTTATTCACGCCCCTTTTCTCTTTACGTCACGCCCATTTTTATTAAGCAACGCTCCAAGGAGTTTTAATCAATATTATTATTTGTAAAAAGTTGCTTTCTGATATTCATTCAGTTTTGCTTCTGACACGTGTGTGTTGAATAAAAAAAGGGATACATGAATTTATCTAGGAGCGGTTTTCTTATATTTCTCAAGGACGTAGCGTTAATCATGCGAACTACAACGGGACTTGGAGTGCCATAAAAATGGAAAAGAATTTGTCTATTAAACTCGACGACATACTGTGCCCCCAGGATATCGATCAAGGTTCCACGAGGAATGAGCGTGATGAAAGCTTGTGGCAAGCGAATCTTATTTAAATTGAAAATTGGGGCTCTCGGTTCATCACATTTTCGTTTTCTTATTTCACAGTAAATGTAACAGACATGCGAATCTCGGAAATTTCTCAAAATCTGGAAAACCCCATGAAACCCTTAGAAATATTTTAAATCCCTTAAAATCTCTTGAAGCCTCTTGCAAGCTTTTGAATTATTTAACAATCTTTTTTTTATATAGTTTTAGAATTAGAACTAACATTTCATGCAAGACGAACTTTCTGAGATGAACAGAATTACAAGTAGACCATCTCAGAAGCATCGCGTCTGCAATGATTATTATCTCTAGTGACTTAAGGCATCTATTTTCTTTCCCTCATCTATTTGCGGTGGCAGCGCAGCGGTCGAGAAACAAATACATTTTACACAGGAAGTGTTGGCTTATCACGAGAAATATGAACGTGGTTTGAATACGAGTAACGTCATTACTCGAGTTTCAAAGACAGCGCGATTCGCTCCGTCAAAATTTAATCTCGATCCTTTGTCTTATCTTTGTCTCTTTTCTTTGTTGCACAGAAAGCCAGAATTAGTTTCAAGCTCCCAAGTGGCTTGTTAAACTCGTAATTTATTGATAATCCTTAAAAGCGTTTCCCGCTTTCAGAAAAGCTTTTAAAATATTTTAATTTTAATTGCAGGAGTAATTATTACTTATGATCAATGATTATAATCATTGATTGTCTCGAGACTAAACAAATAAAGCAATCGTTGTCCCTTTCTTCTACACAGGCAAACCACTTAAACATTCAACTTAGATGAGGTCGCAATCTGCTTCGGAAATTAGTTTCGTTACCTTTAATTACATCCATTTAACTCTGTCCAATCTCTATAATGCACAAACCAAGTGTTACATAAACTTCGTTTAAATTCTCATCTCTTGTGGGTGATAAAATTTGTAATCGAGTATCGTAGAAGCAGCTGTATTCCCACCTAATGTGATAATCCTCAAACACAAATGGACCTTGTAGAACTCGACCTTGACATTCGTCTCGTGAGCCAACCTCTATTTACGCTTAGTGGTCGTCCGGCTACGAAAACTTTTTCCGCTTTCCATTTCATTAAATCCCGACACTTCACTTCTTTGACGATCACACCCAACATTTTCAATATTTTGTCTAACTAAACATAGACCCTTACCACTGCGTTTCAATTGGCTGACTAAATACTGACCTGTACTTCTCGCCCCCTCCCCGCTAACATCATCCATTCAATCTTCCCTGTCCCCTCCCTTTTACCCTCCCTTCTCTCCACTCTCTCAGATACCTATAAACTGACCTGTACTACTTATTTTGTAAATCTCCTTGCCCCTCCCCCTACGCGCTCATTCTTTTCCCTTTCCCGATATCCATCTATTGCCCCTCCTTCTTGTTCCCCTCCCCCAACTACTGTCCATACGCAAATATCTACGACTAAACACACGCCTCCTTTGTCCCTCCCATTGCCCCGCCCATTTTCCCCTCCGATACTAAGCAAATAACGCCTCCATTGTTCTTGACCCTCTACTGTTCCTCCCCCGTTCAGTGTTTCTGCCTTTCCCCCGCCCTAAACTCTGACGCTTTCTCTCTGTCCCTCTATTCGCTTCTCCTTTCATTTTCCCGCCCCTCCCATCATTAACCATACACTAATACATTCTACTAAGTCAATCTCCCCCTCCTATTGTGACGCCTCCTCTTATACTCGTATATTTGCCCCTCCCATCTCTTCCCAGTCCATTTACCACCCATACACTAATCTCTACTACTAGGCACAAACGCCCTACCATATTCCTCCCCCTTGCCCTTGTTCCTCCCTCCACTTTAATTCCTTCTCTATACATTCG
This sequence comes from Synergus gifuensis, assembly GCA_904066015.1. Lineage (NCBI taxonomy): Eukaryota > Metazoa > Arthropoda > Insecta > Hymenoptera > Cynipidae > Synergus > Synergus gifuensis. The sequence continues at coordinate 1,492,144 of CAJFCO010000095.1, read as the reverse complement.
CTTCTTCGCCCCTCTACTAAGCCTTCCCATCTCCTTTTCGTGCCCCCTCCCCAAGTCTCTAAGGTTTCTCCCCTTTCTCCTCTAACAATAGAAAATTAATGTTTATATTTAGAGAACAAAAATGAATCAAAATTAGCTTATCTGACTGTTTCAAACAGTTGTATAATTCCTTTTGAAAATTTTTTTATCTGTAGAATATTATTAGATTGAAGATTAAATTAAAAATTAGCAAACCACTTTAATTTTAATGTACGTGTTTGAAACTATATCTGTATTTATAAGAGTAGAGACTAATCTCTCCACGAAATAGCGAACATTTTATTACCGTTAAAATACATTTACAGATACTAATGGAGGCTTTATATCTTAATAAACATGAGTCACACTTAAATGTGTTGCGAGGAAATTGGCTTTGTCCCCTTTGTTTTCCCTTTATCAATAGAAGAACCCGTACAACAAACGGTGAATTCGAGTCTGAAAACTAAAGTCTCTTATCTCGAGATAAAATACTTGTTGACACTTTTTGTCATTTATCAATTAAAAAAGAAGCAACAAAGTTTGAGTTTTATTTATTTATTAAAGAATACAATTTTCTATTAAGATAATTTAAAAGCCCCTTCTTAAATTTTCTCTCTAAAACATGGATACGAAAGTGGAAAGACGGCCCGAGGCATATTTGAGCTTGACATATTTTAGATAGACGAGAGTTGAAGGTACTACCCCGTAGAGACACTTTACTAAGTCAGAGGCGAGAACCTGGAACATGCATGTATCTGAAAATTGAAAGAAAATGATAAGGGTGTTCTATTTAAAAACTAGGCGGTCTATATCTTAACTCTTTTTATTTTCTCTCTTAATAATTTTTTCACTCTTATTTTCATTTCTTTTTGGTGTCAATCAAATTATTGATTCGTTTTTATTATATATCTCAATGGTCAATGGGTACAGTTATGGCAAAAAGATGTGGTCAAGAGGTACAATCAAGGCAGAAGAGCGTGGTCAAGATAAAAACAGATAAGGTCAAAAGGTATACTGAAAACAAAAAGGTGTATTCAATACAAAAAGGCGTGTCAAAATAAAAAGGCGTAGTCAAGAGGTACAGTCAAGGTAGAAGGGCGAGGTCAAAGTAAAAACCCAAAAGGTCAAAAGGTTCACTGAAAAAAATGTTTACTCAATGGAAAAGGGTGTGGCTAAAGGGGCGTAATAAAAAGGCGTGGTTAAGAGGTACAGTCAACGCAGGAGGCGTGGTTGAGATAAAAACAACAGGTAAAATGGTGCACTAAAAAAAATGTGTACGCAATAGGAAAGGCGTGGTCAAAGGGGCATGCTTGAGATAAAAAGGCGTGGTTAAGAGGTGCAGCCACGAAAAAAGGGCGTGATAAAAGGGTACAGTCAAAACAAAAAAGTTAAAGCTAAAAACATAGTCACAGATCAAAAAGAAATTTCTATTTAATAAAGATTTAAAAACTTTCGTCTTCTAACGTAATTTAATTCGAACGTAGTTTGAAAGCTTGAGATATTGAAAATTGCACAGGAAATTGATTTAGTTGCGAAAGGTATTTTCAGTTCAAAGGAGTTGAATAGTTTTAATTAGTTTTCGAGAAAGTGATAAAAGAATCGAGAAAGTTGGCGAATTTCCTGCAAAATTGTGCATCATTAGAGGTAAAATATTGCAGAAATTTTTTAATGTCAGGTCTTAAATGAAGCCCGCTTTTTGATTTATTTTATTTTCCAATACACGTTCTCTCCAGTTCCGTTAATTCAAAGAAGTAACTTCAACAAAAGATCGAAGAATTATACGAGCGTCATAAATACGTTAATGTGAATTTTGCAATTAGCAGGCGTTCATTTTATGCGAGAATCAGGAAAAAAGAAAAGAAAAAGAAAGGAAAGAAAAAAAAAGGAAATAAAAAAGAGAAATAGAGGGAAAATTAAATAGAGCTAAGAGAAGAATTTTACGCTAACAATGGCTAGAGTTCGTGTTGGATTACTTCTCGCTCGCCAATCTACAACATAGATTCGATAAATCACATTCGAACGACTGGAGGTGTTTTGGAAACACTATCACGTTCGAGAATCTATCGAAATCCAATTGATTCATGGATTGGGTATCTCATTGTTGTGAAAGGGGTGAGGGGAGTCAAATTCCATGAGTTTCATCTACATTGAGATTATAGTGGGTAGCTTTAAGAGCCGATCTCCAGTTCGGTAATTAGATTGGTTTTTCCTCCTACACTGAAATAAAAAATCCTCTCAAAAATAAAGTTCACTCTAATGATAAATTCCCTGAATTTGGTCACAGTTCCCCAGATAATAAAATCAAGGGATTGACCCACTTATTCCGGTAACATTGCATTTTTCTCTAATAACTCATCACTATTTTCCTGATATTCTTTTCCTTGTTTTCTTGATCCGAATTGTTTTTCTATGAGTGACATTTCGACTGAGTAAAAAAACAGATTTGACATGGATGTGTTTTCAAACAATAGAGATGTTTTATAAAATACCCAAGACATACTTTTTATTTTACTTTTTTTAACGTATTTATGTTAAAGAGAAAAAGAAAATAGAGAAAAACTGGTAAGCTTAAGGTCAAAAATATTTTCTCGAGACCTTGGGCAAAGTTTCTCACACTCCCTTCACCAAGTCTTGTCACTTTCTGTCTTTGTCTTTTGGTAATCAATGCAGAATAGGATTAGTGTCCGATGTGTATCCTTCTAGTGACTCGACTTAATCCGCTCTTTTGCGACTGAAACTCGCAAATTCCCTGATTCGTTCGAGTCTCCATTTATCGTCGAATTATGCCTCTCGTGGGAAGCCAGTCGAGCTTGAAATGAACCTCTTGAAATGTCGAGAAAGGGGTAAACTGTACTCTCATCTTTTTGAGCCATTTCCAAGGTGACTTTAACAAACGGCTCCCATCTGCTCCTAAAATTTCTCAATTACAAAGTACTTTGTTGAGAAATTATCCAACTTAATTGAATTTGCTTCAACAAAGTCCCTCGCATCAAGCGACTTTTCTCGAAAATTCAAAAACCTAGTCAGCATTCAATAGTACCTAATTTGCAAAGAAAATTCTTGCTGTGCAACTGACTTCAATTTTTTAGTCCCCCATAAAAAAATCGACGTCAACGTATTTTAGTAAAATTTCCTCTTTAAAATATTTAAACCGTCCCAAAGAAGCATACACGGCAACCGCATCGTCCTCCGCAATGACCCAGTATGAAAGCACCTACCTCAGATTCTAACCCAGTTTATAGCTTGGCTGCAACTGCCGAGGCACAAGGAAACTTTTTTTTTTCTCCTTTAGTTATTCTGCCAAAAATAGTCGAACCGGACCGGTCAACGAACGATTCAATAAAAAAAACTTGGCATGGCAATCCGCGACTCTGCAAAACTTCTCTGACTAGACACTAATTCCAATAAAAATCGAAAAGAAACAAAGAGAAGATGGTAGAAAAACGAATATAAGCGATAAATACATTTAGAACCGCCCCTCTTTTGAAACTCCTCCCACAATACTCCTGACCACTCCCTTGTATCTTAACCACGCCCCAGTCACACCCATTTACCCGGTAATCACCAAGTTTACTCACCACGCCTCTTAAGTAGGATTTAAATCGACTACGCCTATTTTTTGGCTCCTCATAACCACGCACATTTTACTCGATTAAACTCCTCCCATTAGCCTTGATTAGCCCAATTTCCTGGATTATCTTATATTTTTTACTCCTCCCTGTAACCTCGACCACTTTTCTGAATTACCTAAATTTTATTCGTCCCTCCCCTTAACCACGCCCACTTCCAATCAATTATTATACTTCAGTTGGCCCTTCCTATTAACCACGCACTCTTTTCTTGATTACACGTACTTTGCTTGGCCTCTCCTTACACCTCGCCCACTTTAATCACGCCAATTTTAATTGGCCCCTCCCCTTAACCACGCCCATATAAAAGTAAAACACCCATTTTAATTTAATTATGATATTTTCACAACCAGGTTCTATTTTTCAATCTTTTCGATTAAAAAAATCTTTCAATTCTTCTTGGAATTTCTTTTTGACTCTTCTTTTAGTTTGATTCTTCTTCTGTGGGTTTATTAATGTTTTGATTTTGTTTCCTCTTCAAGTCTAATAAAAATCTCGAAATATTAAAAGTTGCCTGGTACATAGTCGGATTCTATATACCAATGAGTGTAAATGAAACAAGGACAAGCTTCATTATCGTTTGACGTTGACGTTGACCTTGACCTTGTTTGAAGATCCTGTTGGATGTTCTACATAATCAAAATTTACCTGGAAACAGGATATTAAGCTCTGGATATCAAATATTGGTTAGCGACCTTGCTGAAACGTGTCCGATCCCATCAATTGGTATGTCAGCGTATTTTACACTCGGATTACCCAGAAAATTCAAGATAACCCGGAAAAGCTCGGAAAGAGCTCGCGTAAAGCTAGGTCGTTAAATAACTGTTCCGAAGGTGGTAACCATATGATGAGGCTCTCTTTTCTCGAATCCAGAAAAGGCTGATCTGAGAGCTTTAGTCGTTTGTGTCAGCACTCTGGTACCGGAAATGACCTTTGCTGGTACTAAAATTCAAAAGAAAAAAAAAACGAAAACAGGAAACCTTTTAGAAAAATAAAATATTTTAATAATAAAATTTTTCAAAAAATTATTTTTAAGTTTTTTCAATTTTCTTTTCTTTTCAAATAAAATTTACTCAAAATTGCTCTCTGGTCTTACAAACGTCGATAAAATAAATTTTAAAAAAATTGAATTTGAAGAAGACTCATACGCCCCCTTTGTAATATTTTATTTTATTAAATCTTGTATTGGTGTTTTTTTTTAAATATTCTTGTAGGAAGACGAACTTTGTTTATTTAGTAATAACCATTCTTTGAGAAAGACTCCCACGCATCAATTCTATATAAGCCAAGAGAAAATACATTTTTTTGCTCGAAAGTTTTGCTTCAAATGTGTTTGAGAATCCGCAAGACTATAGATATAAAAGTTTATAAACTTAAGATATTTGGAATTTTTTAAACTTTTTAAAATCCCTGAAATCTTTGGAAAATTATTAAATTTTAATCGAAAAAAATTCTTGCACCCTCCAAAACGAGGAAAAATTAACTTCTTGGCTGTCTTGGATTTTACTGACCCTTGGGTACTGAACTCTCTCAATTTATTTTGATTTTCTAACTTCCTGCAGGGATTATTGAAAAATAAATAAAAAGCGTTCCCTCTAAGTTCCGCTGAAGAAATAAACATTCTACTTTTTATTTTCACTCGGGAAATGGTACCTCGGGGATTTTGCGCTTTTCTTTCTTTTATACTCGTATTTTTACCATATACATCAACGTAGTGTATGATAAAAAAGTGCCATGAAATTTCTATCTTGAGAAAATAGACGACCCACGCGCTTCACATAAACGAAGGTGCTGATATTTTACGGATGTTTACTTTCAAACTGAACTCAAGATTATTTACGGGGATATTAAAAAGAATATTTTTTTTATAGCAAGCCATATTCGAAAATATGGGAAATTCCTTGTAAAGAGTTTTCGTATTAATGAATTTACATATTAATGAATTTAAATATAAATGACTTTAAACATTAAAATATTATTTAATAATTTAAATATCTCTAAATTCAGGATTGACATTGAACAAAAGGAATTGATTTAACAAACGTCAAAATTTTTGTTCCACTGAAAGCACAATTGGAAGAAAATTGTTCGGAGAAAGACGGATTATCGGAATCGGCTTATTAGAGCGTAAACTGATAAATTTGAAAGCTCTCGATTTTTTAGATAGAATGTCCTTGATTTTTTGTATGCATTATTTTATCTGTCATGTTATGCTTCATTTTTTATATATTTTTAAAATTTTATTTAATGCTTTTTAAGTTGTATTGTTGAATTCTTTATTTTTTTAGGAAATTTGGGGAAAGGGGCGGGGGCGTGACTGGCAAAAGAGTTGCTATCGGTCACACCCCAATGCCTTTTCAAAATCCCTAGTAATGCATTTTTGGAATCTGAAAAGGCGTTTTGGGGTGTGACTAAATGTGTACGTTCGGTCACACCCCAAAAGTTTTTTGTTTTTTATCGTCCTTAATAATATATTTTTAGTTATTGGTCACACCCCTCCTCATTTCTAATCCTTTATATAAAAATGAATAATTGAAGGGGGTCTGGAAAGGGTTTGGGGTATGACTGACAAGAGAATTACGTTCGTTCACACCCAAACGCCTTTTCAAAATCCCTAGTAATATATTTTTGGAATCTGAAAAGGTGTGTTGGGGTGTGACTGAAAGGGTGCGTCCGGTCACACCCCAAAAGTTTTTTTTTTAATCATCCTTAATAATATATTTTTAATGATTGGTCATACTCCTCCTTTCTAATCTTTCATATAGAAAATGAATAATTGAAGGGGGTATCTGGAAAAATTTGGGGTGTGACTGGTGAATTGGGGTGTGGCTGGTTCTCGGTCACACCCCAACTTTTTTTCCAAAATATTCTAGAAACCAATACAATTGAAGAAGAAATCCTGGAAAAATATAAAGGTGAGACTGAGCTGGGTCTGATGTTCAGTCATACCCCCTTTTTCCCCAAGATCCCTCGAAATTGAAATAATTGAGGGTCCTTCAAAGGGGGTCGATGTTTTTTTGATTTTTTTTTCACACCTTTGTTTCTGAAAAATAATGTTTTTAAAGGAAAAATATAAGTTAGAAAAAATTTTATTTTTAAGTTAATATCGTTTATATTGAAAATATATCAATTAAACGTAACAACATGGAGATAATAAAATTCGAAGTGATCTGTCAAATTTTCATGTTAAACGTGCAAGGTATCTTTTATACAACGGTATTTTGGCACAAGCCCCAGTGTGGGAAGGGTTACTTATGAACGTCGAAATCAATATAGCTACGCCGCAGCGGGATCCGGAATTAATTATTAAATCTCTGCAGTGTGGAAAGTGCGTTAAATTTCCCTACACAAAATTCAAATATTTGAAAACAATAGAATTGATCTCGTCAATAAATCCACAAGGATATCTGATCAAGGTCAGCTTTTCAAAATTATTATTTTCGATGTAAATTGAATTCAAGGTAAAGTCCAGTCGATTGAAATATACTCAATAAATTCTCCAAACACCTTTTTCTATGAGATTTGATCAAATGAAGGACATTTTCAATGGTCTAATTGAAGGATTCATTTTGTTTCCTATTTTTACCCCTTCATATTTATTCGGATAAATGAACGAGACTCGTTGCCACTTGTATTATGAATACTGAATAAGTTCTGGAATTATCAAATTCTAACCATCTGTTATTGATGTGATCATTACGTTTCATTTCATTTCCAAGTGTAGTCATCTGCTGAGGCCAAAATAATTTGCATTCCAATCAATTTCCGTCGACCATGATGGAGATTTACGCGAGTGATGCCAATCGCTTTAATTATGGAAATAGAACTTGACTGGGGAAAAGAATTTTATCACAATCACCTTGAAATCTTAAAACTGAAACTTTTCCAAATCGCAATTTCACCTACATCGTATATTTTCTCATTTTATATTCCATTAAAAGTGGTAATAAAAAAAGCGGTAATCCTTCTAGTAAAATTCAATAAAACTTCTCTTCCACTTTTTTTTTCAGCGACATATCATGTGCTGCAAATCTCTTATAAATTCACGCCACATGCTTTCGTCGTGTTCAGAAAAAAAATGTCAAGCAGAGAATTCCTGTTTCTACCCCTAATTTACAAGGTGTTCTTTATCACTGAAATTAGGTCTTTAATTTGATGTTTGACAAAATTTTTAATTAGCCTTTTCAGAAACTTTATCGAAAATTAAATTCCTTGACTTGAAAAAAATGCGACCCTGGAAAAAAAAAAAAAAAAAGAATCCCCACCTCAGGAAATTTTTTCCATCGAAGCGACCACAAAATCTATACCTGTATACATAGAGCGTTGAGTTAAAATATTTCTCAAAGGAAAATTCGAAGACCGTGAAGATAACCCCGAGGTTTAATCGCGACTCATGTTCCAGTTCTCACTAGCAGTGAATTGGCTCGATGTAACGTTTCTTTATGAGCTCCATCTGGTATAGAGTTAAAGGGTTTTTTACGAGGTCGCCGAGTTCCGTAAACTAAATTAGATTTAATTCTCTGAAGAATAAAGTTTTTTGTGTGGAAACAAAGAATTTCTAGGTGAAGAAGAATGATTGAATTATAAAATCTAGATTTATACCAAGAATTTATACTTTTAAAACCCCCTCCCCTTTTCCTCCCCTGCTCACTCCCTTCTCAATTCTTCTTATCCCCACACTTATTATATTTGTCCCTAATATTTATTTCCCTTTTCTCCACTTCTGTTCCTATTCTATCTTTCACAAATCCCCCCTCCCCTAACCTTATTACGTATATTATGTGCCTTAAATTGCATCTTTACCCCTCCTCCAACATTTTTCCTTATACATTTCAGCTCCTGTTATTTTCCCTCATTGCCCCCTCCCCCGCCCATACATTACCCCCTCCCACACCTCCTCCCCATCTCATATTTAAGTAGTCATCTATATCCTATTAATCTTTTCAGATCTCTGTATTCCAGTTCCTCTCACTCTTTTTACTTATAGCCTCCTCCCCAATTTCTTCCCCTATTTTCTTAGCCATTTGTTTTACTCCAAACATTGTTTCTCTTGCTCCCCTCAAATACGTTCTATACCCTTTTGCCCTTACTGTATATCGTGTAAGCCCCTAGAAATATTCTGCCCCTCCTCTGGAACCCTTTACCCCACCTTTCTACCTTCTGCACAACTATTTTCCTCTCTTCATCCCATTAAGCTCCTTTTCAATATCATATGTATGCCTCCCATTTCCTCCCCGCAAGCTCTTAGTTCTATCCCAGTGATATAAAATTTAGGATCGATGGAATAAAAAACAGTGTGTAAGTTCCAAACAAAATTATTAGTACGTTCCTATACGAAACTCTGGGAAAAGAATGGGGCAAATTTGTGGTGGAGGCCGAAAAGGGTTTTGGGAGGGGGGATATTAAGGTAATATTGGTGCGCGTTTTATTAAGGACGTATACAAGATGGGTGTATTTGTAATACACTAGAGGGGAAGGGGAGGAGATCCGTACGAGGTGGTGGCAATATAATGTCAATAATGATATAAGGATAATTACAGAAGTAAATAAATGGGGTATATAAAGGACAAGGTTATGGGTGTCTGACTGAGAATGGGGAGGGGGTAAGTGAGGCGGGGGGATTTTAGGGTAATACGGATGTGGTGACGATTAAAAGAGTAGGTGAGGGGATGTATACAGAATATTGAAAATGAGTGGCTTCAGAGGGGGGCAATAGGGATTTTTTGTGGTAGAAGGGGCGAAGGGACTATGGGAGGGGAGATTTTAGGGTATTATGGATGCGCGTTTTCTTAAAGGGGTAGAAAAGGTGGATGAATATTTAATACGGGACAGTTGGCAATTCAATGGTTAGGGGGAGGGGATATGGTGGAAGAGAGGCAATTTAATGTCAATAATGATGTAGGGACAATTAATAGAGTAGATAATGGGCGTGTATACAGGATAAGGACAAGGGGCGTCTTGAGGGGGAGAAGTAGGAGTGATGGGCGGAGGGGGTGGAGAGGGGTGGGGTGGGAGGGGGGTTATTAGATGAGATTGAGCTGAAAATTTATATGCAGCGAATTGGGAAATAGTGAGTGGGGACATTTAGGTCTGTTAAATTCTATCTAAATAATTGCGAATGTTTAACTTTTTTTTTTCGAAAAAGAAATATTATTTTCGGTAGAGTACGCTTCATGCGTAATTCACAGAATGTGCTTCGTCATTGTCTTTCTAGGTAGAAACGAACATTTCTCCTTCTGATTTTCAACAGACGACTGAAGAAGCGAATGGAGTAGAAGGAAAATGGAATTTCAGTTCAACTGAAATGTCATTTAAACGACATTACCACACCTCTTCCGGAACAAGAAACTCAAGGGAAGAATAGCAAGAAGGAACTTCCAGCAGCGTCAACCGTCAATTTTCCCTTTTTCAATATTACTTTCATATTTAATGGGCAAAAAGTTTATGAAAATGACATATTCTTATGTTTTTTACTATTTTCTGAATGATGATATATCCTGAGAATTTTCTTGGTGAAAAAGTCAAAAAAAAAAAAAAAAAAAAAAAAAACGGGGATCGGAAGTTTGTGGAATATTGAGTTACGAATTCTTTGAAGGAAGCAGACGTTTCTCATTGGAGTTTTTTTTAACCTTGACCTTGACTTTTGAAAGGCAAAAGCAAAAAACTCCATGCTTTTCAACTGCGGATAGAAAAAAAGTTCGAGTAGATGCCAGTCACGTATCCAGGATCTGAAAAGGTTTTGAAACTTTCGTCTATAATAATACGAAGAAGGTTTATAGACAATTTGAAAATCTAATATACATTTTTCGAGAATTTACTACTCTGTGAAGGACGTGCATTTTAAGAATTTCTGTATTAAGGAATATTTTCTGAAATTTTCTGAGAGTCTATAAAACCTTTCCAAAATCTATGTAACTGGAATGTAAATATCACATTTTCTGGTCACAAAAAATCGACATATGAGGAGAAGTGGAATGCGAAGAGAATTTGATGAATTTGCATTCCTTTGTCTTTCATTTTCAAACTTTAACCTTCGATAGTTTTGATAGCATGTGTGTGAGGAATAGAGCGAATAATTCGAAACGAATCGGACAAACTAGCAAAGTTTTTCACGTGAATACACATCAGCAAAGCGAGGGAAAAATATTTACTGCAATGTCATTTATTTTATCTTTATTTCAGTAGCAATAAAGATTTATTTGTTTTAGGATTCTACAAGAGAAAACTACATATTGCAATCTTTATAAAATAAAAAAAAAATAGCGTCTGAATTACTTCTGTTATGAAAGGACGAGATGAAATATAGAGTAATTGCTATTCATGCAATATCTGATTCATATTCAAATAAGTCCCTTCAGTGTGCAATAAAACGTGTCGCATATGTAATTTACACTCAATATTGACATTCGCGGTACACCAAGAGGAAATACTAATCAATTTCATTCATCAAACTCCCAGGAAAAGCTAGACCACACCAAGCAATACAAATGAAATTGCGCTGCTGAATATTTTAGAAAAATAAACTGGGATTGGTAAAACAAAAAAAAATGTTTCATTTTTTTTCTCCAGTGAGTTCCATCACATCAAAAACTCAAGTGTGGAGACCAGAGTCCTCCATCGACCCTTTTTTCCCCAACATTGCTTTTCATCTACCATTTTATATTTGCTCCCGTCTCGAAAACGATCGTCGTAATCGTCGGCGGTATTCAAAGACCTTTGAAGGTCACCAAGTTTATCCCCAAAGATAGATTTTGTAATAAACATAATTAAATATATATTCAAAAGTAAAAAAAATAATTTAAAGCGATCAAAATGAACAATTAGAGTTGTGAGCCTTAAAATGTATCAATGCCCCCTCCCCCAACCCTAGTCTCTTACCCTCCGAGCATGTTCCATACACCACCCAATATCCCCTTTAAATTTTGCTCCCATCATTATATATCTTGCCCTAGCCCCCTCACCCTATTTCTCTTACAACCCCCTCCCCATCTCTTATTTCCCAATCATATACTGCCTGTTCCTCCCCAATTCACCTTAAATAGTTTCCCCTTTCCAACCCTCCCCCCTAATTTTTAATCCCCCTCCCCGAAACCATCCTCCCTCATTTTTTGAGTAATTTCCCCTCCTCTACCCCTTGTTTCCCTGTTTTATCCCTCTTCCCAACCCCCCCTATCCTCTTTCCAGTCGTTTTCCCATCATCAGTCCCCACTCATATTTTTCTTAGTTGTCCGCCCCTCCCCGACAGTTCTCCACTATTTTATCAACCTTGTTCCCCATCAACCCGCTCCTCTATATTCTCCAGTCATACCCCCTCTCAACACACTATCCTTTATCCGTACCCCCTCCCATTATAAATACCCCCTCCCCATTATCCCTACCCCCTCTGCATTATCCTTATCAAATTTTTTATTTAATTAAATAAAAATTGCATATTGTAATAGCAATTAGATTTTCGCTTGACTAAAAAATTTAAATAGCTAATTTCCGGAAATAAAAGCAATTGAAAGTGTCGAGAACGACTTTGACTTCGTCTCTCCTCGAACTTGAAAGTTCCTTTCTGATTAAACTCGAAACTTGTCGGGAATCGGGAGCCAAGTTTTCACCTTCCTGCATTTCTCGCTTTCTCATAAATTAACTTCCCTCTCATCCTCTGTGCCGTCAAGTCGATGAATAATCTAAGCATTCACTATCCGACTGAAAAGAGGGATTGCAAAGCACCTCGAGAATTTGGGGCAATGAGAGTTCGTCTTTACTTGACTGGAGTAAACGTTCTTTAGAAAAATGTGCCAAACTTCTCTTTGCATCAATTTAGGAAAAGGCAATTTCTCCCTCGTTCAACTTTCAACCAAAACTTATTTTTCAAGTAAATGCTTTAGATTAAAATTTGTTAGATTAGTGTAACACGAGAAAACTGGAAATTCATCCCTATATGCCTTTGCAGACTCTCTTTTCTTTGCAACAAAAATTCCGTCACATTTTAAATTACGTGCTGCGAACAAGTTCGTGAGACGCTGAAACACATTTACTTGTGTCTTTGGAGAGCATTAAGTTCACTTTAGAGAGCTACCAGCCGGAAATACAGAAATAAGTAATAAAACCAGGAAAACCTCTTATGTCTATTAAATATTATAAAACGGTTGAAATATATTACTTACTCAAAAATAAAACGTTTTTATAAAAACGTGATATATAAATAGGGACATAAATGGCAAGAAATCATATTTTGATTCTCCACTCTGCCTATTTTCTCGTCAACGCCCCCTCCCCAACCCTCATTATCTACTTTCCCAGTCACCTCTTCCTCTTGTGTATACCTTCCGTACTTTCTCATTCATTTCCCCCTCTCCAATCCCCCCTCCTAAAGCCTACTAACACGTTTTCTCAGTCCTTTGCCCCTCCCCAACCAATCTGCTTTCCCAGTCATCTATACCTTCCAGCAATTCTTCCCTATTTTCTCAGTCATCTACCCTTCAAACCCCCATAACATATTTTCTTAGTTATTTGCCCCTCCCCAATTTTTGCAATCCTTTCACCCCCCTCTCATATTTTATCAGCCATCACCCCCTCCTCAACCCATCCTACCCTAATTCGTCAATCACCTCCCACTATTTTCTCAATTGTTCCCCCTCCCCAAGAATCCTCCCCTATTTTTCTGTCATATTCCTTTCCCCAACTCTTCTCTCCCCTATTCTCAGTTCTCTTCTACTTCCCAAACCTTCTACTTTATTTTTCCAGTCTGCCCCTTCCCAGTCATCCTCCCCTACTGTTTCAGTAAAATTCCCCTCCCCTATTATTCTCTCCCTTTGCCAGTTATTACCCCCTCTCCAATATTTTCCTCAACCGTTCTCCCCGATTTTCTCATCCTTATTCCCCTCAATGGCCCCTCCCCTATTCTTCCCAGTCTTATTTCCCTCCTTAACACTCCTCTCCTATTTTTTCAGTATTCTGCCCATCCTCAGCTCCCTCCCCTACTTTACTAGTCGTTTTCCCCCTCCCTAACCATGCTCCCCTCTTTTTCAGTCTTCTTCCATAGATCAGCCCCTCCCATATTTGTCGCAATTATCTGCCCCTCCCATTCTGTTCTCCGCTATTATCTCAGTTCTATTCCTCTTCCCTACCCCCTCCCCTACTTTCCCTAGTTCCCCCTCTCGGACCCTCCTATTTTCCCAGTCATCTCCCCAATCCTTTTCCAATTTCCAATCATACTTTTCCAATTATTTCCCCAATCCTCCTCCCATACTTTGCAGCCATTTCCCCCACCCCAAACCTCCTCTCATATTTTTCCTGTTATTTTCCCCTCCCCAATTATTCTCCCATATTTCCCCAGTCCTCGCCCCCTCCTCAACCTTATACCGAATTTATTTTGATGTTACATGAATATTTCTTAAAGAATGCAATAATAATGAATAAAAAATTGTATTATAAAAAAATTAAAAATACATATTATTGTTAATAATCGATATTTAATTTTTTTGTTACAGGTAAGCAAAGATTCTCAGCTAAGAATGACACATATTCCAAGAGTGGAAACGACTTTGTAACGTATTATTTGTATTATCACACCTCCTCTTTTTAATTAACTTTTTTTATAGGATTAAATGTCCTATGTGCTACCAAGTTTTAAGTTCTCGCAGTTCTCTGATTATAATGTTTAGTTATTATCTCCTTCCACTAGGTATGCGAAGCACTGAAAAGTTACACCCCGTACACAAATGTTAATTCATAATCTCCCTCTGGAGAGAAGATTATATATTGTCGGCCTTCCTCTAATCTAGTTATGTAATTCAAGTTACTTTAAATTATCATTTAATTGATTTATTATTATTATTATTATTATTAC
>CAJFCO010000095.1:1461977-1477647 GCA_904066015.1 Synergus gifuensis | reverse complement strand
TATTATTATTATTATTATTATTATTATTATTATTATTATTATTATTATTATAAGTTAATATTTTATTATAATTAGTAATTTTTCTAAACATTCTGTTTTACATTCTGACTTTCATTAACATAATTTTTTAAAAAATTAGTATAAATTTATAAATATCCGTAACAATAACCATTTACTCGCAAAACTCGAATGCCAAATCGCTATTTTGGTCTTTCCGGTTGGACTTTAAATACTCGGGTAGAATCATCGTTTTCACTGCAAAAGTTATATTTATTCAAGTTCAACCTTGAACGACAAATGAGGTATTTCTGCATCAGAGGGCAATGCCATTCCCCAGAAAATAATATTTGGGACCCAAATTCAATTTTTTTTATTTACTTTATTACGATTTTTTTTCTCTCTTTTCTTCGTTTATTTTTTAAAAATCCACCTCGAGGCGACACAAGGGTGCGATTTTTTATAGGAAGATCTCGAAACAAATTCAATTAAAGCTACACCGAAGAATTTCAAAACCACTCGATTGAAATCTATATAGTCCATAAAAATAAAAGTCTCATTTGACAGCAGTCTGGAATTCCAATTACGAGAACAATCTCATTCTGGATGGAAGTAAAGTTTTAATCGACACAGAAACCAGCTTTCCAACCACATCCATTTGATTAATCGTCCGGAAATAGATACGAATGTAAATTTTCAAATCTCATCTGACGAGAAAATTGAAGTTTTTAAGGAAATTCGGATATTACCCGGGAATTTAATAAAATCCGGGAACTGTCCTTGATTTTATTTTTTACGTGAAAAGTGGATTTTATTTAATTTCAGGAAGTCGTTTCCAGTTTAAAAAAACTTTTCCGGGTAATCAATCACAATATTTTTTATTTGACACTTGTAACTTTTGTTAACTCTCTTGCAATTTTTTTAATTATTTTTAAATCCTTTTAAAAGAAAATTTAAAATCTGTAAAATTCCTAGTGATTCCTTGAAATCACTTGAATTCTTAGAAATTCTGTAAAATTTCTTGAAAATCCTTAAACTTGTCTTCAAATTAATTAAAATTTTTTTTAATAACTTTAAAATCCTTTAAATTTCTTTAAATCTCTGGGAAAAAGTTAGTAGACACCCTGTTCAAGTTTTAAAATGACAGTTTTCGTTTCTGTGGCAAGGTTCGTCGTCGAATTAAAGTGCCATCTAGATTTTCAAATTCCTCCATATAGAAATGTGAATTCTTGTTCAAAGTGCTTCCGTATTTGTCGAGCAAACTAGACCGCCAAACTATTCTAACTGCGAATGGTACTTCTCAGGGGACTTGGAGTAAATCGATATCATGGTGGAGAACAATCAAATAAACGTTGTTTACACATGTAAATAAATGCACTCTCGGAAATTCACTCACTCAGACTTACATAATATCTGATCCTAAAAACAGCCTTGAGGTTTTGAATTTCCATTTTCGTAGTTAATTCTAAGCCAAACATATTAGCTTTCCCCATTATTGTATTTGGTATTTACCATTCTGATTTAGGAAGCTCGAACGAGATACGAAATTGTTTCGAGTTTATAAAAATATATTTTTTTTTTCAATTTCAATACTAGGATTTGAAAAATTCCGAAAAATTAACTTTAATTGGATTACGGTACTTTTTAGGCAGTTTAGAAATCATAGGGGTTGAAATGAGGTGGGTTCCACAGATGTCCGAGGGCTGAAACTTTTTAAGGCAGTTCTTTTGGCTCTATTCTATCATTTTCTGCCATAAAATTTTTGCGGTCGAAATTAGGGTACTTTTACGGAATTTTTTAAATATTAGGTACTGAAATAGGATGGTTTCCACGTATTAAATGGAGGTGGAAATTTTTAAAATAGTTTGTAAGGCTTTATGCTATTATTTTCTGCCGTTTAATTTTAGTTGCCAAAGCTAAATTACTTTGGAGAAAAATTTTTGTTCTTAAGGGTGGAAATAGGGTCGGTTCTGAAACTTTTTAAGAGAATTCTTAAAAAGTTCGGGCTGAAACTTTTTAAGAGAATTCTTTAGAATATATTCTATCATTTTCTGCCACGAAATTTCTGCCCGCAAAATTAGGGTAGTTTTGCGAAATTTTTTTAACTGTATGGGTTCAAGTAGGGTAGTTTTGACATATTCAAAGGGGTTTAAACTTTTTTCACTAGTTCTAAGCACTGTATTTTACTATTTTCTGCCGTTAAATTTTAGTGACCAAAGTTAGAATATTTTTAAGAAAAATTTTTAATCTTAAGGGTTGAAATAGGGTGGGTTCCGCATATATCCGAGGTATGAAACTTTCTACATGAGTTCTTTGAACTCCATTCATTCATTTTCTGCTACAAAATTTATGTGCGCAAAGTTAGAGTACTTTTGTGGAATTTTTTAAATCTTTGGAGTCGAAATAGGGTGATTTCCATGTATTATATGGAGAAGAAAATTTTTTAAGTAATTTGTACGAATGTATGCTACTATTTTCTCCCGTTTAATTTCAATAGTCAAAGCTAGGTTATTTTTAAGAAAAATTTTTGTTCATAAGGGTTGAAATAGGGTAGGTTCCGCAGGTGTCCAAAAACTGAAACTTTTTAAGAGAGTTTTTTGGGATCCATTCTATCATTTTCTGCCACAAAATTTTGGCACTTGAAATTAGGGTATGTTTACCGAACTTTTAAAATCTTAGAGGCTGAAATAAAATGGCTTCCACAACTTCGAAGGACATGAAACTTTTTTGTGCTTTTTTGACATCATATTTCGCCATTACTAAATTTTTGAAATGAGTTCCACATCCGCTAGAGGGATGAAATTTTTTATGTGGTTTATAAAGTGCCGCCGGACGATTTTCAAACCTTGGATGGATCTTGACCCAGTATTGCAGTATTTCATCCACGGATATCGTTTGTTCATGATTTAACGGATGAGACGACCTTCCATCTATTGTCCGCCCATTTTCAGTTCAACCACGAGTTCTACACTGTGGATGAGGTGACTGCGGGGAAGCATAGTTCAAAATCGATGCAACGGCTCCAGCGAAATGCTCAAAAGCACGAGGAAGACCAGAAAGAGGTCAAGGTCGTGCAGAGTCTTCTTCTTCCTCCTGCTGAACCTTCAACCGAATCCAGTACCCAGAATCCCCTAAAAGTCATTCGCGAAAACCGATTTTTCCGTTTGATATAAATCTTGTCTTTCCTCTTATACCTTTCTATTCTCTTTTCAAACACGAAGAACAAGAACTTGTATGCAGTACATTTTCCAGTGTTTTTTTTTAATTTATGTATTTATTAATTTTTCTTAATTAATTTTTTTTTCGAATCTATATCTTATTTGCAAGGTTTGTTGTTAGAATGACAATCTATCGATTTTCAGAAGCAATAACTGAATTTCGATATAAAAAAGTTAGTTTGTTTAACATCGGGAACAATAAATAAACTTTAGAAAAATGTCACTTTAAGATAGTCATTTATAATTCAGTTTCGCCAATCGAATGTGGGAAGAGCCTTGAGGCTAAATCGATGGACAATTGAAGTTCATAACGTTTACAAAATAAACCCAAGGAAAAAAATAATATTTTAAAAACACAGGTGAGTTCAAAATCAACTGAAAAAAAAGGTAGAATATAGACCTGGAAATCACCAGATAAACTTTCGGCTCTTGTATTTAAAGACTGTAATAAAAATATAATATCACAATCTAGCCCATTTTGGGGTAAAATCTCGATAGGCACTTTCTGATTAGGATTGTTGGCACGCGCATCATAACAGTTTATGGACACTTGCCCGCCTCCAGGTCCAATATTGGGTATTAGTGGTAAAGCGCTATAAATTAATATTGGGGACGTTAGTCATCAATTTTGTTACGATACAGAAACATGATGTGACGTTAACCGTCAACGATGCGACTCTCCCATCACATCAACAAAACCACCGACGTGTTGCATTGACGTCATCGACTCGGGGAATTCGTAAACAATTCATGATAAAGATTTCTTGATCTTTGCTACACGTGCAGAAATAAAACCTATCACGTGGTTCATCGTTGTTTATGAAGATCCACGAAGATCCTAGCGTAAACATGAATGAAGCAAAGGACCGTATGAATGAACGCTAGCTAGCTTTGGAGCTGATTACTTGCATCGCGTGACGCAGTTCAGGTGAAAATCGACCCCACAAGTCATTAGCACTCACCTACCCTACACTTTATTCATCTGAAAGATCGAAAAAGTTTCCTCATTTTTTTTTACTTTACCTTTTGCCTTTTGTCATGCCTTTCTGCTTTGACTGTACCCCTTGAACAAGTCTTTCTGTCTTGAGTGTACTCCTTCACTACGAATTTTGATATTGACTGTACCCTTTGATCACGCCTTTTTGCATTGACTGTACCGCTTGTTCTGGTCTTTTTTTGCTTTTACTGTATCTCTTGGTCACTCTTTTTTGCCTTGACTGTACTCTTTCATCACCAATTTTGATATTGACTGTACTTTTTGACCACGCCCTTTTTGCTTTGACTGTATCCCTTGACCACGCCTTAATATTTTGTCTGTACTTTTTAATCACGCCTTTTTGTCTCTACTATACGCTTTGGTAATATGTTTTCTTTGACTGTACCTTTTCGTCAAACCTTTTGGCTTTGACTGTACCTATTTTTCTCTCTAAAAAACTTCCTTCCTTTGTTTTTAAATGTTATAATTTATGATACTTAATTTTTCTTTCATGCGTGATACTTTATCAGGGGCCATTCAAGTATTACGTAAGTTGTTTTTCGTTTGTTTAAATCAGTGTGACTTTCAACTTCACACCTGTTTTTATTGTCATCTTTATTTAAACAAACGAAAAACACCTTACGTACACAGATAAAAAAAGTCTTGAATGAAGCCCGAAAATCTCGTTTTTGTTACAATTTAAGTCAGTTTTTGCGCTTCAATTTAGTTTTTAGCCCAAAAACTGACTTAAATTGTAACACAAACTAGACTTTTGGGCTTGATTCAAGATTTTTATAAAAAATTAATTTTAGACGATAAATCTGTTTTTTTATATATAACGCAAAATATATGTAGTAGTGATATAGATTACAGTAAACATCTTTTATTCAAATTAAAAATATTTTTAAAAAAATACAAATTGCTCGATACTTTGCGCAAAATATGAATTAATTCTAATCTAATTTTCCTCTCTAAAATTGATCGATCGATTGATTGATTGATTTATTTATTTATTTATTTATTTATTTATTTATTTTCTTTTACATTTACAATGATTTCCCTTTACAATGATTTTCTTCTACAACTGTTCTTTGCAACATTTCTTTAAATTTTGCATATTGACAGAGATAAAAGCAAAAAACCATGATTTTATGGTTTTTACATGGTTTCACTATGAAAATCGATTAGTCGCCAATTTTCTCTATCATATTCGTAATCAATACATTAAAATACATAATTATACATTGTTGAAATAAAATCGGGGTGTTCAGATTTTCGGAAGTTTATCGGAAGGGAGATTCAAATCGACGAGGAACACCTGGAAGACCTCGAATACAATTGACTTCTACATCTATAACTTTTATTAACTAACACAATGAATAAGTTTAAATGGATCTGTCATTTACTGACAAGATTTTAATGTGACGATGATGCTGATGATGATGCTGATGATGATGCTCTCAAACGATTCCGCGCAATTATCTCATCACGGATATTTACAAGACGTTCTCTTTCTGCATGGCTTACCGGAACAAGACGTCGGCTTCTTATGTGAAATATAGTATATATATCATCAGGATCCACTGGATAAAATGCGAGATTTTGTATCACTCCAAGAAAGTATCCTTCTGATACTATTGACTCGGCTCTAATACTACGTCCAGTTAAATGAATGGTATTATTTATTACCTCAAAAGAAGGAGCTCGATTTTGCGGATATGGCGGAGGTTGTAAAGGTACAGCCTGTGAACTTAATTCTGGAAGACAAAATAAAAATTTATAAATATAATAAATATAAAAATATGAAATGTGCATTCGCAATATTTACTTATTGTCCAATTATACTTACGAACAAAATTTAAAAAACCCACGAAGTGGAGGAGTAGAGTGCCAGTAAGAACCTTCATTTTTTCGAAAACTTACTCTTTTTTTAACTTAAGCTTCACTTACGACGATTGATAATTTTTTGGGAAAATCCATTGCTTTATATACGAACCAAAGTCTAGATAAGTCCTGATTGTCACGTTTTTTTTTTATTAGATGTACACATATTTTATTGTTTGTTTTACTATTATGAGCCTAATCTGTTTTCGTGTTTATTCTTAAAATTCTATTTTGCTGTATCACACACAGAGAAGAGGTAAAACATTATAATATTAATATCCTGAACTTCAGGATTTATGTAGATAAACAATTTTTACTCCCTAAATTTGAAACAATAAAAAGTGGAAGCCTAGAGACTGTCGGAAACAGTGAAAACAAATTTCACTGTTCCGACAGTAAGTATTACAGTTTTATCAGTACACTTTTAACAGTAAAAAGTAACTGTGTGCCAGTAAGTATTACTGTTTATTAAAGTTACTTTTTACTGTTTTGTCAGTGAAGTGTACTGATAAAACTGTAATACTTACTGTAGGAACAGTGAAATTTGTTTTCACTGTTTCCGACAGTCTCTAGGCTTCCACTTTTACTGTGAATCAGTGATTTTTTACTGTTTCAAATTTAGGGAGTAGGGCTTTGAACCCAAGTGTTAAGCTCAAAATTCCATTCTCCATTTTTCTCAACGAAAATTATAAATAAATATTTTTTCGCTCTGTAGCACTAATCTTTTTTCAAATATAAGACTGCATGCAGAGCGAAAAAATATTTAGTTTCCATACTTTTTGCATAAAACGAAGAATTCAAAATCTGACTTCAAAATTAAATATTTTCATTTTACTTAAAAACTATTTGAATTAAATATTTTTTCGCTCTGTACGCATAATTCTAGTTAAAAATTGATTAATTCTACAGAGGAAAAAAATTCCAAATTTAATATTTGTTGAGTAAATTGAAGAAATCGAATTTTTAGATTAGAACTTGGCTCCAACACCCTTAATACGTAATGAAATATAACTTTGGCTTAACATTTTTTACGACAAAAACTTTAAAGCAGATTATGAACATGTGTTACATGAGAAATAGAGAGAAAATAGTTAATGGCAGAAATTAGCATTTTTTTAAATCGGTATAAATATTAAAAACTACTATTTATATTTTCAATTTTTGCCACTTGTTATCCTTTTGTCATGCCTTTTTGCCTTGATTGTACCCCTTGAACAAGTCTTTTTTCCTTGACTGTATTTCTTCATCGCCCATTTTTACCTTGTCACTACTTTCTGTCTTGACTGTACTCTCCTTCACCACGAATTTTGATATTAACTGTACCCGTTGACCACGCCTTTTTGCATTGTCTGTACCGCTTGGACTGGCCTTTTTGTTTTAACTGTACATCTTGGTCACACCTTTTCATTCTGACTGTACCTTCTGACCACGCCTTTTGCTTTGACTGTAGCTTTTAACCACGCCTTCTTTCTGTACTTTATATCATGCTTCTTTTTTTTGACTGTACCATTTGGACACGATTTTTTTTCCTTGACTGAACTCTTTAACCACGCCTTTTTTTTCCGACTGTATCTCTTAGTTTTGTGTTTTAAATTTTCCTTACGAACATTTATTTTAAATGTATAAAAATATATTTATATAAATATAAATATTTTTTAAAAAGGGTTAGACTCATCCATTTCATGGATTGACATTGTTTAATTTCTATAAATAAGTGAATGAACCTTTAATAAATAATACATCATCCCCAAATTAAAACATCAACCCGCATCACATTGACCATGAAATAAAAGCAAGGATAAAAAACAACCTAGACTTTTGGTTCGGATAAAATCCTGATTCGCAGTGAGAAAGACGCGTGGGTGTCTGGTTTGAGGATAAAAAGGGGTGGTTCGGTGCTCCAGGGGGAGGGGTGTAAAATCCAGATGGTGGAAGAGAGCGTGAGTGAGTGAAGGTTGGGGGGGGGTAGAGTAGAGGGAATCTCGTGCTATCCGCTATTCGTACCCCGGGCAAGGGAACCGATCGTTACTGGGTAAAACCCAACAAGGTAGGTACACAGAGGAGGAGGGGTCTTCCCATTTTCCTGGCCCGGAAGAAGAGGGGGCGTTAAGAACGGAGGGGGCACTCCATTTATCTTGAGTCGAGAAGAAGAAAGGGTGTAAGAAAAAGGAAATGTCGTGGCGTGTCTCCAACGATCTTGTGGGATCGGGTTTATCAGAGCTATCGATCATTCCTTCTACCCACCTTTCTTCCCTTTCCCTCCTCCCTTCCCCTTCCTCCTCTCTTCCCCTTCCCGACTCCCTTCTTTCACTTCTTCCGTGCTATCACATTTTTCATCGACCTTGAAAAATCGCCCGAGGAACTGCGGTTGTAAACGACTCTTCCTCTAGCTGAAAAAAAGCTTTCAACAAATAAACGTAAAGGTTTTTTTTTACAGTAGAAAAATCCTCAGATTTTTTAATTTTTTTTTGTAATAAGTATAATTCACACATTTTAATATATTATCTTAAAAATTATTTTTTTTATATAGAACACAATTGTAACTAATTAAATTTAAAATATGTCTAACAATATTCATTATATTTTATTTATTTTATTTATTCTGTTTATTGGATACAAGGGTCTTCTATATAAAAAAATAATTTTTAATTTATTGTATTAAAATCTATTAATTATAATTTTTTATAAAAAATAAAAAATATTTATTATGAATATTTTTTTTTTTTTTGAAGAATGATGATTAATAAATTAATTTTTAAAAAATTATATACAGTTGCAAAATGAGCACGCGAATTTTTTAGATGTAAAGAATGGAAGGCGTGCGCTATTTAATTCGGATCCGTTCGACTAAATTCGGTATTTTCCGTAAACGTACCTCTTGATAATCATCGCGCATGAGCTTCGACGATTTTGCCGTCAGCGTCAGGCCGTCAGTACGAGGTACGCTCTCTTAAAGAGCGTTCTCGTGTTCCAAGTTCGATTTCCGCGATTTTGGCCAATGGGATACCGGCCACGCGCAACTAGTGATCGATCCAATTTTCTGGAGAGCTAGTCGTTCGAACCGGTAGAGACCTTCACATCCCTTTTCCTTTATAATTTTCCTTTTCCGCTTTTTTTAAAAATTTTTAAATAAAAAAATACATATATATTTTTGATAAAAATTAATTTTTTTAAAAAGTTTGGATTCTAGTGAATCGAGAGACCCTTTTTTGAAGGGAGAATATTTTTTTTTTTAAAGTGAGTGTTCTCAATTTTCCGAAAATATTTCCTTTTAATTAAAAAAATTAGAAAATTAAAAAAAAAAATTAAGTGGAAGAAAAGGATCTTTTGATCTTGATTTGAGATATTCTTTTTCAAAGAGAAAAGAACCTTCGGAAACACCCATTAGGATCATTTCTTTCTCCAATTTTCTTTTTTCTGTTTTTCCCCTTATCCAGGCCTCACTCATAAATTAATTATTCCTGAATAATATCCATCCGGAGAGGATTGCATTTAAATTATAAATAATGAGTGGAGTTGGTTTCCTCGCGGCCGTGAAAACTTTCGGACCGCATGGACGACGTCGACGTCGTTGTGAAAAGCAACAAAAGGTCCTTGAACTTCCGGGTTATGGATCCTGTGGGATGCAACCGGATGTCGTTCCTTGCTGGGATGCGGCACCTCCGATTACGCCACCTGCTGCTTTTTTACCCCCCGGATATAAGAAGGGCTTCCCAGGTGAGAAAACAAAGTTTTAAATGTAGGGGAAAAAAATTTGTGGCGTTTTGAACCGTTCTTAAAAATGGCAAAAATGGTAACAAAAATGGCAAGAATGGCTAAAAGTGATTACAAATCATTTAATGAGTTAAAAGTGACTAAAATGTGTTAAAAGTGACTTCCATTTAAAAAAGAAAATAGCAATTGTAAATTAAAAAATTTATTCTGATATTTTCCGGCTGGCCGAACACCAAGATCGACAGGCGTCCCGACGCGTCGGGTCGCGAAGTGAAATGTCGATGACCGTGACGCTCTCTGAGTTCAAGTTCACTGAAGATGTGGATTATTTCCTTTGACTCTGTTCTCTTAAAAATATTCTTGAAAAAAGTAAAAATTGTAGAAGTATCAATAAAACACAAGAGAGAAATTTTTATTTATTTATTTTTAATATTGATATCAGTTTAAAAGTCACTTTATATCGTTTAAAATTATTATATGGTCCATTATTTATTTTTTTTAAACTGTTAATATTTTTTTCTAGATTACCACTTTTCACCTTCAATTGACCGATTTAATCTCGAAATCGAGAACCCCGAACATTTTCCCTCCGATATGTAGGTCAAACCAAAATAAATATCGCTTCTCACTTTTTTTGTTCTTCTGGTATTTAATTATATTTTTGAACACGATTTCTTATGAGACGCAGCTGCCGAAATCGATCCGGGAAACTTGAGGAACACAGAACTTGATTTTTCTTCCCACGAGATTGACCCAATAAATTTCTTGCCTTGAAAATCCGCATTTAGTGATAATAATTCACCAGCAGCAAAAGAAAAAGAGCAATTTGTCAAAAGCGAGACAAATAATTTTAAAAAATTATTTTTTTTAATAATAAAGAGTTGTAATATTGATTTCCATTTATGCAATATTTTATTAGTTCCAGTCAATGAATCCTAGGTCAAGCTTTTCTTTACAAGACTATACCTCTCATCCACGACTTTTTCCAATATTGTACACCTTTGTCACATTTTTTTTGCTTTGTCTATACTCTTTAACAACGCATTTCTGTCCTTGTCACGCCTTTTTGCTTTGACTGTACCTCTTAGTCACGCCCTTTCTGTCTTGACTATACTTTTTGGCCACGCCTCTTTTTTTACTTTACCCTTGACCACGCCTTTATTCCTTAACTGTACCCTTTGACCACGCCTTTTTTCTTTGACTGTACTCTTTGGCCACGCCTTTTTTTATTTAAATATACTCGGACTCATTTTTCAATAAAAGTTGTGCAATTTTCAATTCCTGCTTTGACCCTGAATATTGTAAATGCATGAAAATTCACGCAGAGCCAAGATATTTCCTTCAGAGCCCTGGGGAAATTCAAGAGAGGAAGTTCAGAGGATGAAATATCGTAAAATATTTTTTCATTTTTCTAAACAGTGTCTGAGATTGAAGAGTTGATGAAAGTTGATGAAAGTTGATTCGAAAAAGAGGAATTTTTTCTTGAAAAAATTCTTGAGGCTTTCTTCTCCATTCATTTTTTTTAATAGAATATTTTCATATCGATTAATTCTAATTTTAAAATTACTGTTTTACGAAATTGATAAAACGAAACGTTCTTCTCCTTTTCCCCCCTTTTTTTATTGCTTTTCTACTTTTCTCACCACCAAGAAACCGAAATGAGAAAATCGTCAAAGAAAAGCTCTTTCTAAAGAATTCGAACCTCATTGAAACTGAAGCTGGATCCTCTTACCTCCAGCTCGTTTTCACATGGCCCTTGGTGATTCTGAAAATTGAAAGTTTAGCATCTTGACGAGTTTTATCGCAAACGATACTTCATTCGAGACAAAAGCAGGATGAACTTTCTCAAAATGACAGAGTGATGAAAATTAGTTTTCCTTTGTGAAAAATTGCTTTTAAACTCTGGACAATTCTTCATTAAATTTTAATAGAATGCAAATGAGGTCCTTCGTAACAAAGAAAATTCATTTTCACCAAGGTCCTTCATTTATAAATTAACTCATTGTAATTTACTATTTATTATTTTAAAACAAAAAGTGCCATCTGACTTTTTCATTTGGCAAAACAGACGTAATTTAACATGAAATTCAAAGAGGAGCTGCTTCCTTTCTTTGTCGTTGAAGTAAAACGGAAAGATAGGACGCGAATAGCATTTCGCAGGGTCGGAGTCAATTGTGAGTCGCTTGTGATTACCAAGTTTCATTTGTTATCATGGTGTCGAGGCCTTTTCACTGCGTGAAACTTAGGGTTTTGTTTTGACATAAAAGGGTATAGCGAAAACTACTATGTCAACTTTGGTGACTAAAAGAGGCACAAACTGTCATTAAATGAATCTCTAAGCTCAAATATCATCTCAAAACTGCAAAACCTCAGAAATATTCAGTAAATTTTTGCCCTTTATTGGTTTCGGCTTTGAAATTCCGCATTTTCTTTTTGTTAAGTTTTTAGTTTTTTCTGTAGAGAATCTCTGACTACTTTTACTGATTGTGTCGTTGGAAATTTTTGCTCAAGGCTTGCAAAAGTATCGTTAAGGGGCGTATCTAATAAATATGCCTGTCTATAACAAATATACACGATCTAGGGTGTGCTTAAATAAAGTAGGCGTGATTAAGGGTTGGCTTACAATAAAGGGGCGTTATAAAATAAGGTAGGCGTGGTCTAAAAAAATAGGCGTGGTTAAAGAAATAAGGCGTGGATTGTTGTTTGTTTAAAGTAAAGGGGTGTGATAAAAAAATTGGTTGTGTCCTAAAATGTGTCGAGTGAGAGTGGTTAAAGAAAGCAGGTGTGACCTAGGGTGAGTTTGAAACAATAGGTGTCATCTAGATCGTGGTTAAATAAAGTAGGCGTGACCCAGAGGTGGCTTAAAACAAAGGGGCGTTATAAAATAAGGTGGGCGTGGTCTAAAGCAAATAGGCGTATCGTAGGGCGTGGTTAAAGAAATAAGGCGTGACGTTTTGTTTGTTTAAAGTAAAGGGGCGTGATAAAAAATTGGTTGTGTCCTAAACTGTGTCGAGTGAGAGTGGTTAAAGAAAGTAGGTGTGGTCTAGGGTGGGTTCGAAACCAATAGATGTCACAAAATAAGGTGGGCGTGTTCTAACGGATATTTAAAAATGTAACCGTTTGTCTAATGGATATTTTTAAAAAGTGGGCGTGGCTTGGAATGTAATTAATTGTTTTTTTAAATTCTTTTATTTTAACTTCCTATGTGGTGAAAAGTTGTGGAAAGCTTTTTCGTTAGCAATGTGTTCTTAGCTGTGACTTTAAATGTGCGGAAATAAATATGAAAATTGTGTTTTAAAGAGTGGCTTGTTATAGAAATAGAATGCAATTTTTTCTGTGACGTGAACGCATAGGAGCGAGTAATTATAAAATATTCTTCGCTTATTGAGGCAGATCAGAGGAAGGAAAGCGAAATACGTCAGAGAGGAATTTATATATTTTTTTTCTTTTTTCCATGAGTCGATTGTGGGTTAAAAAGCATTTCGAATTGCTGCTTGCAACATCCGCCAACGCCAATGCAATCCCCCAGAAGCACCCTCGAAACTCGAGAGAACAATGACGTTTCTAAAGCTCCGTCTAGTCGTTTCGACTTTTATTGCATGCCTTGTGTATTAAAAGCCCCATAGTTTCTGTATTTATAACTGAAAGCTGCTGTTTGAGATTTTTATTTCCTTTTAAGTATACAATTTTATTTTAGTAAGATTGGCGATTTTGACCATTTTCCGTATTGTGAAAAATCTTGGCACAGAGACCAAATTTTGTTCTACACAAGTTTTTGCAAAAAGCCAGAAAGTTTGGAGAGATAAAGTAGTATCAGAAATAATCAGAAGAGAAAGTTGAGTCGAGGATATGTTTCACATGAAAAGTTCCGGTTATCGAATTTCCGATCACCCACTTTGTTTTGAAGAATAAAAATAAAATTGGTACAATACCGTCCGAACTTTTTGAACCTAGGTTTCTTAGTGACTTTTTTTTCTTTTTTCTTGGAACTGAACGATGTTTAGCCTCTTTTTCTATTTCCCTTATAATACGACCTTTTCTTTGCTTTTTTTTTCTCTTTATTAGTTCTTTTCCCTTTTTTCATCCATTTAAAAGTTTTTTCTTAAAATTATTATTTATTATTTTTTATTTATATTTTTTTTAATGGTCGTTCCTTTAAGATTTTTAACTCCATTGATGGTTTTTCTCGCTTGAACCTCAATTTATATCTGCTCGGGTAATCCGCTCAAAGAAAAATGTTATTTGAGATGCCTGGAGTAAATCCCAAGAGACGTTACTCATCTTTCGAAAGGAATGCCCGATTTTTATTTTGTGCAGCAGAAGCCAAGCCGCAATGCGTATTCGACGTGCTCAAGATGTGCCCCAAGTTGGGTGCCAATTGATAAATGAATCAGTCGCAATTTCACCGGAAACCTGAAAAAAAAATGGAAAAAAACTTTGAAATTACCGGAAATGAAATTTCAAGTATTTTTGAATGAGTGTAGCATAAAATGATTAAAACGTAAAACGCTAAAAATAGATTTTCTCTGTTTACTAACATTGCGGAAGCGGCAGATTTTTATCTCGAACTACCATTTTTGTCACGAGATGTGTAAAAATCTACAAGAATCATGGTCGCACAATCTACTCTCCCTCTAATATCCGAAATCTATTTCGATCCTCAAGCCGTTGCTACAAATTGTCAGTCGAGTTTCAACTGCCTAGCGAGCCTTAATCGTCAATCGAGAGCAAACGACCCGCGATATTATTGAGTTCGATGAGTCGAATCGTTCAAGTCAAGTGACGAGACAAGTCTAGTTAATGCTCATAAATTCATTCAGTGTTCAATAATAATAATCCTCCAACAGAATGACACAAATTTCTCCTCCCCTTGACACAACTCCACATTTCAAACTTTCCTCAAACACCCCTAAAACCATCTCTTTTTTTTTAATAACTCCCACGAAACTTATTCGACAAAAGCTTATTTAAAATTCACCCAAAAGCTCAAACTTTTAAAACTCGAATGGCAAGATCGGCTTGGCTGGCTTCCAAATCACTCTCGTCGCTACAAAAATGTGAAAAATTTCTTGAACATGAGGAAACCGAATCAGTGAAAGAGAAATGGGTTTTGTGGTGAAGCAGGAATTTAATTCTCTCTATCAAATGTCATCGCCCACTGGTTTTGTTCGCAAACTCATTACCATTAATTAAGTCCAATTCCCGAGTTAATCTACTGTTTGCCCTTGGGGTGGGCGTACGTGAATAATATTTGAGGGCCATCCACTCCCCATAATGAAAACATCCTCAGCTGAGTGCTCCACATAGAGGACCTTGGAAATTTGGAGCTCTTCCAAGTCTCATGGCGCCACGATTTGCGGCCACTAAACTCCAGCCTCATTCAGGGCCGTCAAACTATCTACGAAACACTCCACATACTTAGAGGACAATTTTCTACTTTATATTTATACACATATCTATTAGAAAAAATAATCCCCATTTTATCCTTTACCACGCCTATTTCCTTTCAGTTTTTCCCCGAACTACGCCCATTTTTTTATTTTCCTGACTTTAGCCACGCCCAGTTGTACTGACCAGGCCCATTTACCCGTTACCTTCCCGTGACCACGCCCATTTAAGTTGCTTTGTGTTCTAAGCCACGCCCAATTGCATTTATCCCGCCCAGTTTATGCAATCCATTTCCTTAATCACGCCCACTTTCATTGACTATGTCCATCACATTTTTAACTTGTCTTGCACGTTTATTTTCCTCAGCCACATCCATTCTATCACATCCATTTGATCTTTTCTTTAATGACGCCCATTTTCCATGACCACTTTCATTTTACTTAATACTAGATGTCTTGCGCGCGCCAAGGCGCGCGCCTTTCTCTTCGATTTA
>CAJFCO010000095.1:1436509-1451977 GCA_904066015.1 Synergus gifuensis | reverse complement strand
TAAGCTTGCGATACTATTCGAGAATTAATCGAATAGAGATTTCTTATGTAGGATATATTCCAAACTACGCCCATTTTATAAGGCCCCGCCCCTTGAACACACCCAGTTTTCTTGGACAGGCCCAATTTATTTGGCCTATCCCCCCAACCACGCCCACTTTTCTACACTTGATTTTTATTCGATGAATGTTGAATCTCTGATATAGAATAATTGATTTCTTTGTGTGAGAATGGCACGTAATTAAAGTATCGATTTTTTTGTTGCAGAGTCGAAGAAGGAAAAGACTGAACAGAGTGCAAATGGCGGGATATCGCCGAGTGGCGATCAGTCAACGAATCACGGCACCCCGACTCCAGGTTCGGGTCCTGGGTCGGGTGCTGCTACCCAAATGGACCAGCAGAAGCCCAATAGGCCCAACACTCTTGATCCGAGGACAAGACTGACCAATCGCCGAATCATCATGCTGGGTGGTGAGCAAGAGGGATGGAATAATCCCATTCCTCAGCGCCCCTTATCTAAGCCCTACCTTGGTGAAGAATCCATTCGAGATCCATCGAATTCGACAGGTTAGGGATTGTCATCCAACCTCAGAACTTGTTGTCTTGGTTTTGGACAATTTGGAGAAACGGGAACTAACGAATAGTGTAGAGTTTAGAATATAATCTGGTAGAAGGAACTTCACTAAAATATGTAATAAAAATGGAACTATATTTCTGCTAACTTTTCTTAACATCATCTTTTAGGACGAATTTCTCCTTTGAGGAGTTTACAGTTCTGCCGTTGGAATACGACCCTTTCTTTTTTTTTACTTTTTGATTTCTAATTATTTCTTCTTTTTTTTTCTTCGATTTTTTTTAACTGAAAGACCTCTTATCTCATTTTCTACTATTCCAAGATCTTTTGCCTCTTTTATTGGTTCCGCCGTTGAAATGCAACCATTTTTTTTTTTGCTCTTCTGATTTTTTCCTCTTTTTTTTTTGCCTAGACAATCTTTGACCTCTTTTATATGTTCTATTGTTGGAATATGATCCTTTCTTCGCATTCCTTTGTTTTTTCTTCTTTTTTGTTTTTTTTTTTTTTCTTTTTCGTGTTTTTCCCTTTTTTATTTTTTCCGTGCCTAGAAGGTTCTTGCCTTCTTTTTTAAATGATACCGTTCATTCTCTGCTTGACAAGGGTCAGTAAAAAATATACTTTTCAATAAGCTCATTTCTCTTCTCTCGCAGTGGAAAGAGGAGGCCTTCATCCAAACGAAGAACAGCAGATCATCGAAAGATGCTTTCCCTTGCCATCGCCGGGAAATTTGATGCTCTCGGAACTTCCGGAACCACCTATTCCACTGAGTGAAATTGGTCCTATTCCTCCACCTCCTATGTTTAGTTCTCCAAGTCCTACATCACTTTCCAGACAGCAGCAACAAAATCTACCTCTTTCAGACTGCGAGGACGATGGTAAGTAAAATTATATATTTTTAATAAAATTAATTACTTTTTTTAAATTCTACAGAAACTCAAATTTGATTTAATTCAACAGATGAAGATGCCGACGTCGAAGATGAAGACGATAGTATGTACGGATTCCGATCGCAGTATCCCGATCCGGTTTTCGACACGAATCGAGTCGAGGAAATTCCTGCGAAGGAGCCAAAGTTTCACGCCATGCCCTTAAAAAGTGCTCTAAAGAAAAAAGGCTCCGGAAGTGGACCTGGAACACCTCAGAATACTCCAACTCAAGAGAATAGACCACTTACTCTTCGCCAGGAACTACACGCTTCGTTCAAGTAAGGAAATCTATTCGATAGGATTCAATTATTTCTCTGAAGCTACTATTCATTTTCTGAAATTTCAATTCACTGCACTGACACTTAATAGTCATTTCCAAAGATTTGAAAACGACCCTATATTGAAATCGAAGCTAAAATACATAAAGAAAAAAATATATGAGTTTCAAATTTTTGGATAGGGGTCTATTCTTTTTATCAGTAATCCTTTCGTACATGTTTCACAACTTGTTCACTAGTAAAAATCGTGTTTTTCTTATGCTTAACCAGAAGACCACCACTTAGGCCTAGGATAAGGATATGGTAATTGGACTCGTTTCAATAAATAAAATAAGCATGCGCGAACCGAGTTTCTGAGAGTCGAGGGTTGACTGCAGGGAACCAAAATGTTCTAATATTTCCAAAAATTTGTTTCGACACCGCGGATCGATATTTAAAATTAAGATGACTTAAGCATGAGAAAACTTCATCAAGGAACTTCACTCGAATTTCCAATTTTCAATCATGAAAACTTTTCTCTTACTTCAGTTAAACTTAGAAATCTCAAACAGAATTCCAGTCAAACCGAAACAGTCAAAAAAAACACTGAAGTTCTACACATAAATGATTCGAGGTCGAACAATCTCTCATCTCTCTTTTGCATTTTAAGTCATTTAGAACATTGGTTCACGAAGCATCAACCTGAATGATATTCATCCAGGAGGCTCTGAATATTTTACTAACTCCACTTTCCAAATTGCAGTAGTCGACCCGTCAGATTTGGATTGGCACTACCCTGTACACCGGAAAATAAGGAAAATGCGAGGCCCTACGTTATTCGAGAGGATTCTGATGATGATTCAGGAGACGGACAAGTTCTTTACAGAGAAGACTACGACGACGAGACTAGTAAGTTGCCTTCAAAGATACACCATATCTGTTAAAAGAGTCGCTTGAATAACTTTTTTTAGCTGGGGGTAACAGCGGCCTCCCTTCCCTTGTTGGAAAATTATTAACCGAAACAGTTTTGTCCCGGACACGACATATCCAGGTTTCCAATTAAAGGGTTAATACTTTAGAAACCCTTTTCAAGAAATTATGAGAAATGTTACAAAAAAAAAGTTGTATTTACAAGAAAGATCGAATTTGAATTGAACTTTTGAATTCCTCTAACTGAAAATGAAAGTTACTATTTCCTTCTACAGCGATCACATACACTTCGATCCGCGGTACTTCTAAACACTCCAAAGTTCAACGAACGTTTATCTTCATAGTCGCATTGCTCACATTTTCCAGGACCGTCGATCGAATACCTCTTAGAGTGATTCATTCCGCTGTGACAGTTGGATTGCTCAAGAATTTCAAATCAGCCTTCGCCAAACTAATTATATTCTCAGTCTTATTTCTATATACATATATTCGGGGTTTCGCGATGCGCCGACTCACACATGACACGAAAACACCTTGAAGTTTATATTAATCCCCGAAGATAGCTGGCAAGCTCAGTGTCTTCCCAACTGTTGTTTTATTCCGAGTACGCGCTATTATTTTTTCAATTCTCGAAAATGTGCTCGGTCTGACTCAGAGGCAGATTTCCAAGAGATTCTTCATCCAAAAGTCCTGGGAATATCCCTCTAGAGGAATATCCCACCGGATGTTGTTTAAAATTCAGAGAGATCAAAATTCATAGCGATTAACATTTCAAGAGATCGAAATTCGTAGGGATCTAAATTGCAAGAGATCAGCGTTTTAAGAGATCAACATTTTTAATGAAACCTGATAAATGAATTCTAATCTGCCTCTGGTTATCATCCCTTCAAAATTCATCCATGTTCCAAGCGAATCAAGAGTGAAGTTTCTTGAAAAAGATGCGAATCTGACCGACTAGGATTTCGTGAAAAGCTAGTTAGGATAATTAGAATTGTAAGTGATCTAATATTGATTGGAAGCGAATTCTGAATCAAGCCTACACCTCATCTCAAATCTCATACATCTCAGAATTTCAAATCTCGAATCTCTAAACTCGAGCATCAGTCTGAAATATCTCTGGATGAAAAAAAATTTTTTTTAAGTTTCTAAACTACCTCGGCTTTTAAAAAACTGTCAAATAATCGAGATGAAGATAGAATGTTGTCGATTTGGACTGCATCGACGATGTCGATCGCATGTGCGACAATTAGATCGTTTGAGCAACAGCCTGTTCTGCAGCGAAGCAGCAGCTGTTCGGCAATTGTTGAGGGTAAAGCTTGGTAGTAAGTCAAATGGCGACATGAAGTGATTGATGATGTTTTATTTTTTGTCGCAGGTCGCTTGGCAGCGAAAATCGCTCGCAAGGAGTCTCTCTCGTTGAAACTTGCCCTCAGGCCAGACCGTCAAGAACTTATCAACCGGAATATCCTTCAAATCCAGTCCGACAATGAAAGACAGGAAACGAAGGAAGCTATTGGCGCGAAGCTCATCAGGTTCGTACTTCTAATTCGGATTTCTATTCCGATTCATCAAAAATCCACCTTTTGAATCGATTCTACCCGGATCTACCTTCTGATTCGATTCCGACAAGATTGATATTTTTGATCGATTATATCAATATCGATTTTCTAATCGATTCTTCCAAGATCGATATTTTATCTCGATTACATAAATATCAATCTTTTAAGTCGATTTTTGTAAGAATCGATACTTGATCCATATGATAAACGATCTTTGGTTCGATTCTTCGGATAGAAATTCTTTTAAAAAGATCTAATCCAGGATTTGGTATTTAAAAATCGAATTTAAATTAATTTGAGAGTAGATTTTGTAACTAACGGATTTTTTCAGGCGACTGAGCATGCGACCGACGCAGGAAGAACTGGAGGAAAGGAATATTTTAAAAAGTAAGGTCTTTTTGAGTAATTGCGAAAGTTGATATCAAATCTGAACTCATTTTTCAACTTAATTTCCTTTTTTAAGCGATTTTTTTTATTAGAGAGGAATATTCCTTTACGACTGATAATTATTATTATTCGCAGAGCAAAGTCCGGCGGAAGAAAAGAAACAGAAGGAAGAAAAGAAGCGATATCTTTTGAGAAAGTTGAGCTTCCGGCCGACGGTGGATGAACTCAAGGAGAAGAAGGTATTTCTTTTAATAAAATAAGAAACATGGAGGCCTAAAATAAAAATAAATAAATAATACCCGAAATAAAATAAGAAACATGGACGCCTGAAAATGCGGCGTGCCGGAACAGCTTACAGACTGGATTCAAAGCATGTTGCCTCTCGACGAAATGAGGAGGAAGTAGGGTCGGAGAAATAGCATCCAGGGGCTGTCCACAGGGGGGGGGGGTTGTCGCCCGTCATCTGGTGCTTGGTCGTGGATGGATTACTCCGAAATCTGAATGAGGAGGGCTTTTATGCTCAAGGTTATGCGGACGACTTCGTAATTCTAAACAGGGAAACCTGTTTAGAATCAGGACACCCTGATGAAGCTTACGAGGCCGGCCCTGCGTATAGTGGAGCTCTGGTGCATGGCATCAGGGCTGTCGGTAAACCCGGAGTAGACGGACTTGGTCGTCTTCACGAAGAAATATAAGGTGGTTACAGTAATGGGCCCCTTATTTTGCGGAAAGAGGCTCCAAATAGCCCTGTCGGTGAAATATCTAGGAACTTTACTGGATAGGAATCTGAACTGGGCGGGGCATCTGGAAGCGCAATGTAGAAAGGCCTTTGGGAGATCATGGGGAATGAGGCCAAGAATGATCGCTTGGTTGTACTCAGCGGTTCTTAAACCAAGGCTACTCTATGCAGTCGTTGTCTGGTGGCCAAGGGTGCAGCTTAAGATGATCCGAGCGAAGCTGAGCCGCCTGCAGACGCTTATATTCAAGGCTGTTACCGGAGCAATGAGGACCACGCCATCAGCGGCAGTTGGCCTTGTTCTCTGTGAGGAGCCCCTGCATGTGGCGAAAACTGCAGGGGCGGCTCGGACGGTTGGACGTCTTGTTGCGTCGGGTAAATGGTCCCAGGTGCCTAGACACATTAGGCTCCCTAAAGACATCGATAATCTGCCAACTCTAATGATGCGGTAGGATAGAATAACAAAAAGGTACAGCTTCGACAAACTCTTTCGGACATGCATTCCAGAAAGATGGCTCCAAGGGGGAGGGCGAGACGGGATCTGACCTATACGACAGCGCAAGCAAAAGGGGTTTGGTGATCCCACTAGGGCAGTATCCTTTTGTGCTTCAGGTGGAATTATTTGAATTACCATAAGCACAAAATGAGGCTGGCACCCAGCCCCACTTGTCGCAAGAGTAGGAGGGACGATGAAACGTCCCTTTATGTCTTATGTTGGTGCCCGGCTCTTGCTGGGCTCCGACAACAAACCCTCGGGTCAGCTATGCTGGAACCAGAGGAGATTAGGGCGCTAACAGCCAGCGACATTCTAGGCTTCGTTAAGAGGACTGGAATGGGGGCCTAGGCAGCGCCTGGGATTAAAGAATTAGGCACAATGGACTTTTAGCCTGAGCGCCTGAGGGGCCCCACGAGGGCGGGGCTTTTTGACCGAACATTTAATCTAATCTAATCTAATCTACACAATTTAGATTTCGACTTCCTCGTCTTAAGCAAGAATTATTCAAAGCAGACATTTTTTCGCTCTATACACACTTTTCTATTTCTGAAACGAGAAAGTATACAGAGTGAGAAGAAAAAAAACTCAAATAATTGTTACGTAGAATGCGGAAATCAAATTGTGAAATTATTTTTGTTAAATAAAAACTTACTAAATACATTTTTTCTTCATTTTAGATCATCAGGTTTAATGACTATATCGAGGTAACGCAGGCACAAGATTATGACAGAAAAGCTGACAAGCCATGGACTCGTTTGACTCCGAAAGACAAAGCTGCCATCAGGAAGGAATTGAATGAGTTCAAGAGTTCGGAAATGGCAGTTCACGAAGAAAGTCGACATTTGACGAGGTGATTCAATTTTTCAGTCTTATTAATTAAAGCCACGACGTCTTTTGAATTTAAGGGTCTTGGATCCCTAGTTCTAACTTCAAAATTCAAACTGTTCATTTCATCTTTAAACTGGACTCTTTAAACACTCTTAATACGAAATCTCTGTTTCTAACGTTCTTTTTCTTTTCGAATCTGTTCCAGGTTCCATAGGCCATGACAATTGAAATGTGTAGAGGTGCTAGATTGTGGTGCGGTTATCGGTGCTGGTGCAGTGCGTTGGTCTCGGTCTCGGGATCTAGTGAATCGAAGTCGCTGCTTCTCAGGTCGCCTCTCACGCGATCAGAAAGCGACGATTTTCTGACTATGCTGTGACGCTTCGTCGGCGCTGAACACGTCGACGAAGGGCGTCAGTGGCAGCTCGATTGTGATAGGGTGGTTAGTCTCGAGGAAATCCTGGCTCACCACTCGGCGATATTTTTTAAGGGTCGTTCACACCTGCTTTCCGCGAATTCTGCTCTTTCTCTTCCTCTCATTCACTATTCAAAATCTATTTCCTACTTCAGAATTCTTCCTAATGTTATCTCCAAAATAATTTGGCCAGAAAATAATGTGTCCGTCAAGTAATTTGTCCGCAAATAATTTGTCTGCAAAATAGTTGAGAGAAGAGGAAACCGCAGGAACCCAAGACTTGCAATCTCAACTTTTATACCTCTGTCGTATTTTTTTTCTGTTCGTAACGACGTAACTTATTTGACGTAGAGAGCAAGCTGGCGAGTGAACGCACCCTTACGCGTAAACACCGCTTTGCCTCCAATGTAGCTTACCGACCTTACTTGGCGGTTCTAATTTCGTTTTTTAAATTAGAAATTTCGAAAATCCGAAAGAGGTTCTTCAAATCCTTACAACCTCATATTTCCTAAGGATAATTTTACTCTGTTCCTCGCTTTATATCGTTTGTATGTTTGTAATTTAATTTTACATAATTAGTTAAACCTAAAGTAGTTATCATTCGATTATTAAATCGTCTGATTCTCGATTAGCCAATTAGAGGTAGTGTCCAAATTTAGAAAGCCGCCAAGTAGCCGAAACTACTTACGTCCACCGAAAGAAGAACCAAACTATTTTTTATTCGTATTTAGTCTAACCAGAGCAGATAAAAAAAATCGTGGATTGGAACCAAAATGTCACACTTTGAGATATGATCTTTTATCGGGAAATCTTTTATCTAAATAGAAATCTGGTTCTTCTCTTGTAAATCGAAAGTAGGAACGGAAATGAATTCCAAAAATTTTGATATTTAGAATGAATGTCAGAATTTTGGGAATTATTGGTGCGAGCTGGTCGGCGAGCTACTTTGAAACGCCCTAGCATGTATGTATTATAAATGATAAATTAAAATAAAGTACGTATCGAAGCTAAGTAAATGTTTTCAAATATTCCGAATGCAATACTCTAGATTTTTGTGAGTAAAAAGGAAAGGAAACGATCTTCGCGTTAGTGAAACTTTTCGACTTTCACCTAAATTCTCTGCTTTTCTATACAAAAAAAAAAATCTTGGGAAGACTTTCGAGTTTTCTAAGAAAGATTTTTTTTTCTTCTGAGGCTAAGTATACGTAAAAGAAATAACAACGATGTATGAAATAGGAAACTCTCGCAAGGATCGTTCTCGAGCGTTGAACAAAAAAGCAACTCGTGAAACTGATAAGTAGCTTCAATGAAATGAAGTTTTGTAAATATTATAAATATCAAATTGCGAGCTGTGCAATGGAAATCGCTGAACGTTACGATATCGGTATACCGCATAAACGGTGAATATTATACATATAAATACTAATTTTAGGTACGACGCCCTAACGTGAATGATACACCATATAAATATAAATATATAAATATATATATATAAATATAAATTATAAATATTATAAATACACACTTGGCTATATTATACGTATAATATATGTTATTATATCGCGGCGTACAAGCAGTATGTGCATTTTCCAGCACAGAAAATTGGAGCTTTGTGTACAAATGAAGTAACCTTATTGTTGGAGAGATTTTGTCGCGATTCTTGCGCCCAGTCTCGAAAATGAATGAACAAAATAGCGAATTGAAACAATCTCGGAATTTTTTAATTATTGTAATTTGAGAATTACTCATCCTCATTTTCTATTCTCTGGGTTGAATTTTATCCATTGACTTTGGAGTTTTAAGGTTTAATAGAAAAATGCGGTTCAGGCTCGTAACTCGAGCTAAAATGCCAAACGGATTGTAACTTATATTGATAGTGTGGAAAAAGTTGAATTAAGTTTCAAGGGAAGAATTCCTTTTCGCTTTAATAATTTTTTTTAAGGAATTTCAAAATTATACTTTCCATCATCTTAAAATTTCTATGATTCTAATAAAAATTTCTGAACTTCGTGACATTAAATTATTGAAAAAGAAAATCATTTCGTAAAATCTGATTCTAAATTTCTTTAGAAAATTTATTTCCTCTTAGAAATTCTTTACCTACTTTTAAAATTAAAACTTGAGCTCAAAATACCAAAAACGAATTATAAACTTCCACGACATATCTCGAGACTTTAAAAAAACAAAATAGAGTGCAATCTGATTGGATAGAAAAAGCCAATCTCTCTCATTAATTATCCATTTTTGATTCACTTGGCTAACAGCAAAAGTTACGAGAATTCCTAAGACAATTTTTAAAAAATCAAGGCGTAGTGAGATTACGAAAACAAATGCCGAATCGTTCACTGGATATAAGAACGATTCTGCTTGTATCATATAATTTTAGAAATAGATAAAATAGCGGTAGTGGTAGAAAGATAAGTCAGTAACAGTGGACAGTAGTTATAATCTAAGAAGGCGCAAAAAAGTTACGATATGTGTCGATATTTTAATCAATTGATTGATACCAAGATTCCGCAAGTAGATTCTGAATTTATCTCAAAATCCACTTGTCGAGTCGCAAGTATAATTCAAGAAATAATAGCTCGATTATTTCG
Organism: Synergus gifuensis; assembly: GCA_904066015.1. Taxonomy (NCBI): domain Eukaryota; kingdom Metazoa; phylum Arthropoda; class Insecta; order Hymenoptera; family Cynipidae; genus Synergus; species Synergus gifuensis. The sequence continues at coordinate 1,442,276 of CAJFCO010000095.1, read as the reverse complement.
AGTAGATAAATCCGAATTGCGTCTGCAATAATGACTTTTCAGGCGAATCGTTTCTGCATTTGTTATTTGTTTTAGATCCTCTCCAGTAGGTCAAATTTTTAACAATATCCAGCAAACGACAATCGGAACCTCAAACCTAGAAATAAAGATAGAAACTCCTAAAATAAACTCAAAACTGATAAAAGCTAAAAAGTCGTAATAACTAAAAAGTCGTAAGAACTAAAAACTCGTAAAATTTAAAAACTTGTAAAATCTAAAAACTGGTAACAGACTCAAACTTGTTGAAACTTTTGAGGATGTTTGAAAAATAAAAATTTCGATTCTTTGTTGTGATATTTGAAAAAGAAAAAAAATAAAATAAAATAAGTAATTCTCTGGGAAGAGTTGAATAGTCTAGAACAAATTTTGTTATTACATTTAGACTTCTTTTTACAATGAAGCGGGGGATAGAAAAAATTTCAATAAAAAATGGTCGGCTTTTGCAGTACCTCATTGTTAAGCTCCTCGAAAATTGATTGTTCTGTGCTTGTAAATAAGCGAAGAGATTCGAAGAGCTTAAGAATTAGATAGAAAAAGCCCCTGAAGTTATAGACAGACCTGAAAAAATGCAACTCTGGATAATTTACCAAATTCCGGGGTCCAGATTGCTAAGAATTAAATGACAAAGCAATGAGATTAACTTGTCTATAAAACAGTTTCTAACTTCAATAAAATATAATGAATTAAATATAAAAACTTTATAAAAAGATAAAGTATAGAAGATAAATTCATTTTTGATAAAGAAACTACTTTCTGAGAGATTTTATTGAACATTTAAATAAAGAACATAATTTAAAAATAAAATTAAATGCAATTTTATTTCAGTGGGAAGAGGAAATTTTTTATAGGCAAGTGTAATCTGCAACTGAAGTATTGTATTATGTAAATATAAAAAGCGACCGCGAGGCCCATTTAGGAAGCAAGAATAATATTGTATATACCGCTAATTCTGCAAGTTGCTCCTCGAATTCGAGGGGCTGCAGTTAAAAGGGTTTCACGAGGAAGCAGGAGAAAAAGAATCGCTGAGCGTTCTCAAAAACTTTTCCAGACGCATTTCAGCAGAAAATAAAAACCGAACGGAAAGCGAAAAGTGGCGTGAAATTGAAAAAAAAAGGTCTTTCTGACTGGTATTTATATTTTTCTGATATGTGTTTCTGAGTTTGGAAGCTAATTGTGTGATTTCTAGAAACGCTGCGTTTTTCAATTCGAAACCATTGTCTTTTTTGTTATTAGTTTATACGTCGTACGATTATCGCAATTTATTGTATTATTAATGAAATACTGTAACAAACAAGATACTGTTAACTATTCTTAAAAAAATTAAAACTTTTGTAAACTGATATGAACTCATGAATTCTTGATTTCTTATATAATCCTAGTTTAGGGAGAAAAAAGAAAAAAAAACTATTGTAAATCTGATGTAGGTGACTAGAATAAAATCCAAAAAATCTTTGAAATCATTTTTCAGTACTTTATATTTACAAAAAACATTCAGTCTGACAAACACACATTTTTTCCTGAGTTTGTAAATTACATAAAATTCATGTTGCGTGGAAATATGGCTTTAAATATTACTAAACTCAAAAAACAACTATGGACGGATAAAAATTAAAAAAAAAAACTTCAGAAGAAGATCTTCGAAGTCTTTTTAAAAAGTTTACAATATACTTTAACATTCCCTTTCTATGATCCACTTTCTAGTGAATTAGACCAAGTACGATTTGTGCTTCCAGTAAGAAAAGAGTCAAAATCGTAAAATTCTTTCTCTCCCATCACTGCTCCTGTTGGTTGGCCAATTTTTCTTCCCAAAAGTTCAAATGGAGATTCCTGAAAACAAAGTATAAATTTTCTCCTTTATCTAATAACAATTTGATGATTTTTACAATTTCTTTTAGAATTACTTAGCCAGTGACGGAATCATTCAGAATATCTTCCAGAACCCAATACCCCCTCTAACCCCCCTATACACAGGAACCCCCTTAACACTTGGAACCTCACAAATCCCTTATTCTCCAAAACCACCTATTAAACTGGAGTCCCCTATTCCATGAGAACCCTCTGCGTTCTGGGGAAACTGGGGCCCTCTATTTCTAAGAACCCTCCTACTCACTGTAACTTCATCTGTGAACTCCCCCTATTCATGTAAATTTTACCTACAAACCCCCCTATTCTAATGAATAAGGGGGTTTACATCTAACAAAAATTATTCCATGAGAACCCCCTATGATTTAGAATCTCATTGGTAACCCCCCTATCGCTCGGAACCTCACATATCGATATAAAATCCTTTATTCTCTGAAACCACATATGAAACTTTTTTCTGGGTGTATTTCTAAGAACCCCCCAATCCACTATAACTTCATTTGTAATTCCGGTATTCATTGAAGCTTCACATGTGAACCCCCCTATTCATTAAACCTCTTATAAAAAAAAAACCCTAGTCATAAACCTCTCTATAAAAATCCATATTCCATGAGAACCTTCTATCATTGAGAACCTCACTGGTAACCCCCTTGTTGTTTGGAACCTCACGAGCAAAAAATCCAAAAATCCCTTATTCTCTGAAACCACCTATCAAACTTGTGCCTTCTATTTCCAAAAAATCCCCCTATCCACCATATCTTCACCTCTACCCCTCCACCCTATTCATATTTTATTTACCTCTTTCAACGTATAACTTTGAATATTGTGTCCCATGTAAAAAGCAATTCTTTGAAGGCCTAGAACAGATTTTAATCTCATTCTAGGAATGGGATTCAAAAGTCTTTTGAGAAGATCTACAGCTCCGGGTGAAAGATTTTCAGCACCGGGGGGCAAAGCTCCACATACAAGGGCTTTAAATTCCTTTTCCTCGGTGGGGTCCTGAGAAATCGTCGTTACCGGATACTGGAACAAAAAAAAAGTCAAAACACATTAATGTATTTTTAAAACACTAATTTGAATTATAATCAAGAACTAAATCTTAACAATTGCTCTTTTTTCAAAAAAAAAAAATTGTTTTTCAATTCCTCAAAAGAGAAGTTTTCGATCGGAAAAAAAAAGAAATTTCTGTCCAAATAGAAATCTCTTCTATCATAAACTACCTAGCTATCATAATTAGAAACAGCACCGAAAAATTTCAGATTGATCGGTAAACTGGTTTTCGAGAAAATCGACTGATTATGCTCGTCTCTAAAAATAGAGAAACCAAGTGCCGCAGATCTTCATTGAAGAAAATTACTCACGTCGCTTAAATCACCTTATCTTATCAAAATCTCGACACAAATCTAAACCTAGACACAACAGATCAAAATAATAAAAAGAAAAAAAAAAGAAAGAGAAGAAAAGAACAAAAATGAAAATACCTGCTAGACAGTCGTGCAAAACCACATTATCGACGATCTTGTAATGACTTCTTTACCGTTATTCTCGGTCAAGGTCCTCGTTAAGATCAAATTGGATTTTATCATCGTGCATAAGAAACGATTATTACAAATAATTATTTATATAGATATACTCGTACATATATAATATCTATAATTAAAGCTCTCTCCTCTATACTTGACATATATGTAATTTTTTTGATCAATTACATTATCCGTTATCTTCTAATAAAGCTTGATGAAAGACTTTAGAATTATTATATCAGGTTTTAATAAAAAGAAAGATCCATCTTATTTAATAATAAAAAAAAAAAAAATGACTTGGAAGTCTTTCAAAGTTGACTAGAAGTGATTGCATCATACAGATAGATGGATGGATGACCGGATAGATTATTGAGGGTCGAGAGGGTCCATTGAACCTGCCTGTTTACGTACTTCAGGCACGCCTCGATTCTTAGACGGTGCAAGAACTATTAGTGATTCTTACACCATTTTTTTATTACACTAGATTAGATACAAAAGAGGGGGGCTACTCGATCCACTTTTCAGGTATTTTTAGTCTTAGTCCTTAGACCTCTTTTCTTTATATATTTTATCTCAATGATTTTTTGGGATTGTAAGATTTTTACGACGATTTGGAAAGTTTTAATAAGACTTCAAAGGTCTTAAAGAGGCTTCAAAGTGTCTCATGAGATTTGTGAGGAGTTAGAATTATTTTTAAGTTTTTTTAAAGAGATTTTTAGGGATTTCAACGGATTTAGAGGGATTTCACAAGATTTTTAAGGATTTTCAAATATTTCCACGAATTTAGAGGTATTTCAAAAAATTTCAAGTGATTTAAAATGATTTTAAAGACTTTCATAGATTGAGGACTTCCAGAGATTTCAGAAGATTTCCAAATTATTATGAGACTTTTAGTGATTTCCAAAATATTCAACGGAATTTGTAAGGAATTGAAGGGATTTCCAACGATTTAAAATTATTTAAACGAATGTTTAAGAGTTTTAAAGATGTACAGAGATTTCAAGGGTTTTTCAGGATTTTCCCAAATATCTTACAAGATTTTGAAGAATTTTCTGGGATTTCAAAAGATTTCAAGTTTTTTCTAAAAATTCAAGGGATTTTCAGAGATTTCCAAAATATACAGCAATATTTTTAAAGATTTCAATGGATTTCCAAAGATACACAATTTAAACGGATTTCTATGTATTTCAAGGGATTTTATTACACTTTTATATTTCGGCCTTATATTTTCGGCCCTGTATTTGGGACTAACATATTGGGCCTCATTTTTTTGCACACCTTTATTTTTTTTAAACTACATTTAAATTATACACCTGCTACCAGTTTCTAAAAAAAAATTTTGTAATTCTCTTCATCCTCGTTCTCAATTCTCATCATTTGCACTCGACTTTGGCTCATCTCTCTCATCTCCCCTACACTTTTTTTCCCCGCAGAATCCCGTCGTGATGCAATTTCGTTTTTCTTTCAACTTCACAGATTTTGTTCAAGTGACTGGAACCTACAGGATATTCTTGGTAACAAAGACGAAAAACACCAGGACTCTGCTTGGACTGACCGCTGATGAGGAGTGGGAACATGTCGCTCACGAGATTCAAAACGAGAGTAAATAGAAAGGAGAGGCGAATAAAGGAAGAAAGAAGAAAATCGAGACGTGGAAGAAACGATAAAAAGTCTCTCCTTACGGTGTCCAAGTACTTCTTCTCCGGTGCAACGACTCTGTTTCTATTCTCGGCGCAATAACGACGTTCTCACGAGCTAGTAGTTGAAAGCTGATGATAGTGAGGCAGGAATAAGGAATAATCGTCGTATTATACGAGGAGGAGTCCTTGTCAGGAATTTCCGTGGCGACGCCCGATAATCTTGTCTCTCCTCTCGGTGATTTTGCGATCTTGGACTTCACGAGAAACGGGAAAGATGAATCGGGGGGAAGGAGAAACTGGTAAGACCAAAAGAGAGGAAAGGAGACGAGGGAGGGAAGACAGAAAAAGGAAAGGGCAAGGAGGGATGACTACAGGAACGAGGTGAGGGGGGAGGGGGAAATATAAAGAGGAAAGGGCAAAGGGGGTCGTCACGCGATTTTTAGGTATATTAGACCCCCCCCATACCCTCCAGTAGCTTATTTTCACAAACTTCAAAACCCCCTGTCACCCCAAGTCACTAATTGTCACAAACCTCAAAACCCTCCCTTCCCCTTCGACGTCACGTTTTTTTTATGAAAAGAAAGACGCTATTCAATCCACAAAAAAATGTGTACCCACGAAATTAAAAAAAAAATCTCGATTAAATGTAGAAAAATTAAGTACGCAGAATAAAATGTGATATAAGAGGGCAGATAGCAGACC
>CAJFCO010000095.1:1382802-1436409 GCA_904066015.1 Synergus gifuensis | reverse complement strand
GGGGGGATTCGGCAAATTGTGATGAGGTGTGACATATGGGGAGGGGTGGAGAGGGGAGTGATGGGAAGGTAGTGAAGAGGATAAAAAGGGGAAAAGAGAAATATCAAAATGAAAAGGGGATGGAGGAAATGTTAAATGGGGTAAAGGGAAAGAGTAGTTGGGGGGGGAGATAAAGGGGACAGCGAGATAAAGAGAAAAAGCAAATATGAAAGACTAAATGAGGGGGAGGAGGAGGGCATGAATAGGATAGGAAAAAAAGGTGAGAGGAGGGAATAATAAAGGGTAGATAAAGGGAGATAGAGGGAGAGATAAAGAGGAAAATACAAAGAGGAAGTACCAAAAGAGATGAGGTGGAATGCGGAAGAGGGACGGAGCGGCTGGGGAGGCGGCGGGAGGGATATACACGAAAGGAGGATATATGGAGGGGAGAGGGATAGAAAGTGAGAGAAATATGGATGGGGCAAGGGAGGTGGTGGGAGGGATATGTAAAGAAAGGAGATAAAGGAGTAAATGAGGGGCGGGAAGGGGAGGAGGATATAAACGGACAGAACAAAGGAGCAAGAATAAATTAGGGATGGGGAGGGGACAGTGGAAGGGATACATAAGGAAATGGGATAGATAGAATAGGAATAGGGATGAAGAGGGGCAGGGAGGGGATATGAAGAGGGCAGGACAGTGAGACAAGGCTAATGCGGGATGTGAATGTGGTATGGAGAGGAAAGGGGAAATATAAAATAATGCGGGGGGTGATAAGAGGAAGAGAGGGGGTAAAGAAGAAATTCCAAAGCGGAAGGGGTGGAGGTGGATGAGGGATGTCGGGTGGGAAGGTGTCGGGAAGGGTTTATAAGGAGGGGAAGAGAGATATTAAGAGGACAGGGAAAGGAGGAAAGACTGATGAGGGATGGGGATAAGGTATGGAGAGGAAAGGGGAAATAGAAAATGCTTCTGGAGGTGATGATAAGAGGAAAAGAGGGGGTAAAGGGGTAATACCAAAGTGGAAAGGGTGGAGTGTGGATGAGAGATGGAGGGGCGGGAAGGCGGGAGGGGTAATAAGGAAGGGGGGATGAAGGATGGGTATGGGGTATGGAGAGGAAGGGGGAAATAAAAAATGCTGTGGGAGGGAATGATAAGGGAAAGAGAGGGGATAAAAAGGAAATATAAAAGCGGAAGGGGTGGAGTGTGGATGAGGGATGGAGGGATGGGAAGACATTGGCAGGGCTATATAAGGAAGGGGAGGAGAATATGGGGAATGGGAAGGAGGATGTTATGAGGACAGAACAAGGAGGCAAGACTAATGAGGGATGGGAATGGGGTATGGAATGGAAAGGGGAAATAGAAAATGCTGTGGAAGGGGATAATAAAGGGAAGAGAGGGGGTAAATAGGCAATACCAAAGCGGAGGGAGGGGTAATAAGGAAGGGAGGGATATAAAGAGGACATGGCAAAGAAGAAAGACCAAATGTGGGTTGGGAGGGGGTGTGAAGAAGAGGGTGGGAAGGGCGAAGGGAGAGGATGATGGGGGATAGAGAAGGGGAGATATAAGGAGTAAAAAAAAGACAAAGACAAAGAGGAAATAGCAAAGGGGTATGGGAGAGGGGTGGAGGGGGAATGGGGTATATAGTGAAGGGGATTGATAAAAAGAGGAAGGGGAACAGATAAAAATAGAAAAGGGGGAAGAGGAAATTTGAAAAGGGAGAAGGTGTGGGGAAGGGGGGACATAAAAAGAAGAAAGGGGAAAGAGGAAAAAGAGGGCCCGAGAGTAGTTAGCGCATTGCAGACATTAACTTCCCATTAAGCAGGCCTCCATTAGCCAACGGGCTCGACAGGATACTCCTTAAGATCGTGGCGCCAGCAATAATAATTGCTAACAGGTATTACGCGTCTGTGTAATACACCAGCATCTTCTTTCTATTTATAAACTAGCCCCGTTCCCATCTAGCGTACCTCAGAAAGAAATCACGTACTCCCCTCCAGGCAAATGCTCACGGGGGAAAAGACATAAGAAATGAATTCCACCTGATCTAGAGGTTCTACTCTTAGGAGTAAGATCTGAAAATATAAAGTTTGAATTTTTCGTTTTACTTGGCAAATATTTAACATCACTTGAATTCTTTGAAAATTACTTTTAATATCTATTCATGAGATTTTTAAGGATTTCCAGGGATTTATAAGATTTTCAGAGATTTCGAAGACTTTTACGAGATTTCAAGCATTTGCAGGGATTTGAACCGACTTTAAAGGATTTTCATGGAATTTAAAATAAATCAACGGATTTTTTCGGGTTTCCGGGGATTTCCAAAGATTTCAGTTAATTGAACAGATTTCTAGAGTTGTTTTAAAACACTTGAAAAATATCTCAAAATTCTATAAAATGTTTTGAAATCTTGGAAATCCTTTAAAACGTCAGAAATCTCTTAAAATCTCTTAAAATTCTCAAGATTGCTTCAAATCAAAATAATGAATTTTAAAAGAATTCATTCAAGGATTTAAAATAAAGGACTATTATGAAATTGAGAGAATGAGAGAAGATATTTTTGAAAATGATAATTTGAAGGACAAAATTTCATCATCCTATAAAGATTGCTTGTTGCAAGGAGTCCAGGCGCCATGAAGGGTGACTCTTTTCTTTTTACTGTGCTTCCAGAGTCCCAGCCGTATAGGGATTCGAATGGATGTGCTCGCTGAACTCGAAACAAAAACCTGCTCCGGGACTTTTTTCCCTCAGTGTACGCACATCCTTTTCAACGTTAGGACCTAGCAAGCAAGCTCAAAGAGCGTGGAAATATCGAAACCTTCTCAGAGGCTTCCCCATTAACGTCTTGTTTGCAGAAGAAGAAAAACAAGGACGAGGGGAAAACGACTCATAACTGCCATTTTACTATAATTAGCTGTGCAAAGAGGAGTACATTTCAAAACATAATAGAGGGGTTGAATAATCAACCATTCAAAGCACGTCAGTTCTCAAGATTTTATTGACTTCAAAATATTTTATGGTACTTTAAGAAATATGAAGAGATACTGAGGAATTTCAGAAGATTAACAAAATTTTAAACCAATTCTAAAGATTTTGAGTGATTTCCCAGGATTTTAAGAGATTTCAAAGGATTTCAACGGATTTCAAAGGATTTTTTAGCGATTTCTGAACACTTGAAACCAACTATAAAGGTTTTGAGTGATTTCAAGGGATTTTCAAGGATTTCAAAGTATTTCTATTTACTTTAAAAGATTGCGAGGGATTAAAAGCAAACAGAGATTTCAAACAATGTAAAAAAATTTTTACGAGATTCTAACAAATTTCAATGGATTTTAGAAAACTCAAAAGAATCTCACAAGATTTTTAAGTATTTCAAGGGATTTCAAATGATTTCGAGCGATTTTAAATGAATTTTAAAGTACTTTAAATCATTTCAAATGATTTCCTAAGTCTGCAAGTCATTTCAACGAACCTCAAAGAATTTCATATGATTTTTAAGGATTTCATGAATTTTTATCGGATTTTAAACTATTTTAATAGACTTCCACAGATTTAACAAGATTAAAAAATATTTCGATAATAAAAACCTGTCAAATGTCTTTAAATTCTTTAATATTATTTTCAAATCCTTGAAATCATAAAAAATCTCATGAAATCCTTTGAAATCCTTGCGAAATATAAATGTTTAAAATTTTTAAGAGATTGAAAAAGTACTTTTTAGTCTCTAGGGAGTGAAAAGTAAAACTTTAGTTCCAACTTATAGGCACGAAAAATAGCTGAAATCACACATGTTTAAAAGAATATATATTCTTTTTATTACCGCGAATCAGCCTTCCTTAAGTTAAATAATACTAAATACATTTTGAATATTCGCTACAAGAATACACTTTGGATTCATTTTTTGCAAACTTTTACGAGAAGCCTGAGTTTGTTCAGCAATTAGCTACTGGTACCCAAGGCGCGTGTAAGCGAGGTATGAGTTGAAAGTCGCGCATTTGCATTTAGTATCACACACTACCTGCGTGGTCAAGATCCTGTGCCTTAAGTCGGCTTCTTCAGAAGAGGGAAGGAAGAACGAAAAAGAGAAGGAAAAAGAAAAAGGAACATGCTTCGAGAAGAAGGCTTTGCACGGGGCAACGGCCGTAATTTTTCACGTCTGAAGAAGAACTCGAGATCCTACGACGAAGGTCACTTGAGAAAGAAATTTATCTGAAGTCCATTTACGCAAAGAAGACAACTGGTAATTTTGGAAATCGATCGGAATTTTTAGAAGTTCCTTCAAATCCTCAAAATATCGTGAAATCATTTAGCTACCTTGAAATCGTTTGAAAACCCCTGAAATCTTTTGAAATTCCTTGAAATTCTTTGAAATCCCTTGAAATCCGTTGGAAAGCCTTGAAATCTCATGGCATCCCTTAAAATCTTCCAAAATCGGTCGAAAATCTTTAAAAACCTTAAAAATATTGTGAAATCTTTTGAAACCCTGTGAAATTCTTTGGAATCCCTAGAAATCCTTTGGAATTCCTGGACATCCATTGGAAATGGAGATCTCTTAAAATCCTTTAAAATCTTCCAAATCGGTCAAAAACCTTTAAAAACCTTAAAAATATCGTGAATTCTTTTGAGATTCCTTGGAATTCTTTGAAATCCCTTGAAATCCGTTGGAAACCCTTGAAATCTCATGTCATCCCTTAAAATATTCCAAATCGGTCGAAAACCTTTAAAAGCCTTAAAAATATTGTGAAATCTTTTGAAACATTTTAAAATTCTTTGGAATTCCTGGAAATACGTTTGAAACCCTTGAAATCTCTTGAAATCCTTTAAAATCTCCCAAGTTGGTCGAAGACCTTTAAAAACATTTAAAATATCGTGAATCTTTTAAAATCGCTTGAAATCTTTTGAAATTGTTTGAAATTCTCTCAAATCCATTGAAATTCAGGGAAATACGTGGGAAACAGTTGAAATCTCTTGAAATCCTTTCAATTCCTCAAAAACGGTCAAAAGCCCTTAAACACCTTAAAATTCTTTTAAATTCTTTACCATCCACTGAAATCCTTTTGAATTCCTAGAAATCCATTGGAAACCCTTGAAATCTCTTGAAATCCTTTATAATCTTCCAAATCTCTCGAAAGCTAACAAAACCTTCAAAATACTTTGAATGTCTTTGGAATCCCTAGAAATCCTTTGGAATTCCTTGATATCCATTGGAAATCCTTGAAATCTCTTAAAATCCTTTAAAATCTTCCAATTAGGTAAAAAAAACCCTTAAAACACTTAAAAACATCGTGAAATACTTTAAAATCTTTTTAAATTCCTGGAAATCAATTGGAAACCTTTGAAATCTCCTGAAATCCCTTAAAATCTGCCAAATCGCTCAAGAGCCCCTAAAATCCGTAAAAATCCCACGAAATCCTATGAAATCCAAATTAAAAAGTACTTTTTTAAATCTCTCAAAAATCAACATTAAAAAGTACTTTTTAGCCCTAGGGAGGAACTGAAATGTCGGAAAAATTACTTTTCAGTTAAAATTGAGTCAACCTCAGAGCGATTCATGCAGCTTTTGTTTGATGGCTTTTCTTGGTTTCAGAATTAGCCAAAAACTCAGAAACGAACCGGATTACAGTCGCAGAAAATAGTTTTGCTCTCTCGGCGCCTCGTGGTCATCCAAGATAGCATCGTTACGTTACTTCCTTTCGCGCAAGAAACCTGTGCCTTCCCTTAGTAACTCATACTGGTCTCTTCCAATATGTGCGTCAGCAAACGCGAGGCATCCAGCAAAGCAAGCCGGTTACTCTTTCCTTTGCTTGTTTCTTTTATTTCCTTCATTTCGTTTTATTTATTTATCTCTTTTTTTTTTTTAACTTCCCGTGCATCGTCCTCCCTACTGGCGATACCAACGAGTCTATTTATAAACACCGGCTATTATCTACGGTACACGACTCTCGGTACCAAGCTATCTTCCTCTCCTCAGGAACATAACAGGTGAACCTACTCCAGTAAGACCCTCTACCTCTTTCCCTTCCACTTCTCAGCTTATCTTCCTTTTTCGTATAAAGCTGTAATTATCCCTTTGTTTGCAACTTGCTTACTCAGATATCATAACAATTTCAAGAGATTTAAGAGGATTGAAAATGATTTCGAGATTTTTCAAGGAACTTTTTCCGGCTTCCAAAGAATACAAATGATTTCAATGGTTTCAGAGGATTTCATGAGATTTTTAAGGGTTTTAAGGGTTTTTAGAGATTTCAAATGGGTTTTTTGGAATTTCCAAAGAATTTCAAGGATTTCACTAGATTCTTAAGGGATTTCATGAGATTTTAAAAAATTTCAGAGTATTTCACGGGATTTAAAAATATTTTAAATGATATTAAGGGATTTCCAAAGATTTCAATTGAATTTAAAAGATTTCAATAACTTGCCGAAGATTCTTTAAAGTCTCTTGAAGTCCCTGGAAATCCATTAGAATCCCTTGAGATTCTTTAAAATCTTGGAAATCGCTTGAGAGCCACGCCCACTTTATCTAATTTATAAGTGGACCACGCCCATTTTGGGCAACTCATCAGTAGACCACGCCCTCCCTTTTTCCCTCTTACGTACATGTTTTGTGCTAAAATTTTGTTATTTTATTAAAAATATAGTCGACGAACGAGATTTCAAACTTACAATATAAGTTTGAAAACTTTTTGACTCTGACTCTTACTTTAGTTTTCAAGGTTGTCGAATGATAAACAGAAATTCCGATCTCAATGTCGAATGATGAACTCGTCCGGAACAAAAAATTGTCATTAGTCCAATGATACGTGACAAGATTACAATACTCTTCATTCAAATCAAGATCCTTGAAAAAAATGTATTTCCGTCACGTGAATCTAAACTTCCTACATTGAATTTTATAACTCACTCAATGAAATTGAATTTCTTCACAAAAATAGATACTTTCTGAGGATTTACGTAACTTTCTCTTCTATAATTCTCGATCTTATTTTTCGTCAACACAATACTGTTATTTCTGTTCAGGAATTTCCTCTGATTAATCGAAACGAGGTTCGACTTACACACTGTGTTTGTCCAATTGAGTCATAGTGGTCTGTCAAGACCAAAGATCCGAGGAGATGTCTACACGATGGGGGACCACCTTTCAGAAATTATACGGTGATTAGAGCTGTTGTTATCGGATGTTAGAAATAGTTAGGTTTCATTAGATATGGCCTTTCCCAGGGACCCTGAATTAGACACTGTATTATACTCTCGGACGTTGTTATTACGGCGTCATTTAACTATTATTTTGTTCTAGAATAAATCCATCCTGGAAAAAATGTGACAAATCTTCGTTGAACTCTATAAATACACTTTTCAAAAAATATTTCCTTTAGAGAATAATTTTTACACCCCCTCCCCGGTGGACCCCCTCTGCCCCCTCCCCATCCATCCCCCTCCCCACACTACACTGTTCACTCTCTTTCCTTCTATTTACACCTATCACCTTTTTCCCTTCCTTTTTGTTGCTCTTTGCCCATTAAAAATTCTTAAGCACCCCCTCTCAATTCATCCCCCCCCTTTCCATCCACGTTCCCTGTCCTCTTCCCTTAATTACCCCTCCACCCTTCCCTATTTAAACTCAGCACTACTCACTGCATCCGATCCTTATGATTATATACTATTCTTCCCTTTTCCTCCACTGCTCTTCGCCCCACAAACTTCTTAACCTAGCCCCCTCCACCCCTCTTGCAGCACTGGATCACATTTTAATTAGGACCTAATCTATCCGCATCGCCCACCATTTCTTGCTCTTTGCCCCTCCAACGTTCTTATCAAGCTCCCTCTCGGTTCCTTATATCCATTTATATGAGGAGGCTCACTGCCCCCTCCCCCAAATTTATCCCTACCTTATCGTATACCCCACCTACTATATTCCTATCACTTTTTTTCATTTCCCTTCCTTTGCCCTTCGCCCCTCCAACTTCTTCAACTAGCCCCTCCCCCTTCCAGTTTACTAGAGGACATGACCTACAACTACCCTTATTCCACACAACTCCCCCTACTATTTAATATTTCCGTTTATTTATACAATAAAAAAATACTTTAATTCAAATTTAAAAAATTTAATTTGTAATTTGGTTGACCCTCCTTATGTATCAAAAAACATTGTGAGGCGCCACATATTTAAAAAAAAAAACAGGATATTATTAATTTCGACAACTTTACTATTCTTGTCACTTGGACCAGCAGAAGTAGTGTCTGACAAAGAGACGGATGCCCGAAAGAAAGTTCTCGAAGGCAATTTCCTAATAGTCGGTGTAGCATTGACTTCAATTGAATAATGGTCGTGAGCGAACGGGTATTGCCAGCTCCCTGATCATTATCTATCATTCGAGTGATTATCCTGATATTTTTGCGGTTCGCCTTATTGCTGAGCTTTGCGTTCCTCTAAACAAAAGATGAATGAGAACTTCAAAGAAATGGATCCCCCAATCTAGAGAAGACATTTCGCTTTTAATACTTGACCTCTATTACAATATCTTATTGTTACATCTCTCTATATTATAAAAAGATTTGGCTGCCGTCTCTTTCTCAAGAAACCAGCCCATGTGACATACGCCCTTCTTGACTCCCTTCGACTATATAACATACGCCCTTATTGGCCCCACCAATTATCACGAGACTCAACCTCGACTGCATCACATAAGCCCTTATTGATTGATATTTTCCTTAGAAAATAATTTTTCACCCCCCCCTGTAGGCCCTCACCCCTCTCACTTTGTGCCCTTTACCCCTCAACCTCTGGGCCCTCCCCCCTCCCCACACCACCCTGTTCACTCTCCTCCCTTCTATTTACATCTATCACCCTTTACCCTTCTTTTCTATTGCTCTTTGCCCTAAACTTCATGACATAAGCCCTTATTAGACCACGACCTTAATAAATCTTATTAACTCCACTCAACAACGTGACATACGCCCTTATTAACCCCCCCCCTAGACTAAGACCTTTATAAACCAAACCTTTAATGTCTCCACTCGACCAGGTGATATACGCCCTTAATGACCCCCTAGACCACTAAATACGTCCTTATTGATCACGTGACTACCCTCGACCAAATGACATATGCCCCTATTGACCCCACTTGACTACATGACATAAGCCCTTATTGACTCCTCTAGACCACGACATACGCCTTTATTGACTCCACTCCACCTCGGCACATACGCCTTTCTTGATTACGTGACCCCCCTCGACCAAATGACTCAACCACATGACTTACGCCCATATTGACCCCTACACCTACGTGACTTACGCCCTTATTAAGCCCCCTCGACTACATACGCCCTTATTGACCCTATTCTTCCACTAACATACGCCTTTTTTGACTCTCCCGACCATGTGACATAGGTCCCTATTGATCCCCCTCGAACAAGTCACATACGCCCTTATTGCCCCTTTCACCCATGCGACAATAAGGGCATACCCTTATTGCCCATCTATCGATCACGTGACCCCCATTAACCACGTAACATACGCCATTGTCAATAAATAAAATAAAATTTACTCAAAATTAATCTAAACATGATTTAATATAGGTATATATAAAATGAAAAGAAACAAATAAAATAATATAAAATAGAGGTGACTGTTAAAAGTATTATCAACAAAAGAACATCGAAGCAGTTAAGCTGTGAATTATTCGCGAGGCATTATCATGAATCAAGGCACCTACGAATCGGTAATTAGCCAAGTCTCGATACGGAGGTCGTTTAAGATTTAATGGAGCGTAACGAGGGTTAACGGTATACCCAGGAAGCTAAAAAAAACTTGGCCGCGCACTCCTTTCATTAATAGTACGGGGCGCCGTTCTAAATTAGATAAAATTTTGCTTTTATTTGAATTTTTTATCATCATTTTTTATCATAAAAAATAAGGTTCAAAATATAGGGCCCAACTATAAGACTCAAAATACTCCACCCAAAAATCAGGTCCAAAATCAGACCGAGATATACAAGGCTGAAAAATAAAGCTAAAAGTGTAGGACACCAAAATAAAAGACAAAATATTTGACCTAAAAGGAAGGCCCTAAATCACACCCAATATCATAAGGCCCAAAAATAAGGCTCAAATTATAGGATACAAAAAGTATGACATCCAAATGTAAGACTCAAAATACAGGACCGACAAATAGTACTCAAAATATTGGACCTAAAATAAGGCCCAAAATCAGACCTATAGATATATGGCTAAAATAATACTAAAAATACAAGACATTACAATTTAAGGCTTAAATTATACAACTCAAAAATAAGGCCCAAAATCATACCCAAAATACATGGCTAAAAGGTAGGGTAAAAGTACAAGAAACTGTGACACAAGGCCCAAAATACATAATCACAAAATAAGGCCCAGGATACTGGATCCAGAAATAAGACCCAAAATACTGAATCCAAATTTAAGACCCCCAAAATATAAACTAAATAATATTAGACTCGCGAATAAGGATATAAACATATAGGACCCAAAATATTAGGCTTGAGAATTTGGCTCTATTTAGAACCCAAAATATAAGGCCCAAAATAATTGATACCATTCAATTATTTATTTTTACAACATATATTCTCAATTAAAATGCACCTGTTAGTAAAATATAATTAGAAACCTTTTTCTCGATTTAGATAATTATTCTCGTTGATTTTATCTGGTAACAGATTAGAATTTAGTCCATTGAAGCTGTTCATTCAAGTTTAAGTTATCTTCCTTTTGCATCTATAATCAGATATTGCAGACGATCTAGATTTGTTATATTTATATCTTTAGGATAGAAGAGCACGTATTAAGTCCGTTGCTGGAATCGCGACGAGCTGGGAGTGCCGATGATTACGTAGAGGGCTGAGAGGGGGAGGAGAGGTGGAATAAGAGTAAAAAAAGTGTTTTAGTATTATGGGCTACCTCGGACATGGCGCCAGTGATAAAACTAGCTCCTTCTCAAGAATGTAGTCTACAATTTCCACCTCCACGAACTGGATCCAGTTGTCTTTTCACTTTACAGTTCCTTTAATCGACACACTCTTTAGTTTCCAGTTGGCTTTTAAATTAGCAGTAAACTAATTGCTAGTGCTCTCCATCTTATCCACTTAGAAATGAAAACTAGGTGGTCAGAGACAAGAAATTTGGGTTTTGTAAACTTGAACTTTTGCACTGGAAAAGAATCAGTCCTTGAAAATATAGCTATTTAGTATTTTAGAAAAATGTCCAAGATTTTGAAAAGACTTCAAAGTAGTTCTCGAGATTTTTAAGTATTTCAAATTATTTTTAGGGATTTCAAGTACTTTAAGCAGATTTTCAGGGATTTCATGAGATTTTTAAGGATTTCCAGGGATTTCAAAAAAAATCTTTTGCATTCTGTGAAAATCCTTTAAAATCTTGGACATCTCTTGAAATTGATGGATGTGGATAAATAAAAAGTCAGAGGGAATGCTGAGAGGGATTTGGATTAAGAGAACTGGGGGCTGGAAAGTGTGGAGTGGAGGGGGAGGAGGGGGGTAAGAGGGGAGAAAATATTTTTTTTCGGGAATAGGGGCAGAGAGAGACATACAAATGAGGGTTAATGTGTGAGAAAAATGGTACAATGAGTAGTGGGTGAAAAGAGAAACAAATCAATATATACTGGGGAGGGGGCTCTAGAGGGGGAGGAGAAAATGGAAGGATACAGAGGTTTCGAAACAAAGGTGGGGGCAGCTAGGAGGAATAAATCAATATATAATGGGGAGGGGGCCCTACAGGGGAGGGTAAAATGGCAGGATATATAGGGTTAGAAAGGAAGGGGCGGCTAAGAGGAAATTTATATTGAAGAAGAGAGGGTTGGAAGGTAGATATGTTAAGGAAGAAGAAGAGGGTATGGGGTCTGAAAATGAATATATATTAGAGGGGGGAGGAGATTTCTAGGGGAGGGGGATGAGTGGGGAGGGGCAGATAAGGGAGACTAATGAGAGGACTGAGAGATTGATAGTATATGAATTCCGAAAGATTGGTGAAGTGGAGAGTGAGGGGAGGTTAGAAGAAATATATATAAGAGGAGGTTTTGGAAGGAGAAAGGGGCAAATGAGAGAATTGAGAGGGTTAAAAGATAGATGTGTTAAGGAAGAAAAGAAAGAGGTTTTTATAGATAAATATATATTGGGAAGGGGGATAAAGGAGAGGAGGGGAGGAGTGTGAGGGGCTGATAGGAGAAATATATTAGCGAGGAGGCTATGGAGGGGGAAGGGGACAAATGAAAGAACAGAGAGCGTTAAAAGCTATATGTGTTAAGGAAGAAGGTGACAGGGGCCTGTAGATGTGAATATATATTGGAGAGGGGGCCAAAGAGGGGAGGGGGACTAATGAGAGAACTGAGGAATAAATTATACATGATAAATGCGTTAATGAAGAAAGCAGTAGAAGCATGTAGTGGTCAATATACATTGGGGAGGGGGGCAAAAAGTGGGAAGCGGATAAATTAGAGTATTAAGAAGGATGTACAGTACATGACTCGTGGAAGTATGAGAGGGGCGGGGAGGGGCCGATGCAGAATATGCAGAATAAAGGGATAGTGGGAAGTGGTGGGAAGGTAGGGGCGGGGGCGATTGTATAGTGAGGGTGGGGAGGGGGTTAGAGGGCGGTAATGGGGAGGGGGTAGGTTTAAATTTGAAAAAAGTACAATTTTCATTGGAGAAAAAATATTTCAGTGAAAAATGTTCATTCTGATGCGGAAAAAAATTTCTCATCTATCATGTAAAGGAATTTTTTTTTTCTTAATATGTTTGTCCATGAAACTTGCGTAAAACATAACATATGTCAAGTGACTCAGGTCGGCGATGGCCCGGCCGGTTATCAATCACGAGTAACGCGCACGTGCTCTCTCCCTCACGACTCCAGAGAAGGAAAACGATTATATTATACGAGTCTCGCAAATATTCAGAAGATGGACCTCAGCGTGACTTTGACAAAGGATGAAATCTCTTAGCATTGAAATGAGATCGATAAAAAAAAAAGTAAAGAAATAAATATCTGGAATCGGTGAGATTCGTGACAAAAATGACCTTTTACAGTTTTGTATTTAATTGATTATTATCGATTTGTTTTATCACATGTCGAGTTAGATTATCGAGTAAATAAAGATAGGAGCTTAGGAATATTTTTTAAATCCCATCCTCGATGCAATTTTCATTTGGCTGATTGCCATCGCGTTTATTTACACGAATCTATTTGTCCTTATTTCCATTTGCATATATATTAGGTCAACCGGAAATTTCAATAAATGAAATGTAGGTCAATTCAAAATTCAAGGAAAAATAAATGATCGCAGATGGAATTTGGAGAATACTAAACGCTCATTTTTCTGTATTTTTTTTAGAGAAATATAGTTTATAAAAAGAAAAGAAAAAAAGGAGTATTGCTATCATTAAAATGTAGTTTACGGGTAGAATTTTCTATGAATCAGACTCAATGATTTGGTGATTGAAATTGTTGACAAGTTTTATATAAGGTCTAGGTTATAGATGATTAACAACTCTATGATAATTAGGTCACACCTTTCAACCTCCGTCAGACTTCTCAAGGAAAATAATTATAATATAAGAATTATGAAACAAAGGTCGTATATTGAGGAAAGTTTTGAACAAAATAAACTGAAAATCGCAATTTTCGACTGAATTCACAAACTTGGATTAAAAATTATAATTACCCTGGACTTACTTATAATAAAGTTGTGGTTATAGATTTCAATTTATTGCTGGATTTTAATTTGAATTATTCATTTTGCATTATGTTGAAAGATTCATATTTTCATGGCAAATTATAGGAGCAGATTAACCTTTTCGCTCAAGTTTCGCGAAAGGTTATTGTAGCACCTTAGAAATATCTTTCATAATCTCTATATTGCATACGATTTTATTACTTCTCTAATCACTTTATCGAGGAAAAATATTCAGGTGTTTCAGGTTGAAATATTGAAAAACGATAAATATTGAACGAGAATTTAAATTATTTTTAGGGATTTTCAGGTATTTCAAATGATTTCTAAGAATTTCCAGGGATTTCCAAAAATTTCAACGATTTTCATGGAAATTCACAAGATTTCTCATAGTTTCTAAATATTTCTCGAGATTTTTAAAGATTTCCAGAGATTTCCATAGAGTGTAAGTCAATTCAATGTATTTTCAGGGATTTCAAGGGATTTCATGTGCTTTTTTTTAAGGATTTCCAGCAAAATCAAAGATTTCAACTGGATTCCAGGGTTTTAGGAGATTTATAAAAGTATTTCCAAGAATTTCAAGCGATTTCTAAAGATTTCAAGGTCTTTCCAAACATTTTAACATATTTCCAAAGAATTTGAAATATCTCAGGATATTTTTAAGGATTTCAGAGAATTTCTAAAGATTTCATACGATTTTTAAGTTTATGAGTATTTCACGTGATTTTAAAGATTTCTAGGGATTTTCAAAGATTTTAAAGGATTAAAATCCTTATAAAAATAAAAAATTAAAAATTAAAATTAAAATCCCGCGAAAAACCTTACAATCCGTTAAAATATGTAAAAATCTCTGAAAATTTTTGAAAAACTTTTGCAAATTCCTTAAAATTCCAGAAAATCTTTTAAAAATCATAAAAATCTCGTGAAATCTTTTAAAATTCAATAAGGAACTTTACAATTCCCTAAAATCAGTAAAAGGAAATGGTACAGGAAAATCATGGTAAAGGGAAATGGTAAAGGAAATCATGGTAAAGGGAAATGGTATAGGAAAATCATGGTAAAGGGAAATGGTAAGGGAAAATCATAGTAAAGGGAAATGGTAAAGGAAAATCATGGTAAAGGGAAATGGTAAAAGGAAATGATAAAGAAAATCATAGTAAAGGGAAGTGGTGAAGGGAAATCATAGTAATTGGAAATGGTAAAGGGAAATGGTAAAGGAAAATCAAAATAAATGGAAATGGAAATCATGGTAAAGGGAAATGGTAAAGGAAAATGGTAAAAGGAAATGGTAAAGAAAATCATAGTAAAGGGAAATGGTAAAAGAAAATTATAGTAAAGGAAAATGGTAAAGGGAAATGTACTTAAAAAAAAAGAAATAAATGTATTTAATGACTCTTGAGTATATTTGATGATCTGAATCACCTCAGGAAAGTTTATATTGCACCGTGGACGTTGAATTGGAATCTGGATTAAAAATATTCATGTCACGTGCGAGACAAGGTTGTCCGAGTCTTGTCTTGATGCTCATTCATACTTTGCTTCCAGCTGACGTTTCGAGTCGCCGATAGATTGTAATGACACTCGAGTGTGACGCATTAAACTCTACGTGTTCGTAATTTATTTTGCATCAACGTAATTTATCCTGATATCGAAATCGATCCCATGATTCTAGTTTATTTCAACATTTTCGATCTATATACAAGATATACGAGATCTGCTCACCTTCTTTGATTTACTACACAATTTTTGTGATGTACACTTGATTTTATTGATACCGATACATTTTCTTGTCTCAGACCACAATAAATTATAAAGACCGATTTAAATTACCGTCAGAGAAGAGAAGAGAATTTATAGTATGTATATCATCAAAAGTATATGTAAATTAAAAATATCTGCGTCCTTCAAACAATTTCCTTCACTTGAATATTTGTTCATGCATAGTGTAATTTTTCCATTAAAATGTATATCCTTCATTATAAAGTAATTTATTCATTAAAATATACTATTTTCGGTTTTTTCGGCAGTAAAAAAACTTTAATAAAATATATGATCACAAGCTGGATGAAGATTCAAATTTCAGAAATAATTCAAGGTCATTAAAAAGTTTTTAATTTACATTTTTCAGAAATTTATTAGTTCTACACTTAAAGACTTTCGAAACTGATTTCAAGAAATTTCATATGCTTTTTAAACATATAAATTTTTTTAAGGCCTTCAAAGGATTTCAAGTGATTTTAGGGATTTTAAAAAGATTATATGAGATTTTACGAGATTTTTAAGCATTTTTAGAGATTTCAAGGGATTTTCAGGTTTTTAAAGTGTTTTGTAAGGAGTTAAAGTAATTTCAACCGACTTCTAGGGATTTCACAAGATTTTTAAGAACTTCAAGGTATTTAAAAAAATGTCATGAAATTTTAAAGGATTTTCAAAGCTTTCCAGAGATTACATGAGGTTTTTTAAAGGTTTTCTATGGATTTTAAATGATTTCCAGAGATTTCCAAGGATTTCATGAGATTTTTAAAGATTTTCAGAGATTTTCAAAGATTTCAATGGATTTCCATGAATTTCAAGATTTTTTTAAGGATTTCCAGATTTCCGTTTCTTAGCTTTATAGCCAAAATTTAACGAAAATTTTGAGAACATTTTTAAGAGCGAAGATTCGCCGCACTTGATATATCTTCAGATCTTAAACCGGTTTTATTTATTATCACGTAGTACTCGGGAAGCTAGGGTCCTTCCTTTTTTCTCAGTATATTTATTTTTTTCATTTTCTCGCTGCCTGTGAATAGGCTTACAAAGTATATGCATAGAGACCGATTCTTACGCGACCGGTTTTATAAAGGTCGAGATACGTTCGATGCCATAACGAGTACCGATCGGTTCGTTATCTTACAACATTATGCAGATTCGCGCAATAATGCTTTTGTATTTTTACGTTTTTCATTCCATCGGCAGATATAATAAATCTAAATGTAGTGCAATACCAGAAAACTCTTTTATCTGCTACTGCGCACTCCTTTTTCTTATCGTGTAAGAATTTCCAAGGATTTCACAAGATTTTTAAAGCTTTTGGTGATTTCCAAAAATATCAGTGAATTTCCAGGGACTTCGAAGTTTTTAAAGAGATTTTTATGTATTTCTAGGAATATACAGGAATTTCACGAGATTTTTAAAGATTTCTATAGATTTCACACTATTTTAACGGATTTCCAGAGATTTCAACGAATTTCACGAGGTTTTATAAAGGATTTTCAGGGATCTCAAAGATTTCGGTTTTCCAAAGATTTCAAAGCATTTCTCAAGATTTTTAAGGACTTGAAATGATATCAAAAAATTCCCAGGAATTTTAGAAGATTTCTAAAGATTTCCAATGATTTCAACGGATTTCTAGAGATTTCGAAATAGCTCACGAGATTTTTGAAGGTTTTCAAGGAATTTCCATAGATTTCAAGTCAATTCAATAGATCTGAAAGATTTCGGCTTTCCAGAAATTTCAAAGCATTTCACGAGATTTTTAAGGATTTTTGGGGATTTCCAAAAATATCAGCTGATTTCCAGGAACTTCGAAGTTTTTAAAGAGACTTTTATGTATTTCAAAGAATATATAGGAATTTCACGAGATTTTAAAAGATTTCTATAGATTTCACGCTATTTCAGCGGATTTCCAGAGATTTCAACGAATTTCACGAGATTTTATAAAGGATTTTCAGGGAACTCAAAGGCTTCGGTTTTCCAAAGATTTCAAAGCATCTCTCGAGATTTTTAAGGATTTCAAATGATTTCAAAAAATTCCCAGGAATTTTAGAAGATATCTAAAGATTTCCAATAATTTCTCGAGATTTCTAGCGATTTCCAAAGATTTCCAAAGATTTCAACGGATTTCAAGAGATTTCGAAATATCTCACGAGATTTTTAAGGATTTCAAATGATTTCAAAAAGTTTAAAGGAATTTTAGAATACAAAAACAATAATGTGTTTTAATTTTTTTTTCTTTTTTTTCTCCTTATACCATCTGCAGATACAATAAATCTAAATGTAGTGCAATATCAGAAAACTCCTTTGTCTGCTACTGCGCACTACTTTTTCCTTTTCTTATCGTGTAAGGCTGACGAGACAAGTATTGTGAGAAGATGAATATCTTTTTTTCTATAGAGATGTCTTTTTTCCTATATCCCAGTACCTAATCTCCTATACGTGACCAATTTTGAATACTAGACGAAAACATTTTTCTTTTTCAAGAGCCTTTGGACCTTACGAAAATGAATTCAGGTGAATTGAACAGAAAAACAACTTTGTTCCTGCAATAGTTTGAGGATGCCGTGTTGCCAGGCAATACTTGCTTGGTTTTGTGCCGTGACTCGGCAAAGAGGGGAGCAAAGTGCGGGAGCGAAGGAATTATATTTCCATCATGTGTATAATGTGCAGTCAACCACAGAAAGAAATTGTGCGCATCAAAAAAAAAGAGAAAAAAAAAAAAAAAATTCCCAAATTTTTGGGACCTATATTTTGGGACTAATTTTTTGGTTTGTATATTTTGGGCCTTTCTAGGTCTGATTCTGGGTCCTTTTCGGTTTTCTATGTTTTAGGCCTTATTTTTTGGCCCTGTTACTGAACCAGGTATTTCTGGGTCCTATACTTCGGAATTTATTTTTTGAGTTGTATATTTGGACCTTATTTTGAATCCTGTAGTTCGTTCTAATTTTTGGGCCTTATTTTGAGTCTTTGGATCTTTTTAGGTTTTTTTGGATGAAATTTTGGGACTTCTTATAATTCTACATTTTGTGATAGTATATTCTGAGCTTTCTATTGAATTATAAACTTTGGGACTAATATTGGGTCCTATCTTTACTATCTCTATCTTTGTAGTCTTGTGTTTGGGCCTTATTTTTGAGGTATTATAGCTCCATCTGGAATTTTTGGGCCATAATTTGAGTCCTTAAGTTTTTCCTTGATTTAAGGTCGAATAATGAGTGCTATTTGACCCTCAGTTCTTAGTTTCCTACATTTTGGGCCTTATTTTGGATCCCGTAGATTTGAGTCTCATTTTTAAACATATATCGTAAGCTTTATATTTCGGGGGTCCTATACTTTGGAACTTATTCTTTGAGTCTTATTTTTGGGACAGATTTTGGTAATATCTTCATGGGCATTATATTTTTGGGTCTTATATTTTTGGACTTATTTTTGGGTTTCTAAATTTGTCGTTTTATGTTCCAGGTCCTATATTTCGGGCCTTACTTTTTTGGGGTCGTAAATTTGGGTCTCACGTTGGTTCCCATATTTTTGGACCTTATATTTTGGGTCCTATTTTATTGAGCCTCAAAGCTCAGTAATTTTTTACCTTCACTGTAACGCATAATAATTAATAAATTGTATCGTTTCTAATTACTTGCAATGATCTTTTTTTCAAACCAGAATCGATTTTTAACGTCTCAATGAAACTGTAACTTGATATATTATAATTACGCACGCATGCTAAGGAGTCAACATTGAAATGGTGTAAGAATAGAAATCATAACTGCAGCTTTAATTACTAATAATCGTATTATAGACTATCTTTTTATTTAAGAATTCAAAATATTTACTATAGTATTATTTTATTTTTTAAAAAAGACAAAAAAAAACAAGGAAATCGGTTTCTGGAAAAATCTCCACTTATAAGACTAGGTTGTGAGGCTTCAAGATTCAGGTAGAAGGAATTTAAAGGGCCTATTAAGATAGTTTCGTTCAGATTACAATGGAACTTGTTTCGAAGGAAAAGTACCAATGAATCATCACTTTTAGATTCTTCAGTATACAGTGGACATTGAAGAGTACAATTTTTGTTTTTATACAACTACATTCAACGGTATAATGATCAACGTTTGACAAGACTAGTTTATTGAGTCGGAGAGGAAATTGACGTTGAATTAAAAAAATGGAACTGATAAACAAGTCAAATTCTTGACATATGGATAGTCACTAGTTATGAAGGCTGGTTTAGTTGTCCCAGTTTTCTGAACGAGTATCGACTTTTCTGGGTTATATATAATCTAGTTTATCACATATTTCAACCAATTAATTAATTAAGCATCCTTCAGCCTTCTTAAGCACTCATACGTGTAGTAATAATGTTCTAGTTTCATTTATATAATTAAATCCCTTTTCCCAACTACTTTTTCCAACTCCTTTTTCCCAACGACCTTTCTACACCCTTTTACCAAACCTCATTTTTAAACCCCATTCTCCAATACAATTTTCCAAACCCACTTTCCCACACCTTTTTCATTCTATTTTGACAAAATTCTTTTCCAAACCCTTTTTCGAAATTAATTTCCCCACACCTTTTTCCAAAACCATTTTCGGAACCCCCTTTACCAACCCCCCTTCCTAAACCACTTTTCCGAGTCAATTTTTGAAACCTCGTATTCCCACACCATTTTCCAAATCCATTTTCGAACCCCCTTTTCCCACACCCTCTTTTAAATCCATTTTTAAAATTCCTTTTCTCCACACACCATTTTCCAAAACTCTATTCCTAAATTTTCCAAAATTCATTTTCAAAACACATTTCCACACCCTTTTGCAAACCCCTTTTCCCAAATTTTCCAAAATCTATTCTCAAAACACTTTTTCTCACACCATTTTCCAACCACCTTTCCCCACACCTTTTTCATTCAATTTTGCAAAAATCCTTTCCCAAACCCCTTTTCGGAATTAATTTTCCCCGCACCTTCTTTTAAACCCTTTTTAAAAACTTCTTTTCCCACACCTTTTTCCAAAACCATTTCGGAACCCCTTTTACCAACCCCCCTTTCTAAAACACTTTTCTGGGTCAATTTTTGAAACCCTGTATTCTCACACAATTTTCCAAATCTCGGTTCCTAAATTTTCCAAAATTCATTTTAAAAACACATTTCCACACCCTTTTGCAAACCCCTTGGCATGAATTGAGTCACATTAAAAACTAGCACGGATTGACTCGAATTAACCCAGACTAAAAGTTCGTATTAACTTCGATTGCAATTCAATTTATTCGAATTGCTTCAGATTGACTCCGATTATTTCAGATTCATTCCGATAAGATTCCTATCCCAAATTTTGCTAGATGAATAAAATTCGCGTAGTCAAGGGTAGAAAAGTAAAAAAGGGTTGAGGATAAAGAGACTTAATTCGGGTGGTGGTGAGGAGTGACCGGGGAGGGGGGAGGGGGGCTTTTTAAAATATTCGAGGGGAGATCGTTTTACAATACAGAGAGTAGAGATAAGTATCCTAATTTTTATACAAAGCGAGTACCTAACGAGTACTAACGAATGTGAATCTGAGAATCTGAATACCAACTTTGCACGTGGACTTCTCTAAAATAATAAGAGGAGAAGAGATACGGTCCATGGGGATTGAATGCCCATTGTGTTGGAGGTTCTTACTGAGGTCCACTTCTTACCGAGACATGTACCTGCCCTTAAGTACACCAAAGCAAAGAGGACTCGCCGACTGCAATTCTGCTCACGTATCGATGTATACGGAATAACCATTAAAGTCTCTCCTTCCCTCACTCTTCGGCCATGAAAGGGCTGGAACGAGAATCAAGATAACTTCGATAGAACGAGTACGTATCTCGATTCGTAGTCGAATAACAAATAAAGGGAACGAACACGAACATTCGAACAACGAGAAGAAACAAAGAAGGATTTACGATCAACTTATCCTACAGAGCCTCCAATCAAAAAATCATACTTTTTATCGACTATCCTTACAAGTCTCTTAGCCAACTTTTTTTCAGTTCTCATAAATAAGAGCATCTAAACATTCCTTTTCAGATAATTAATGGTTCGGTATGACAGGATTATTTTCTCGTAAAAATAAATGAAATAAAATTTGGGAACTTCTTCATTATTCATGGGTTCAAATGGAACCCATTTCTATTAAAGAATGGATTTAAAGTGAAAAAGGCGTTTGGAAAAATCTGTGGGAAAAAGGGACCTAAAGAGGGCGTTGTAAAAAGTTTTTCGGAAATGGGTTCGGAAAAATGTTTAGAGAAAGGAATTTTAAAATTGGGGAAATACAAAGGGAGTGGAAAAGGGGGTTTAGAAAATGTATTTTGGAAACGGGTTCCACTTAGGGTCCATTTAGAATCCGAATAGGTTCAGCTTGTGATCCAAATGGGTTCCACTTGGGATCTAGTCTCTCATCCACATGGAATCATTTGAGCATTGACTGGGTTGTGCCAGGGATATAAATGGGTTCTACTTGGGATCCATTAGTACTCCTAATGGATTCAGCTTGGGATCCAAATGGGTTAGCATTAAAATACAAACGGGTTTCACTTGGGATCCTTTTAGGATCCGAATGTATTAAACTTTGGGTCTAAATGATTTCCACTTGGTATGAAAATGGATTACACTTGGGATCCACTAGGGTTCCACTTGGAATCTAAATGGGTTCCATTTAGTTCCATTATACTAGTTACCCTTGGGAACTAGTCTGTCATGCAAATAGATTCATTTCAGCATTGAATGGGTTCCATTAGGGATACAAATGGGTTCCACTTGGGATCCCTTTGGGATCCGAATGTATTAAACTTTGGATCTAAATGATTTTCACTTGGTATAAAAATGGATTACACTTGGGATCCACTTGGGATCTAATTGGGTTCCATTTGGGATCCAAATGGGTTCCCGTCTATTTTAATATTCCGGGATGAAAAACACAGTTTTCCTGTGTATTTTGTAATTATAATAGCAAGAAAAATACCATGAAACTACCTTTCGTGCAGGAATTCTAATTCATTAACAAGATAGAATCTAAATTACATAGAATTTAAGCATTTAAGTTGTAGAGGATGAATTTTTGCTAGAGCATGAAGTATGAAAAGCCTAAGTGGCTAACAAAAGTCTTTAAACTCAGAGGTAAAGATCCGTGCGCAAGGACGAAGGAGACGAGCGGTCGACGCTCGATGCGATAGCGTCTCGCATGTACATACAACTATAATGCGTTACACAGGTATTACAGGTATTATCCGTATTACACATATTACGAGTATTATACGGACGTACGTGCGACCTCGAAAGAATGCAAGCAACGTTCTTGTATACCTTTATCCTTCTCCTTCCTTCACTTCCCCTCCACCCCTTTCATTTATACGTACTTAATTGCAGAATACTGATCGTTATCGTACGTTAATTTAGCAAATATCAAAGCAATCTTGAATTCTTTTAATTACATATTTTTATTTATCGCACCGTATCTTTTCTTATTTCTTCTTCTTGTTTCACTTTTATGCTTCTTTTCCACTCCTGAGTTCTATAAATAGGGATAATTTTATCATTAGTTTAATATTAAATAATTATCTCATCCACTCTTGGGTAACGTATTTTTTTATTTAAACATAATCTTCGATTTGCTATTACTTTGTTTGGATCTTGTCAATTTTGGAATTGGAGAATATTAATAATGCAGAAGAAAAGACTTCTTCAGACTTTTTTACCAAACCTTTTTACCAAACCCTATTTTAGAACCCATTTTCTCCACACACTTTTCCAAATACAATTTCGAGACACCTCTTTCCACACCCTTTTTTCCAAGGTCATTTTTCAAATGCGCTTCACACACCCTTTTTCACATCCCTTTTCCCACACCTTTATAAACCCTCTTTTTCGCAGACCTTTGTCCAAATCCATTTACCACACCCTTCTTCAAAACCCATTTTCTCAGACTTTTAGCAAACCACTCCTTCTTTGCACCCTTTACACCTCTTCTTTCCCAAACCTTTCTTCAAAACCCATTTTAAACTCCTTTTTCCCAGACACTTTTCCAAATCCACTTTTAAATCCCCCCCTTTACACACCCCTTTTGAAAGCTAATTCCCCACACCTTTTTTTAAATCCTATTTTCAAAATCCATTTCCCACGCTCTTTTTCAAACCCCATTTCTCACATCCTTTTTCAAAACCAATTTTAAGCCCCTTTGTTCCCAGAAACTTTTCCAAATCCATTTTTAATCCTCATTTTCCACACCATTTTTCAAACCCCCTTTCTCCACACCTTTAGCGAACCACCTTTTTGAACCCCCTTTTCCCAGACTGTTTACCAGAACTATTTCCCACACCCTTTTCCAGATCCATTTCCCACGCCCTTTTTAAAAACCCATTTTAAACCTCTTTTTTCCAAACACTTTAACAAAGCCGTTTTTAAACCCCCTTTTTTCCACACACTTTTTTGAAACCCCTTTCCCTACACCTTTATCAACCCTCCTTTGTATATCCGTAAAATCCTTTGAAATTCTTGGCAGTTCTATGAAAAGCTTTAAAATCCCATAAAAAATGCCTTTAACTTTTTTGAAATATCGTAAAATCCCTTGAAATCCTTTGGAGTCCTACGAAAATCCTTAGAATCACTTTTGTCTTTTAAAATCTCAGAAAATTCTCTAAAGTCTTTAAAATTCCATCAAATCTCTTAAAATGCCTTGAAAACTTTCAGAGTCGTTTAAAAATACTTAAAATCTCTTGAAATCCTCGGGAGTCTTATGAAAATCCATGAAATGCCTAGAAATTTTTTTAAATCCTCAAAAATTCTCTGAAATCCTTGGAAAGTCTGAAATATGATAAAATCTCTTGAAATTCCGTGAAATCCTTGAGTCTTGAAAAAATATTTGAAATCCCATGAAATCCTCTGGCGATAGTTTTGAAAAGAATGAAATTTTCTTTCTTCTTCAGTTCGCTGCGCAAGTGTCATTGGCACGTCGATGACACCTATAGAGAAATACTAATCGGGAGAGATGATAATCGCAAAACGGATGCATACAGACAGATCGTAGAAGGAACAATTATTACACGCTGTACTCGAGGGTCATCGAGAGGATGAGAAGAGATGGTCCTTGGGCTCCTTGCAAGATAATCATAACGTTACAAGAATCGCGCCATAATGCCGTAATATCACAGACACGATGTACATTGCACGAATACAAGCCTATTATAAGCACTCTAAAAGAAAACTGTCTTTTCCTATATTTCCTCTCGATTCTCTCAAATCAGCAAACTATTATTTATAGAGAGTTAAAGAAATTTTAGGATTTTATTTTTAGGATTTTCAGTATTTTAAAAAGATTTTACGAGATTTCATAGGATTTTAAGAAATTTCCAAGACCTTTCAAGGATTTCCTGAACTTTTAAAAGATTTCAGTGAATTTCAAGGACTTTATGGGATTTCAAAAGTTTTTAAAGGATTCTCAAAGATTCCAAATAATTTCAGTGGATTTCACGAGATTTCAAAGACCTTTCAAGGATTTCCAGGAGTTTTCGAAGATTTCAGCGGAGTTCAAGAGATTCATGGGATTTCAAAGACCTTTCAAGGATTTCCATAACTTTTAAAAGATTTTATTGGATTTCAAGGGAGTCATGGTATTTCAAGGATTTTTAAAGGATTCTCAAAGATTCTAAAGAATATCAGTAAATTTAATGGGATTTCAAAGACCTTTCAAGGATTTCCAAAATTTTTCGAAAATTTCAGCGGACTTCAAGAGATTCATGGGATTTTAACGAAATTTTGGAATTTTTGAAGGATTTTCAAAGGTTTCAAGGAATTTCAGTGGATTTCACGGTATTTCAAGACCTTTCGAGGATTTCAAGGGTTTTGAAAGATTTCAGGAGAGTTTAAGGGATTCAGGGGATTTTCAATATTTTTAAAGGACTCTAATTTCCAAAGATTTCAAGGAATTTCATGGGATTTTAAAGGATTTCAGGGACATTTCAATAATTTTAGGGGATTACATGGGATTTTAAAATATTACATGAACTTTCCAAAAATATGAAAGGAATTAAGGAGATTTAAAGGGGTTTTTATAGATTTTACTTGTTTTTAAAAAACTTCAAAACTTCAAGGGGATTTTAAGGACTTCAAAGGACTGCCAAATTTCAAAAGATTTTACGGGATTTGTTTATAATACTATAATGTATATAATACTTCAAAGAATTTTATGGGATTTTAAGGAGTTTTAAAAGAGTTCCGAGGATTTCAAAAAGATTTCATTAGATTTTGAAAAGATTTTATGGGTTTTTAAAAGGTTTGGAAGTGATTTAAAAAGACTCTATGGAAGTTTCAAGGATTTAAAGGACTTTCAAAAATTTCCGAGAATTTTTTTGGTTTTGAAGGAATTTTAAGGACTTTCATAGGACTTCAAAGTGAGTTTATGGAATTTTCATAGATTTCAAGGTAAAACTATCTGCATCAATTTTCGATTTACGATTTTTCTCCCTTGATATAACTGAAGTAATTACACTTTTAGAGTTCAATAAGGGAGCCATAAAGTTTTGCATAAGTAGTCTTGTTCTATAAATAAATTTATTCGTCAAGTCTCTTCTAGCGAATCGTTCCATTTTCATCAGTAGTTATTCCAGACAGGGGAATAAATTCTACATGGTCTGATGCACTGAAAGAAAAGGAAATCTTGTTTTTCGACGCGTCTGACCATACGCAGCTTATTCCACTGCCTGGAATTCATACTTCTACTTTTGTCTTTAATCAAAAGTAACGCTTCCTGAAAATGGAATTAATATCAATTCAAATATATATTTATGTACTAGATCGTGATGAAAATTGATTTTTGGAATTCAATTTAAGGAATTATTTCAAATTCCAGACACTGTTATACATGAAAAAAAAAGATTATTTTTAGCTAAAAAAGTTAATATATTTTTTTAATCTCAAAAACTACACGATTTTAAAGAAAGCTCCAAAAAATTCAAAAACTCTCAAGAATCATTTTTGTTGTAATTTTATGATCTTCGAAAATACCCATTGCTGATAAACTACCCCTTAAAACCACTCCATTGTGAAAGAAAATTCGAGGAAGATCACAAGAGTCAACAAACATAGGTAGAATCAATTTTATGGCCATTTTATAATCGTAAAAAACTACTCCTCACTGGTAAACTACCCCATTTTGAAAAAAATTCGAGAAAGGTCTCAAGGGTTAATAAACCTAGTTAGATCTATTCCCAAGAATATCCCGAGAAATTTAAATATAATAATGCATTTTAATAAACCTCAAAAACTACCCCTTACTGTATTAAGGGGTAGTTTTTGAGATTTTTTCAAAACGGGGTAATTTAAAGGAGGAGTTTAACAAAAAGTGGCAGTCTTTTTAGTTGGACTTCGTGACCTTTCTCGAATTCTTTAAAAGGGGGTTGTTTTCGGAGGTAGTTTATCAGAACGAGGTAGTTTTCGAGAACAACAAAAATGATTCCCACTCTAGATTTTCTAAAAAAATTCTCGGGAAAAGTTCTAGCTAGTCCTTTGGTCTTTTTGACCTCAATAAAATTCTTTTTACAAAAAGGGGTAGTTTACCGTGAAGGGGTAGTTTTTGAGTGTCACAAAAATGCATCATGGTACTCTATCTTCTCGGAAGAGTCTCGGGAATCGAACTAGCTAGGTCTCTTGAGTGTTGTCCCCTTTCCAAATCAGTTAAGACTTGAAATCTGGAAACTGGATCTGACTTTACAAATCTATCCAAATTTTACTGGAATCAAGACTCTCAAAAACGTATTTTCTTGATTGAAATGTGCAATAAAGGGCGATTGAAGGTACGATGCGGCCCTGGAAACAGGGAGGTTGTTGGGGAGGAAGGAGAGGTTTGAGAAAAGAAGATCTAGGGAGTAATGTCGGGAGGAAGGAGAGTGAAGGAGAGGGTTGTGGAGGTTCGAGTGAACGCCTGATCGACGGCCGTATTGCTAAGGCTAAGTTAGGAGGAGGATAGCGACGATTATCTTAACGATCCCTTGCAGCAAAACCTGAACTGCAACTCGTCCCGTCTCAGCTCATGGCATACCATACCATACCATACCATGCGATGCCATGTGCCGTCCCATACCACTATTGCCGATGCTTCTGCCATGCCGTTGTCGGTTGCTCTCAACGCTTCTTGTAAAAGAAGATCCAATCTACGAGAAGAAGTCGAGGACGCTGAAAATAGCTTCTAGCACCCAGGAAAAACTCATCTCTCTCAACACACTCTTATGCCTTCATCCTTCATCCTTTAGCCTCGGAGCTTCTGTTTACTCCTTCCATTCTTCGAAATCTTCATTTTTTTTTTATTTAAGGACTTTTAAAAGAATTCCATGGATTTCAAAAAGATTTCATTGGATTTAGAGAAATTTCGGGGAATTTAAAGGATTTTGAAAGGATTTCGTGGAATTTTAAAAGATTAGATGCGATTTGAAAAGACTGCATGGAATTTTAGAGGATTTAAAGGACTTTTAAGGATTTTACAAGATTTCAAGAGATTTTTATAGATTTTAGGACATTTTGTGGGATTTGCAAAAACTTCAATGAACTTTGTGGGATTTCAAGGAATTTCATGGGATATTAAAGGATTTCAAGGATTTTAGGGACCTTTCAAAAATTTTAGGGGATTTCATTGGATTTTAAGGATTACAAGGATTTTAAAGTCTTTTCTAAGATATCCAAGATTTTAACGACCTTTCAAGGATTGAAAGGACTTTTAGGGATTTCCAACGATTTTAAGGGATTTTTATAAATTTTACAGAGTTTCCAAAGACTTCAAAGCAATTCATGGGATTTTAGAAACTTTCATAGGATTTTAAAGGATTTTCAAAGATTTCAGGATCCTTTCAAGGATTTTAGGGAATTTCATGAGATTTTAAGGATTACAAGAATTTTAAAGACCTTTCAACAATTTCCAAAATTTTTAAAACCTTTCAAGGATTGCACAAGATTTTAAGAGATTTTTCTAAATTTTAAACGATTTTATGGGATTTCTAAAGACTCCAAGGCATTTCATGGTGTTTTAGGGACTTTAATAGAAATTCCAACGATTTCAAGTAATTTAATGGGATTTTAAAAGATTTCAAAGAATTTCATGGGCTTTTAAAGGATTTCAAATATTTCAGGGACCTTTCAAAGATTTCAGGGGTTTTCATGAAATTTTAAGGATTACAAGGATTTTAAGAACTTTTCAACGATTTCCAAGATTTTAAACACCTTTCAAGGATTTCAAGGGTTTTAAAGATTTTTCCATGACTTTTATTTTTATTCTATGACAATATTTTTTTCAGTGAATTTTTTTGGATTTTGAAAGACATCATGAAATTTTAAGGTCCTTTATAGAACTTCTCAAAAGACTTCTAAGAATTTCGAAAGATCTCAAGAGATTTCATAGAATTTTAAAAAAGTTCAAGAAACTTTCAAGAATACCAAGTGATTTAAAGAGTTTTTAAGTGGTTTTACTTACTTTTAAAATACTTCACGTATTTTTTTTTTAAAAAGTTGTTACAAGGACTCCATAATATGAATCGTAAAGGAATGACATTAGAAGTCAAGTAAAAAAGATATCCTTGATTATTTGTTCCATATTGAAAATTACCATAATATTATCTCACACTATCGTGAACACGTAAATATTATACAGTGTGACATAAATGAAAAGAGAGAGGACCCATTGTCAGAATCTGGGTTACGACTCGCCATTTGTATACAATCCTGCAATTACCTTTAAAGAAAACTCATATCACGAGAGAAAAAGAGGAAGAGATACGAATAGAAGTAAAAGTATGTTAAAATCCATCTACGTAATACCTTATCCAAGATTTTGTGAATTATTGTTAACCTAAGAGACTCAATAAGGTGCGAACTCGATGAGAAAATTCGCGATGCCATAATAGTAGCTCGTTTTCCCTTTCTTATCCACGAATTAATGGGAACTCTGACTCTAACTCCTGCGAGTTTCTCTGCCTTCATGAAAAATGTAATTTAAATTATAATTATTCTACACGATTAGCTAACTTTGTCTATTTTCCCTAGGGTTGTCCAAAAA
This sequence comes from Synergus gifuensis, assembly GCA_904066015.1. Classification (NCBI taxonomy): domain Eukaryota; kingdom Metazoa; phylum Arthropoda; class Insecta; order Hymenoptera; family Cynipidae; genus Synergus; species Synergus gifuensis. The sequence goes on along the minus strand of CAJFCO010000095.1, from coordinate 1,406,911 downwards.
CATTTTTAAGTGCTTTGGTATTGGGGTATTTTGGTATACCAATACTTTAGTATTTTGGTATTCCAATACTTTAGTACTTTGGTATTCCAATACTTAAGCACTTTGATATTTCAATACTTTAGTATCATATTACCTTAATACTTTGGTATTCTTATAACTTAGTACCAAAGTATGAAAGTACTTTAATATCAAAATAAAAAAGTACTTGAATCTTAAATTTCTTCAATTCTGGAATACCAAAGTATTAAAGTATTATAATACTAAAGTACTAAAGTATCGGAATACCAAATTACTAAAGTATTGGAATATCAAAGTGCTTAAGTATTGGGATACGAAAGTACTAAAGTATTGGAATACCAAAATACCCCAATACCAAAGTACTTAAATAAGAAAAAGTACTAGGATACGAAAAATATTAAATTACTGAAATATCAAAGTACACCTATCAAAAATAATTCCAAATACTTGTGTTCTAATATCAGTTATTGTCACTCTCTTTATTGTACCTTTTTCCTATAATTTTGTGTAAACCTGCTTACGTAATCTTTCGGTACAAAGTTATGTCAAAGTGTTGTATATATGCAGGGTTTTAGTCTCACTCCCGGTTATAACAGTCGCAAATCGACATTGTCCAGATTCCTCATATGAACACTCGCCATTCGCTTGTTACGAAATCTTTCTGCAAATAATGGTGATAAGAAAAAGAGTGGAAAAGGTCCTTGCAAGAAATAATAACAATGGGCGACGTGATATAAGATTTTATACAGCCAACGGAAATTTAAATCCGCAAAAAGATATCAGAAAATAGACAAAGATAATGAAGAGTGGCAAAAATTTATAATCTACAATCTAACAATAAGTGACAAAAAGTGCTAGAAGATTTGATATTGTTTCTTATAAAAATTGGTATAGAAATATTTAAGAAAAGATAATTTATATAGTTGAAAGTTTTGGTCAATTTTAATTTACAATTTTTTACATTTTGCAATTAAATACCAAAATACTAGAATACCAAAGCACTATAGTACTGGAGTACAAAAGTACTAAAGTACTTAAATACTAAAGTACTAAAGCACTAAAATACCAAATTACTAAAATGATAGAATACTAAACTACTAAAGTTATGGAATACCAAAATACTAAAGTACTAAATTGGTAGAATACTAAAGTATGAAAGTGGTGAAATATGAAAGTAATAATGTATTGGAATACCAAAATACTAAAGTACTTGAATACCAAAGTACTAATTCTCTGAAATATCAAAATACTGGCATACTAAAGTACTAAAATACTGGAGTGCCAAAATACTAAAACACAAAAGGACGAAAATCCCTGAAAGTCAAATTGTTCAACGAATATAAAAAATATAAAAATACACCAAGAAAGAGTCGTAATTCTCCACGTCTGGACCAACGAACAGTTATTTAATTTTATCCTCAAAGAAACGATTTCTGCAAAAACTGGTTTTTTAAAAAAACAGTTATTTAGAACAGCCATTTGAAAAAATTTATAAATCCTTTCTAGAATGTGGTTTCTTAATTTAAAAAATAAAAAATTGAAACAAGCTCAGAAACAAGAAGTGGTACATTCTCTAGCCAGCTTCCTATTAATATTTCTACAATGTATCAGTTTTTTGCCCAATCAGCCCAATCTTAGTCTCATTAATTTAGATCACGAAAGGCAGGTACACGCCTTTAAAAAATCGTTTAACCAGAAATTTTATGACTAACCAGTTACGAGAAGAAGCTGCTCTCGGCCATTTTCGTTAAGAGACCATTGACCACGAAGCATTTAATTATTCAACATCCTGCAACCCCTCGCAGCGCTCGGGTTACATCTTTGCATTTAACTGCTTGGAAAACCGGATTTCGTTTGGGATAAAATTAGAAGTCAAGGACGATGAGAACTGCCTAAATAGAGTTTTTGATCTTCATTTGTCCCTCAGTTCTGTTTTTTTTTTATTCCTCCAGCTTATCTCATCCTTCAAAAGATGATTCATCTCCTTAATCTTTGTCCATGACCTCTTGAAGGTTGACGTAGGACCTCGAAATTAGGAAGAGGTCGAGTGCAATCAACGGTAAGAAGCCTAAATCGTGGCATCAATTTTTCATGAGAGGGAGAAAGGCAAACGTCGCTGAAAAATTAATCACTCGGAAGAGAACGTAATTTTTTTAAGTGTTTAAGACATTTTAGAAGAAGTAATAAAATATTGGAATACCAACGCACCAAAGTATTTGAGTTTTAAAGTACTTAGTACTCAAATACTGGAATAACCAAGAAGTGGTGTATTGGAATAACAATTAAAGTACTGAAGTACGAGAATACCAAAGTATTGGACTACAAAAGTACAAAAGTACTATTGAAATACCAAAGTACTTGGATTTTAGAGTACTTAAGTACTCAATTACCAAAATACTTGAATAACAAAGTATGAAACTATTGGAATATCAAAATAAGAAAGTACTGGAACACCAAAATACTCGAATACTAAAGTACTAAATACTTTAGGTTAATATAAAAGTACCAAAATGCTGGAGTACTGAAATACTCGAGCACGGAAATAATAAAGTAGCGGAATAAGAAAGCACCAAATTACTAAAGTATTTTGAATAAGAAAGTACGAAAGTAGTAGAATAACAAAGTATCGGAATACCAAAATACTAAAGTACTTTAATAAAAAAGTATCGGAATACCGAAGCACTGAAATACTTTAATAAACTAGCACCATAATACTAATCTACTGAAGTACTTGAATAACAAGGTATTAGCAGATCAAAGTACTAAAGTACTTGAAGAGCAATGTACCAAAATACGAAATTACTAAAGTACTTGAATACAAAAGTATTGGAATACCAAAGTACTTGGATTCTAGAGTACTAAAGTACTTGAATAACAATGTATAAAAATACAAAACTGCTAAAATACTTGAATACAAAAGTATTGGAATACCAAAGTACTTGAATTCTAGAGTACTAAAGTACTTGAAGAAAAATGTAGAAAAATACGAAACTACTACAGTACCTGAATACAAAGTATTGGAATACCAAAGTACTTGGGTTCTAGATTACTAAAGTACTCAATTACCAAAATACTTGGGTATCAAAACATGAAACTATGGGAATATCAAAATAAGAAAGTACTGGAACACCAAAGTACTCGAATAATAAAGTACCAAGTACAAAAATTAATATACAAGTACCAAAGTGCTGGAGTAGTAAAGTACTTTGGTATTCCAATACTTTAGTACTTTTGTATTAAAGTACTTTAATAGTTTGGTATTTTGGTACTTTGCATTTCAAGTACTTTAGTAGATTGGTATTCTAGTGCTTTTTTATTTAAGTACTTTAGTACTTTGGTATTCTGATGTTTAGTTATTCCATTATTTGGTACGTATTCCATTAAAGCAGTACAAAAGGTGAAACAGTGATTAATATCTCCACTAAAAATGCAAAAATTGGCGAGATTCTTTTTTGATTCAACACTCCCAGGTTACGCCACTGGATAGTTACTTTCTGCTCTTTCTAAAGCATAGAACGTGGTTTTTCGCGAGTCGAGGCAGAATGATCATTGGAGTGTGTCTAACGGTAAGTAACGGTTGAGAATCGTTGGTTGTAAAGCAGTTCCCTCATCGCACTCGGCTAGGATCTCGGAAGGGCGAAAAGATTTGTCGGAGAAGATCTTTAAGTGCTACCGGGAAGAAAAGATCGTCATAACATTCAAGGCAATTACGACTCTTTCCTATGGTGGTCAATTACTTCTGGCGCCAAGAGCAAATTTCTATTCATAGGTAAAATGCTCACTATTTCCGAGAACTGAGTTTACAAATATCTAGAATTATTGATCCTTGTATCTTCAAGAGTCCCTGATTTTTTTTTCTTACAGCGGAGAAAAAAGGATGCGAAAATATTACCCATTTCTTTGAATCGACTCATTTTCTTAAGCTAATCGCTTTTCAAAGAAAATTATTGTCGTTTTCATTTACTTGAAATTATTCTAACCTTGGAAGAAATTATGAAACTTCCTCAATTTGTTCACTATTCTTGTAATTGATATTTAACTAAAGAAGAGTTTTTTTTACTCAAAAACGCTTTTTAATCAAATAAAGTACTTTTGAATTCAAGAAAAATGTATTTGAATCAAGAAAAGTTTCTTTGAATTAAATAAAATCTTCGTTGTCTCAAGGATAATTCCTTTGACTCGAGAAAAGGTTTTTTTCTGACTCAGTTTCCTTAAATCAATGAGAGAGTTTTTGAATTAAAAAAATATTTTTTGATTCTAGAACAGTCCTTTTGACTCAAACAAATTTTTTGAATCAATGAGAGTTTCTTTGACTCAAGGAATGTTTTTTTGACTCAAGAAAAACTGTAAATCAAATAAAATATTATTTGATTTAAGAACAGTTACTTTGACTAAAAATCAGTTTTTTGAGTCAAGAAGAGTTTCTTTGACTCAAAGAGTACTTTTTGACGCAAGAAAAATTTCTGTGACTCAGGAAACGTTCTTTAACTGCAAAAAAGTTTACTTGACTCAAAAACAATTCCTTTGACTTAAGAAACGCTTTTTTACTATAATTTCTTTGATTAAAAAAATAATCTTTGTCTCAGGAACAGTCCTTTTGACTTGTTATATACTCTTTTTGGAAAATGGAATAAACATATGAAAAAATTAATTCCATCCAATCAGTTTGATATACACTTCAGAATTTCTGTCGTGATTAAGAACAATTTGAACACCTAGCGTTTTGCGATGACGAGTTCCATTTCCGGATTGCTAACAAAACGCCGGAAATCGCGTCGTTTTTACTCTAAATGTTTACATCTGTTCAGAGTTGATTCAGTAGCGATAAATTTCGTTTTGATCGATCGAAATGTTTCATTCGATTAGATGATTCATTTTAAAGAGTAAACTTCAAAAAAGGAATGAAAAAATTTTTTTTAATAAACAAATTAAATTAAATTAAAGAAAAAAGGAAAATAGAACTTGAATTTTCAATTATAAATCGAGACTGAAAAATGAAATTCCAGGGAATATCAATCAGATTATCAAAAAATTTATTAAAAAAAATTAAGTACGATATTTGATGCCTTATTTTGATCGAGTTTACCGATTTGTAACACGATTTTTAAAATTATTTTTCTTGAGAGACTCGATCGAGAAATAAATTTGATTGGGCACTTTCCTAAAGAAAGATAGAGCACGTATTATTATTTTTACACTCGGGTTGTTGAAAAATAACCGAATTAAAGTATTTTGTTTTTACTTTTTTTGTATCTTCTTAATTAAAAAACAAATTTTTTTATTTTTATATAAAAATTATTAAAGTATTTTTTAAAGCTTATACCATTTTTTAGATTTTACAAGGAAGTATTCATTTCGTCTGATTCGCATCGTAATTACGTGGGCAGCTCACGTAATGAGCGGCATCGAGTTTCTTAATAATAATTTGTTCCAAACTTCCGAAAACGTGACGGGAATTGTCAAAAATAAAAACAGCGACTCTTTTGTTCCTGACACGGAAAGATAAAAAATATTGTGACTTCTCCATGACAAAATAAATATTAATTCGAGAATTAATCTCAGTGAGAAGTTAGTACAAATATTTTCAATATCTTAAGAATAATGCAATTTTTTGAATCAAGAAAAGTTTCTTTGACTCATGGAAAGTTGTTTCTGAATCAAGAAAAATTTTTTTGAAGAATCAAGAACAGTTTCCTTGACTCAAAATTCGGTTATTTGACTTAAAAATCGGTTCTTTAAATCAAATCTTTTGAGTCAAGAGGAATTTCTTCAAAAAGAGTTCCTTTGACTCACGAAAAGACGTTATTGAGTCAAGAAGAATCTTTTTAACTCAAGAACTTTTTCTTTGACTCAAAAAAATATTATTGACTCAAAAATTGGTTCTTTGACTTAAAAAATAATTCCTAGACTCCTGAATAGTTGTTTTTGAGTCAAGAAGAGTTTCTTTCACTTATAAAAAGTTTTTTTAGTCAAAAAGAATGTCTTTGACTCAAAAGAAATTTCACTGATTCAAGAAAAATTTTTTTGAGTCAAGAGGAGCTTCTTTGACTCAAAAGGAGTTCCTTTGGCTCATGAGAAGCTTTTCTTAGTTAAAAAGAATTTCACTGATTCAAGAAAAATCTTCTTGAGTCAAGAGGAGTTTCTTTGACTCAAAAATAATTTCTTTGGCCCAAGAACAGTTTCTGTGACTCCAGAAGACTAAAGAAATTTTTCTTCAATTCAAGGTGAGATTCTTATTTTTTGTAAATTTTTCTTTACCTCAAAAAAAGTTTTTTTGACTCAAAAAGAGTTTCTTTGACTCAAAAAGAGTGTCTTTGACTCAACAAGTTTTTTTTATTTAATTCTTAATATAAACTCAATCCTGCAATCTAAAATGATTGCAAGTAAATAATTTAATAAAAACATGATGAAAGTGTGGAGAAAATTTTCCGTGGAAAATTTCTGAATCATTCGATTGGTTTTTCGAGCTCATTGCACTGAGTGCACTTGAATCGTTAATGCGATACTAATCGGAGATAAATTGATGCAAAAAGATGAGAAAACTTCGCCGATGGTTGGTGAAAAATTCATAAACATCAAGTTAACTTCAGCCTTATACCAATACGTGTTAATTCGCTAATGAGCATATCGTAAAATATGTGATAAAAGAATTCACTCGAAACTATGTTACGCGAGTTGCACAAGAATCAAATGCGGCAAGAGCTGCTGTGTAAAATGATAAAAAAAGAACCTTTGTTTATGACGCCGGGGGTAAATGTAAGAAATATTTGCGAGAATGCGTAATCCTGTGTAAAATTAACTCTGTAATGATCATTGCTTCTTCATTTCTCTCTGGTATGTTAACAATGGAATGAGTTTCGAAAACGAAACTCTGAAGCATGAGTGGATCGATAACGAAGTGATTTCTCGGTGTCGTTTTAAAAATGACGCATCGATTTGAGTAAAATTACTCTTTTTCTTAAATAACTCAATATACATAGTTACGTTATTTTTTAGTAAAGTGAGTCGTTAGAAGTGTAGATAATTTTTTAAAAGTAACTAGTTACAGGTCAGATCAAAAAGTAACTAATAATTGTTGAGTTACGTTTTTTGAATCAAAAAGAGTTTCTTTGACTCCAGAAAAGCTTCCTTGAATCACAAAGAGAGTTTTTGAATCAAAAAAAATATTCTTTGACTTAAGAAGAGTTTCTTTGACTCAAAATGAATTCTTTTGACTTAAGTCAAATTTATTTGACTCAAAAAAACATTATTGAATCAAAAATTGACTGAAGAACAGTTTTTTTGACTCAAAAAGAGTTTATTTGACTCAAGAAACGTTTTTTGACTCATGTAGAGTTTCTTTCATTAAAAAAAAACATCCTTTGACTCAACGTGAGTTTCTTTGACCTAAAACGAATTTTTTTGACTCAATAAGCGTTTGTTTAACTCAAAAAGAATGTCCGACTCAAGAGGAGTTTTTTTATTTAAACGAATTATTCAACTCAAATAAACATTATTGACTCGAAAATTGTTTCTTTGACTCAAGCAGAATTTCTTTGAATAAAAAAGCAATCTTTGACTCAAGGTGAGTTTTTCTTTAACTCAAGAAGAGTTTCTTTGACTCAAGTAGACTTCCTTTGACTCAAAAGTATTTTCTTTGACTCAAAAAGATTTTATTTGACTACATAAATATTTTTTGACTCAAAAAGAGTTTCTTTAACTCAATTGGTTTTTTTCGACTCAAGAAGCGATTCTTTGAATCAAAGAAAATATTCTTTGACTCAAGAATAATTGCTTTGACTTAAGAAGCGTTTTTTGCACTCAAGAAGAATTTCTCTGACTCGAAGAACTAAATTTCACCAATAACCTTCGAAAAAATGAATTCTCTCTCAACGCAATTGCTTGAGTGAAAAATATCTCTCATTATTCGAAAACTAAGAATTTCTATTGTAAACTGACAGGACATTATAAGAAATATGGCGCGGTGTGCAGTTAAAACGCACAAAGTCAAGGTAAATGTGGTTAAAATGAGAAGAAATTTTCAGCTGACGTTTAAAGCTTTCTGGACCGTTAGCGTTTAGAATTCCAGACGAGAGGATGAACCTTCCCTTCTCAAAACGAGGCACCGATACTGAGCTATACTCATTGTATTATCTTTCATTTCTGTCTGTGTTCCAGTTTCTTTTCTTCGCTTTAACTACGCCTACAGGACCTGCTCGACGAGTACTCAAGGTGGCTTTCGCGCCACGATATTTTAAGGGGCCTTCCAAAGGGCCTTAGGACCAAAGTCCTCTCCAAACTTCCAAACGACGGGGTTGCCCTTTCAAATCAATTGAAATGAAGAGCAATGATGCGTATCACAAAGAGAAGAGAAAATATCTTCTAAAATTGAAGCAACCACTCGAGAAAGTTTTTTTTTATCCCAGTATTTTTTTATAAAAATACTTTCTTTGATATAAAATTTGATAGATTTAATTATTCAAAACTAATTTCACTCAGTGACTCAGTTCCAGCTATTGAATCAGTGGAATTAGCTATTTTTACAGAAAAAAAACTACTGGAAAAAATATTCTTTGACTTAAGAAACATTTTTTGATTCAAGGAGCATTTTTTGACTCAAGAAACGTTTTTCGGACTCAAGAAGAGTCTCTGAATCAAATTATATATTCTTTGACTCAATAGAAGTTATTAATAGAAAATAGATATAATAAAAGAGTTCCTTTGACTCAAGAAGAGTTTCTTTGAATCAAAAAGAATTTCGTTAATTTAAGATGAATTTTCTTGACTCAAGATGAGTTTCTTTGATTCAAGAAGAGCATCTTTAACTCAAGAAGAGTTTCTTTGACTCAAGAAGAGTTTCTTTGGCTTAAGGCGAGTTTTTTTGACTCAAGAAGAGTTTTTTTGACTCAAAAAGATTGTCTTTGACTCAAGAGGAGTTTCTCTAACTCAAGATGAGTTTTTTTGACTCAAGAAAGTTTATTTGAATCAAATAATTAAATTAAATGAATTTCTCATATAGTGACTAATTAAATTAAATTTAATTTAATCAAATATTATCTTACAAGAAGAATTACTTCATACTTTTAAAACTCTCGTCTTAAAAATTATCGTCGTAGTTTCTTGAGTGATTAGAATAATCAATGAAGTCAATTTTCTGTATGACACTTAACGATAGTCTACTGTATTTGTACATTTATTTCCATAATAATTCAATATATGTAGAAGAAATAATCTTTTTAAATTGTTGGATGAACTAATAAGTCTTTTTCTTAGTTTAAAAGAAGATAATATTTCTTTAGAATTCTCATGAATTTTTAAACTAAATTATGATTTATTAATGTCTACTGTCTAATGGGGCACTTAAAATTAAAAGTTCCAATTAAGATTTTAGCATTTTCAGCAATTTTCAAGCAATTTTAACTGGAGTTTTTGCGAAAATATAAGTTGAAGATGAAGACTTTTTTAACATTTCTGAGATTTAATTTAATTGTCAAGTTCTGTGAAATGTTAGCAATTTTTTTTTTTTGAAAATTGTACAAAAATTCTAGTTCTTAGAATCATTCGACTGTTTATTCAATTATAATTTTTTTTATTGTTCATCATTCATTTTTTCACACAAATGTTCTTTTCACTCCAGAAAAAAATATTCACGACTCAAAATTTTTCTTATCTTAAAAAAAAGTTCTTTGGCTCAATAATTGTTTTTTGGACTCCAAATGAGTATTTTTGAGTCCAAACCACTTTCTTTGATTTAAAAACAATCTCTGACTCAAAAATAGTTTCTTTGACTCAAAAACAGTTTCTTCAATTTAAGAAAATTTTCCAAGACTCAAGAACAGTTTCCTAGATTTAATAACAGTTTCTTTGCCTCAGAAAAAGTTCCCTAACTTAAAAAAAAGTCCCTTTGACTCTTGAAACGTATATCAAACAATTGTTTTCCAATTCAAAGAGTTTCACTTTTCTGAAAGGGTTTGCTTTTAAGGTACATAAAGGACATAAGATCTGATTGCAGCCTGCGTTCTAAATGCCTCTTTCCTCCCTTGGAAAGAGGGAATTCGATGGCAGAGACAAAGAGCAAAATGAAGAGAAGCCAAAGAAGAAGATGAGGAAGACTAAGGCGAAGAAGAAGAAGACGAAGAAGAAGAAGACGAAGAAGAAGACTTGGATCGCGTAAATTGTGTATTGTAAAAGAGGGGCCTCTCCGGTTTACTCAGCCGGTATAGCAGGAGGGCCGGGGCCCCCTAACACGACCCTAGTCTCGTCTGGTGGGTAAATGGGTATAAAAGCGGGGCCCCGTCGAAACCGACTCGACACACGACCCAACCTTCATCCCGATCGCCCACTTGCTCTCTCTCCCTCGCTAAAATACGAGCTTTGTGAACGCACGCGCGCGAACTCGTCTGTTCACGCACTTTTGCTACCGAGTTACTTCAGAAGACAGACTGTCCAAAAAACACAAGTTTCGGTGCAACGAAATCTTCCAGTGAATCTTTACTTCGCTCAACAGTACTTCCATCAACAGTGAGTACAATTCATCAGAATCTTCATTTTCATCATCAGATTTCAAAAGTCATCATTTTTCATCAAACCTGCAAAAAAAAAAATCCCTTAAAAATTGCACCTCATTTCTTCATCTTGGTACAAGTTCAACTTGCTAATAATCTCTAAGCAATGAAGAAATGAAATTGTCAAGATAGAATAAAGATTTTACAAAACCCTTTTGTTCACTCAATTTTCCACAATTCTTTTATCATTTTCTTTCTTTTTTTTTTCTTCATATTTACCATTCCAGCCCATTTTCAAAAAAATAAAAAAAAATCCAGAAAACGATTATTGCATTCCATTGAAAATTAGTCTTTAAATCAAAAGTGGAAACATTCAAGTGCAACGAGTTCGAATAGAATTCGCCTTTCCAATTTGTAAAAGTGAACTTTATTTGCAATGTTGATTTCATCACTCACATTGCCATCAACAATAAGTGTCTCTATCGTGATAATAGGTGTGGTGATTTTTCAATAATTCTCTAGATTCGTGTAGCCGAGATAAATAGTGGAAATATTTTTAAAAGTGGTCAGAGTGTTTGCGGTCCGATCCCAGTGACATTTTTAAATATTCTCATTCGTCTGATTTGATCAATCTTCAGCTTTTTCCGACAAGTGCTTCAACACCTTTTATTTTTTCAACTGACGAGAAGCCTGGCGTGATTTATAGTATTTTAAAAGTCGTCTATTTTGAGTTGATAATATTTATTGGAGTCAAAGAAATTATTCTTGAGTCAAAGAGATCCTTCTTGAGTCAAAGAAATTCTTCTTGAGTCGAAAAAACTCTTCTCGAGTCAAAGAAACTATTCTTGAATCAAATAAACAATTTTTGGAACAATAATATTTACTTGAATCTAATAAACTCTTCTTGAGTCAAAGAACCTTTTCTTGACTCAAAGAAACGATTTTGGAGTCAATAATACTTACTTGAGTCAAACAAACTCTTCTTGAGCCAAATAAATTCTTCTTGAATAAAATAATTATTTGTTACATAAATAATACTTAGTTGAGTCCAATAAACTCATCTTGAGTCAAAGAAACTCTTCTAGAGTCAAATAAATAATTTTTAAATCAATAATATTTAGTTGAGTCCAATTGACTCACCTTGAGTCAAAAAAACTATTCTTGACTCAAAGAAACTCTTCTTGAATCAAATAAACTATTTTTGAATTAATAATATTTATTTTAGTCCAATAAACTCATCTTGATTGATTTTATTCAAAGAAACTTTTCTTGACTCAAAGAAACGATTTTGGAGTCAATAATATTTACTTGAGTCAAAAGAACTCTTTTTGAGTCAAAGAAACTCTTGCTGAGTCAAAACTACTGTTCTTAAGTCAAAAAAACGATTTTGAGTCAAATAAAACTTTTCTAGAATAAAGAAAACTCTTGAGTCCAATAAAAGCTTTATAAGTCAAAGAAAATCGTCTTGAATCAAAGAAACTCTTCTTGAATAAAAAAAAATGTTCTTAGGTCAAACAAACGATTTTGAATCAATCTTTTCCTAAATAAAAAAAACTCTTGAGTCAAAAAACTCTTCTTGGATTAAAAAAATTCTCGAGTCAAATAAACGATTTTTGAGTCAGAGAAACTTTTCTTGAATTAGACGAATTTTTCTTCAATCAATAAACAAATTTTCGAGTCAAGAATCTTATCTTGAGTCAGAGAGAATGAATCTCTTTTCAAGTTAAAGCGATCTAAATTCTCGGAAAAGAACAATTCGTGAAGAAAAATTGCTCAAGAGTCTCTTCTTGCACATTTGCGCAATTTTGAAGTATATGTTGGTTTCTCGCTCTTAATTAGCCGCTCGCTAATCCACTAATTTGCAATTTAGCTTCGCGACTGCAACTCAAGGCTAAAAACGTCGTTTTTTCTCTTTTTTTCTCCGGTTTTCTGGTTTTCCATTAAACATGCGCACTTTACGAGTCGCCAATTACCGATAAAAACTTTTTCTGCAAATAAAAGTAGGTGAAAAAAAATAATTGTTCGCTGAAACTGAGATTCGATGAGAGGATTTGTTCTTGGAATATAAAATTAGTCTCGGGATTTTTTTTAATTAATTGTTTCATCTGTAACAAAGAATTTCAGTCTAGAAAAATATTTGAGTCTAGGGAAGAATTTCCGCTTGAATATAATACCAATATCCGTAAATATCTTTTTATGTCTTGTCCCCATTCTGTCTAATAAATTGTCTAAATGGTTCCGCCCTTCTGAAGGGTCTCGTAAAATATCTAATATCAAGATATAATCTTGATTCGGCGACTCTAGGATCAATATTAAGAGTAACAAGAAAATATTAAGTGATTGAAAATTTTCGAGACAATTTATCAAATATTGACTGGAGAAGGAAGAGTCAAAAGCAGTTAAGAGGTTCTCTCAACAAAAGTCATCAAATAAAATATTTTTGAATTCAAGAATATTTTCTCTAACTCAAGAAAAGTTTCATCGATTCAAGAAAAGTTTTTTTAACTCAAAAAAAGTTTCTCGACTCTATAAAAGATTCTTTGATTCGAAAGCAGTTGAGATGTTTTCTTTGTGAGCGAAGCCCTTATTATTTCACTAATGGTCTTGATGAGGTAATAGGGTACCATCATCTTTTTTTTTACTAGAAGATTTAGTCGATAATCCTAAGATGGAATTTTCCACTCATAGGAGGTTCAAAACTTTCTACAATTTCTTTTTCATTCACTTTTTCGGAAATTAAATATTTGAAGAAAGCAAATCTGGGATTTCTTGACTCTTGAATTCTAGGGCAATTTTAAAAAGCCTTCAAGGCAGTCAGTAACTTTTTCAGCAAAATCAAAGAAACGTTTTTCACATTCTAGGGAAATCGTTTGAGAAAATATTTTTTTATTTTGATTTTAAGCTCAAACCAAAAACTTTAATAATTGAAAATTTATTAATTTCGAATTAGAAAGATTTAAAATTTAAATACATATCTCACATTAAAGTCGTTTTATTTATTTTCATTTATTTAATCATTTATCTTTCACTCAAAAACATTTTCTTTGATTTAAGAAAAATTTCTTTGACTTGAAAACAGTTTATTTGACTCAAAAGCAGTTTTTTGACTCAAAAGCAGTTCCTCTGACTCAAGAGCAGTTTCTTCACCTGAAAAAAAAAAGTATCTTTAATTTTTTAAATAATTTTTTCTTCCTTTCCCAAAAATAATGACTAAATAATTAAAAAAAGCAATTTAAAAAATAACAGACTCTCTTTAAAATTATAAGTTTCGCGAGCAATTTAAAGAAATCCTTTAGGACATCAAGTGGGGAAAAAGGTTACTTGTTTCTTAAGTTTTATAACGAAACACTCAGGTTTCGAGAACGACTCCTCGTATAAAATATGTTTAACGACGAGGGGCCTCGAGGCCAAGAGAAAATGTCGGAAAGATGAGACGTTCCTTTGGTGGATTTAAAACCTTTAGCTTTGTAAGTTAAATATGAGTAATTACAACACGTTTAGTCGATGTTGCCTGTTGCTAAGGAGTTATTGATTCAACGTGACTCGCCTCTAGAAATGCTAATGTGGATTATTCGAATGTCAATCTTTCTTCTCGGAGGAATAAGTTTCTTCTCCATTTAACAACTTTCTGTAATTAACAATTAATACCATAAAAATACTGCAATAATTACAACAATTACAGAAACTGGCAAACTAACAACGTAAGTCACGACTTTATCGACTTTTCACTCCTGGTTTCAATTTTCAATTCTTCTTAGACTCTTCTTTGAGTAAAAAAAAGTTTTTTTGAGTCAAGTCGAGTTTCCTCGACTCAAAAAGGGATTTTTTGACCCCTAAGTAGATTTTCATGACTCAAGCAGAGTTTCTTTGACTCAAAAACAGTTTCATTGGTTCAGGAAAAGTTTCTTTGACTCAACAAGATTTTCTTTGACTTAAGAAGACTTTCTTTGACTCAAAAAGGAATCTTCGACTCCTATGCAGTTTTCTGACAGGTAGAATTTCTTTGACTCAAGCAGAGTTTCTTCGAGTGAAAAAAAGTTTCTTTGACTCAAAAAGTGATTCTTTGACTAAAAATGTTTCATAGAGTCAAGAAAAGTTCCTTTAACTCAAAATCAGTTTCTTTGATTCACCAAAACTTCCTTGGACTAAATAAAAGTTTCTGACTGAAAAATCGACAGTTTAAGTCAAAAAAAGTTTCTCTGAATCGGCCCTTTCTTCAATTTTTAATTCTGAACAACTCTTGACAAATTTATTTAAAGTATCAGTCTATATTTCGGTGATTGAAATCGTGCGAGTGAGATTTCGCAATAATTATCGAGAACGTGATTATTTATGATATTCTTTGCGCGAGTGCTACTCTCAAAAAAAAAATCAAGCACGTTTATATCGTGTATTCATACGTCGAGAATCAAAGTAAGATAATTGCGGTTGCGCGCTTATGCATGCAGGTGCGTAATACCTGTGCAAAAGCATTGCCAAACGCAACCCACGTTAATCACTCAGCAAAAAAACTGGATCGTGCGCGTCATCAAATCCCTTCTCTTCAAATATTTCTCTCTCACTATTGAAGCCATCCAACTGCATTTTAAAGTCAAAAATTTTAAAAATAAATTTTAATTTTAATTTTAATAAAATTAAAATTTTTAATTTTGTAGTAATTTAATTATTGCTCTCGATAATAAGTTAAAAATTGGATAGAAAAGGAATAAGATAGATTCTTATGTGCATTCGGTTCAATGTCACTCAATCCCTACCTTCAGTCACCCTCCAATCAATCCATGGCAACGACTTTACGTTTCACTTCTTTGACCCGTTCAGTCCCTCTTTTAGCTCGTTGACTCGTCCCTTCATTCATACAATTCCATTCATAGAGCACTATTCGTCGCATCATTCAATCGCTGGCCCCATGGGTGAACCCTTAACTGAAAAATTACCGACTGGATTCCATTCACATCAACGACCTCAGACCACTTTCTGTTTTGAATTATCGGAAAGCTTATCTCGCAGATAGAAATCTTCTGTGAGCAAACCTGACGAATTTCAACTAATTTCGAGAGATTTCAAAGATTTGTTATATTTTAATCAATTTAAAGTGATTTCAAGGATTTTGAGCGATTTCTTTTTGTTTAACTCAAGATGAATTTTCAAATCGAAGGAACTAATCTGGAATCAAGGAAGTTTATTTTTTTTAGAATAAAGAAATCGTTCTTGAGTCAGAGAAACTCTTCTTGAGTCAAAGAAACGATTTTTCAGTCAATAATATTTTCTTGAGTTAAATAAATTTGACTTAAGTCAAAGAAACTCATTTTTTAAATCAAATTCGTCTTAAATCAAAGAAACTCTTCTTGAGTCAAAAAGACGATTTTTGAGTCGAAAAAACTGTTCCTCACATGAAGAAAAAAAGTTTCTGGACTCTATAAAAATTGCTTTACTTTAAAAATAATTTCTTAGATTTAAGAACAAATTTCTTTGAGTTTATTTGACTCAATTAAGTTCCTTTGACACAAGAAAAGTTTCACGACTCAAGAACACTCAAACACATAATTTTTCAATGACTCAGAAAAAGTTTGATTAAAAAAATTCTTTCCAAAAATATAAGACCCAAATAAAAACCCTTAATAAAAAAACCCGTATTTGTCTTTTCCAGATAGCAAAATGATGAAGAACATTCTATTCCTGTCGATATGCTTCCTGGCAGTCAAGACAGTCCTGGTAATGCCACTGGGAGACGAAGCAGTTGTGAAAGACGCCTCCCTAGAAACCGCAACCATCAAAGATCAACCCCTCAAAGACGAGCCCCTCAAGGCTGAACCCACGAAGGATGAACCCGCTAAGGTTGAATCCCCAGCTCTGCAAGACGAACCCACAAAGGTTGTGCCCCTTGTAGAGAAGCCAGCCCAAGAAACTCACATACACAGTTTGCGATCAGCTGAAGCTGAAAAATCCGCCGAGAGCAAGGAAAGTGCCGAGAGTTCCGAAAGTGTAGAAAGTACAGAGAGTAAGGAAGAGAAGAAGGAAAAGCCCCTCGAAGAGCCCAAGAAGGAAGAGAAAGAGAAGCCCCTGATTCTTGAAGAGAAAAAACCAGAAGCTGATGAACCAAAACCTGAAGCCACTGAGACTTCCGAGACCAAAATTGTAGCTAGATCTGAACCTGCAGCTGAACCAATTGCTGCTGATACACCTGCTGCACCCATTGCTGATGCTGCAACAGCTGTTGCTTCCGATGAGAAGAAAGAGGAACCCAAGGAACCCAAATTGGAAGCCAAGCCAGAGGAGAAGTCAGCCCAGATTGAGAAGAGGTCCGAGCAGCCCATTGAGGATGTGAAACCAGTTGAGAAGGCCGCTGTACCTGCAGCTGAAGAGAAGGAAGTCATCAAGGCTGAGGAACCCAAGAAGGAAGAGAAACTCCCAGAAAAGGAAGAAATCAAACGTGAAACTCCTGCTGCCCAGGAACCCAAACAGGGAGCTCGATCTGATGAACCTATTGCTGTCAGAGCTGCTGAAGCTGAACCTTCCAAAATCACAGAGACTGGTAAGATTGAGGAATCTACCAAGATCGATGAAACTGTCAAGGCTGCCGAAACATCAAATATTGCTGCTGCCAAGTCTGCACCTATTGAATCTGCTGAAGAAAAGGTGAAGCTCTTCTTTTGAGTTGAGAAGACGTTCTTTGACTTGCAAAGAATTTCTTTAACACAATCAAAGTTTCTTTGACTTAATCACTTTCTTCACTCATAAAACCTCCCATTGATTAAAAATAAAGCTTCTTACAGCCTCAAAAAGACTTTGCTCAATTGAATAAAAGTTTCTCAGTACAGTCAAATCAAAACCACCTATTCCTCTTAAATTTCCCCATACTCACTCAATTTTTTTCAATTTCCAGGAGGTCAAGCCTGCAGAGCCAGCAGCAATTTCTCCAGCTCAGCCAATTGAGCATCAGGAAAAGGCAAAAGTATTGCCCAGTCCAGAGTTGAAGCCTGAGGAAAAGCCAGCTGAACTCGCGAAGCCCTTGGAAGACAAGGAAATGAAAGCCGAAGCTCTCCCCAAGCCAGAGGAAGTAAAAGAGGCCGCGAAACCCGAAAGTACAGCAGCAAGCAGTAAGAGCAGCAGCAGTCCCAGCAGCGGCAGCAGTGATTAGTCCACAAAAAGCTCCTCTTAAGCGGCTAACTTGTTTACAGAAAATCGTATTTCATTCCGATGTATCTAAGTAAGAGAGTAATTGAGAGAGAGTGAGAAATGACGCAAGAAAGTATCGAATGCAAGAGAGAACGAGAGAGAGAGAGAGAAAAAGAGATAGAACATGAGAGAGTCCCGGAAAAGGAAAAAAATACTTTGGGAACTGAACTCCAGGAACCTTTGCAGTAAATTCACTCTGGACCACCGGGTGGCCCGGGGTTGAATGAAAATTTACGGCAGTTTCAGACTGAGCCACTAGGCGGCGGGGCGCAAGATTCGGTTCCCAATAGAGGGCGAGACTGTGAATATCGATATATCGAAATATTGATATGAGAATATCGATCGCGATCAATTTATTGCTACGATTCCGTAAGTAACGTCCCTTCCTGACGGGGATGGTCTCGAGTACGATGAAGAGATTTTTCTTCAGTGAAGAAATTTTCGGATTCAAGAAGAAGTCGAGGTCATCCTTGTCAAGGGCTGGAACGCGTCAAAAAAATCCGCCCTCTTTCGTCCCTGCGAGCACAACGCTCTGTTCGCTGAGACGAAGCTCGTGCTACCCGGTTTTCACTCAAATTTTTCCTCTTCCCCAAATCTGCCTACTCAAGAAAGCGGTTCTTCCAAAATTTCTAGCGAGTAGATACTTTAGTTCTTAGTTGATGATTACTATTATTACAGCTATTATATTATTCCAGTACCGCTATTATTGTTAAACAAAAAAAAAATTCGTGTACCGCTATTAATCTATTATTTGTATTATTACTATCATCATCGTTACAATAATAATTATTATTGCTATTATTGTGCTGTCTCTTATTTCCGAGGACCCAGTTATTTTCTATTACTTAATTATCCATTATTAATTTTTTATCCAGTTATGCACCTGTTTTCAAGATTTTGAGGGAGTTTACAATATTTTAACAGATTTTTCTAGATTTTCTGGCATTTCAAAATAATTCAGCAGATTATTTTGGATTTTCAGGAATATTAAAAGCTTTCTAGTGATTCCGTGGATTTCGAAGGATTTCCAAAGATTTAATAGGAATGCATGAGATTTTTAAGGATTCTTAAAAATTTTGAAATTTGATCATTTGTAAACAATTTTTTGAGCCACGCAAAGCTGTTTTGATTCGGAAAGAGTTTCTTTTACCCCAAAACAGTTTTATTGATTCAAGAAAATTTTGACTCAAAAACTTTGAAAACATTTTGAACTCAAAAATTTTTTTAACTAAAAAACAAATTCTTTGACTCAAGATTTTCTTTGTCTTACCAAGAATTTCTTTGACTCAAGAAAAGTTTCCTTGACTCAAGTAGAGTTTGTTTAGGTAAAAAAAAGTTCCTTTGATTCAAAAACAGTTTATTTGACTCAAAAACAGTTTCTTTGATTCAAAAAGAATTTCTTTGACTCAAAAATAGTTTCTTTGAGTCAAGAAAATTTTCTTTGACTCAAGAAGAGTTCCTTTGAGTTAAGTGAGATTCTTTGACTCCTAAGCAGTTTCTCCGACTTAAGCAGACTTTCTTTAACTCAAGGAGTTTCTTTAATTAAAAAGAGTCCCTTTGGTTCCAAAACAGTTTTTTTGACTAAAAAACAGTTACAAGTTATTTTTGAGTCAAAAAGAGTTTCTTTGACTGAAGTGAGATTCTTTGACTCCTAAGCAGTTTCTCTGACTTAAGCAGATTTTCTTTGACTCAATTAGAGTTTCTATGACTCAAGCACAGTTTCTTTGAGTAAAAAAAATTCCTTTAGTTAAAAAAAAGTGTTTTTGACTCAAAAACAGTTTCTTAGAGTCAAAAAGAGTTTCTTTAGCTTAAAAATAGTTTCTTTCACTCAAAAATAGTTTCTTTGACTCAAGAAAAGTTTCTTTCACTCAAAATGATTTTCTTTGACTCAAAGGAGATTCTTTGACTCCTAAGCAGTTTCTATGACTTAAGCAAACTTTCTTTGACTCAAGCAGAGTTTCTTTGATTACAAAAAGTCCCTTTAATTCGAAACCAGTTTTTTTTACTAAAAAACAGTTTCTTTGAGTCAAAAAGAGTTGCTTTGACTCAAAAAGGGATTCTTTGACTCAAGAATAGATTCTTTGACTCAAAAAGAGATTTTCTTCGAGTCGAGCAAAGTCAGATGTAAAGAATATTTTCAGTTCAATATGAATCACCTTGCTTGTTAAGTTCAGTGTTGGAATATGAGCAAAAATAATCCAGTAATATAAGAATCTATTTAGAATAAAATGTTATGATTATATGTACGAAGTTAAGAAAGAGAGATTTGCGAGAAGTCTATCACAGTGTGTTTATAAGAACTGTATACATAAGAATAAATGAAACAACTGATAACTGAGACAAAGAACCCTTAGCTTATGATTTTTAATATGTCTTTTGGTTAGTTAGTTCTTCGACAGCTCTCAATGAGAAAAGACCTCTGAATAAAAGGAATACTCTCTGTGATTAAAACTCTGTGTCTCATTGCTTTATTTGAATCCCATAATCCCAATATTCAGATATAATTAAAACTCATTCACACTTTATAAACCTACTGCATATGCAAATATGTTGCAAATATTAAATACGCAATAGCTTGTTCAGATGAATATTATTAAAAGCCATTCTAATAAATGAATATTTATACAACTCTGATATGATTAAACGAGAAAAACTCTATAAAATTAATTATATAGAGCAGGTGATCCATATGTGCTGGAAGGAATGTAAGAACCACGTGGAATCGTAATGTGAGAATTGGAAGTAACAAATGATAATAAAGCGAGTGAGTCACGTACAGTCGTGCAGTGCATTGATTAGCATTCCGAACGACACTTACACCTATATTCATCTCAACAAGATACGATAATAAAAGTAATAATATATCTTCCCCGAATTATGATAAAAATCAGTTCCGAATACCATAAAGTCATGGACAATCAATATAATAATTCAGGGTGGTCACAAAATTCAATTTTTAAATTTCTCTTACAGAAAAGTATTAAAAATGCGAAGAAATTTTCAATAATAATACTACTGAAATTTTTCAAAAATATCCCACAAATCACTTTAAATCTTCTGAAATCTCCTGAAATCTCTGAAAATCTCCTTTTTATTCAAAATCTATTTTCAAAATTTTGAAAAAAAGTTTTGGAAATAAATTTTTAACAAAAATGTCGGTAAATTTCAATTTCTTGAAATTCTACAATTTCGGAAATTTAAAATTCCATTCAATTTTAATATCGGTATTATTATTTTCTTTCAGGAATTCCGAAAATTTTTCTCCGGAAACTTTCAAATTCGGGAATTTTAAATTTTGCTGATTTTCAATTTTGTGAATTAAAATTCCACGAGAATAAAATTAAAAATAAAATATTACAAGGTTTTTAAAATTCTTTAAAATTCCACGAAATTTTTCAAATATCATATAAATCTCTTGTAATTCCATAAAATTTCTAGAAGCCTCTAAAAATCATTTAAAGTGATTGAAAATCTCTTGAAATATTTAGAGACCCATAGAATTTCAAAGAATGACTGGAAATTCTTTATAAATTTCGTGAGAGTTTTTTTTCTGATATAATAAAAAATAATTCTTGCTCCGCAACAAAATTGCAGCTGAAGGTAAAGCTAAAGTTATTGAAGAGGGTATTATAAAATAATAATTTTTCTTGCATAAGATGTGCTGCTTGAGCGTCGAAGCGAAAAGGATGATGAACTTAACGACATTTCTCCAATATAGCCGCGCATCAATTCATCAAACGACGAATTAAAAAGTTGTAGGTACGATGAATGCAGAGAAAAAGATAAGGTCAGTGGATGTAACAAAATGTCAAGGCAGGTATGCAACACACGCGTACTTTACATTTTATATTTTATATTTTGCAAGAATTAATTCAGTTTTCATATTTTTTCAATAATTAATCAAAATTTCAAATGTGAAAAAATTACCGAAAAATTTCAAAAAACAATATATTTAATAAATATTTAATAAATTAATTTTCCTCATTATTTTAATATAAATAACTTTTAGCAATTCATTTTTATTTTTCGTTAATTTTTGTATTTATTTTTTAGATCACTAATTTAAAAAAAATATATTTAAAAAAAAATTATAAATTTTTAATTTTAATTATTAAAATTTTTTGTTTGCATTATGAAGAAAAAAATGAGAAAAGTATTTAACTAATTTTAAAAAATTTTGAGTAAATTGTGTTAAATAAAAAAAAAGTTCCTATTTCTTTAATTATTTATTAAGTGTAATCTTTCGTTAAATACTACGATTTAAAACTCAAGGGAGCCTAAAAAAGTAAATCTACAATTAAAGTCATTGAAAAAACTGTCAGAGCAACTCTTATCACCAACTGTGGTAAATAATAGAAGAATATTTGATAAGATTCTGTTTATTATCATTCCTAAAATCCAACAGCCTCCGTGGCGCAATGGCTAGCGCGTTCGGCTGTTAACCGAAAGGTTGGTGGTTCGAGCCCACCCGGGGGCGATTTTTTTTTTTACTATTTCAAATTTTTATTTATCCTTACTTCATATTTGGTTCTAACTTTTCTTATTTTATTATGTCAAAAGTTACAAATCGTTTAAAATTCTGAATAAGAAAAAGGCGTTCTGAACTGCAAAGTAAAAAATGTAGACTTCAAAATAATTTTTAAAATGAATAAAATAAAAAATAGAGAAGAGTAAAAGGAGAGATTGAAGCTCGAATAAACTAAGACAAGTTATCGACCTTCTTGGAGGCTCTAAGGATTAGTTTTCTTGGCTTTGTCCCTTCGCTTCTAGAGTTGAAGTTTATACCTCTATAAAATAAGATTTAAGTTTATTTTATACAACTAAGGAACGAGGGATTTAGTTTTGAAGTCTATTAACAGAACCAAAGTTGTAGGACTAAGGTAGTAAATATTATTTTATTTATAGGTTTTAGATTAAACTTGGAGGAATAGAGGCTCTTGATTGCTCTTAAATCTTGATAGACCTCTAAAATGATTTTAAAAAGTTAAAAAAAAAGGAGGAAATTGATTTTGCAAAATTTCAAATGATTTAAAGTGAATTCTTAAAGAAAATTTAAAAATAAAAAAGATTTCAAAAGATTTCAAGAGCTTTTAAAAATATTTCCAAAGATTCAAAGTTATTTAACGTTTATTAATTTAATACTGTATTATTTATTATTATTATTATTATTATTATTATTATTATTAATAATATTATTATTATTATTATCATCCTATCTTAAAAAAGTGGTGTCACGAAATGTCTCGAAAATCTCGCATACATTGTTGTTGCAAACCTGATTGGCTTTTGAATGACTTGAAGTTGAAAGAAGAAAAACAAACTAATGGCACAAAAAACTTTCAGAAAAACCTTCGAAATACTTTAAAATTCGTTAAGATTTCTTAAAACTCCCCAAAACCTCTCGAAATCCTTCAAAAATTCACAAAAACGATTAACATCATAAATGTCTTGAAATCCAAGTTGAAACTCGTACGTAAAAAGTTTTACAAATTCCTAAAAATATCTTAAAATTCCTTAACATTTAAAATCTCTTAAAATCTATAGAAATCTTATCAAATTCCATAAAATTCTTAAAAATTCTACAAAATCTTTTAAAAATTAGAGAAATCAATGAAATTGCCTGACAACTTTTAAATTCTTTAAACCCCATAAAATACTCTAAAACTGATAGAACTCTTTTGAAATATTTTAAAATTTATAAAAACTTGTTAAAATTCTTAAAAACTGTTGAAAATATTCTTTAAATTATACGATAACATTTAAAGTTCCTTGACGTCCTTTAAAATCTAATAAAATTATTAGAAATTTCATGAAATCCTTAAAATTCTATAAAATCTTCTAAAAATCATAAAATCCTTTAAAATTGTTAGAAATCTCATAAAATTTCACAAAATTCTTTAAAATTCCATAAAACATTTAAAATTCCTTAAAATTCCTTAAAATACTCTGAAACCCTTTGAAATCTCTTAAAATTCCTCGAAACTTCATAAGATTTAAAATCCCTTAAATTCTCTTAAAACGCTGAGAAATCGTTTCAAATCACTTAAAATTTCATGAAAACCTTCGAAATTGCTTAAAATTCGTCAAGATTTCTTAAAACTCCCAAAAACCTCTTGAAATTCCTTAAAATTCCAAAAAAATCATTAAAATCACAAATCTCTTGAAATCTATGCCAAAATTACCAAAAATCTCTAAAAATTCATTTAAAAAAACTCTTGGAATTTCTTAACAATTAGAATCTCTTAAAATCCTTAGATATCTTATCAAATTTCATGAAATCCTTAAAAATACTACAAAATCTTTTAATAATTAGAACAATCTAATAAAATCTCTTAAAATTTTACCACAATCTTCGAACTCCTTTTAAATTCTACAAATTTTTAAAAAAATCATACATATATAGAAATTCTTTTGAAATCCCTCAATAAAAT
>CAJFCO010000095.1:1319698-1381548 GCA_904066015.1 Synergus gifuensis | reverse complement strand
AAGTCTCTTCACGTCCTTTAAAATCCATTAAAATTATTAGAAATCTCGTTACATTCCATGAAATCCTGAAAATTCTCTAAAATCTTTTAAAAATCAGAAAATTCCTTAAAATTATTAAAAAAACTCTTGACTTCTTTTAAAATTCCAGGAAATTTCATTGTAATATTTAAAATTCCTTAAAATCCCTTAAAATTCTTTGAAACCTTTTGCAATGTCTTAAAATTCCTGGAAACTTCACAACAAGATTTAAAATCACTTAAAATCTCTTAAAACACTCAGAAACTTTTTCAAATCACTTAAAATTTCACAAAAATCTTCGAAATCGCTTAAAATTTATTGGAATTTCTTAAAGTTCTTAGAAACCTCTTAATATTCCTCAAAATTTCAAAAAATTTAAAATCCTTTTTTAGCTTTAAAAATTCTCTTGAAATTTCATAAATTCCGTTAAAATTTCGCGAAATATCCTGAAATACCTTAAAATTCTATGAAATCTTTTTTAAAATCCTAAAAATCTTTAGAACTTCGTAAAAATCACTTGAATGTGGTCAAAATTCATTAAAATTCATAGAAATCTCTTGAAATACCTCTTCAAAAAATGATGTAACGAAATGTCCCTAAAATCTCGGTTAAATTGTTGTTTCAAACCTACTCTCTGAATTTGAATCAGCAAAATTTCATTGATTTTTTAATGACTTGAAATTGTAAGAAATTAAATAAATAATCGTGCGCGTAGCGCACGTGTTGGTCTGCTAGTTA
Organism: Synergus gifuensis; assembly: GCA_904066015.1. Lineage (NCBI taxonomy): Eukaryota > Metazoa > Arthropoda > Insecta > Hymenoptera > Cynipidae > Synergus > Synergus gifuensis. The sequence continues at coordinate 1,380,792 of CAJFCO010000095.1, read as the reverse complement.
TTTTAAAATCTTTAAATCTTTTACAAATCAAAAATAACTTTCAAAATTTCATGAGGAATATTAAAATTCCTTAAAATTGTTGTAAAACAATTAAATTTCTTGAAATTCTTACAACCTCTTAAAATCGTTTACAATTCCACGAAAAACTAAAAAATCCGGTAAAACACGTAAAAATCTTTAAAAATTTTTGAAAACCTTTTGCAAATCCTTTAAAATTCCACGAAATCTTTTAAATATCATAAAAATCTTTTGTCATCCCTTTAAATTCCTAGAAACCTCTTAAAATCCCTTAAAATTATTGAAAATCTCTTGAAATCATTAGAAACCCAGAGAATCTCAAAGTATACCTGGAAATTCTTTACAATCCTTCGAAATCCTTGGAAAGTTTCTAAAATCTGTTAAATAAACAATAAAAGCTACACATGTAATATGATAAAAATAACATAATTAGCATAATTGTTAATTTCTATTTTCCCTAGAAATTGATTTAAAAAACTTCCAGAACCCTAAAAGAATTCTATGGAAATTTACAAAATTTTAAAAGATGATAATATTTCAAAAACATTTCCAAAAAATCTCAAGGATTTTAAAAGATTTTAAAAGATTAGAAAATAAAATTATAGTACACCACATTTCAAGTTTAACCGAATTGACGAATTCCTCGAAAATGAAAAAATTTAAATTAAAAAATAAAAAAAAAAACAAAAATATAACATTCCCGTAAAATTCTCGAAACCGAGAATAACTCTCCTATTTTAATTTTTCGTTCCCCATAATTTTAAAACTATGTATCCCAACAAACTCTTTTTTTTTATATCAGAGCGCCTAAGAATCCTCCCGTCTTTGAACTCTAAAAATTCCAAGAGCCTCCGTGGCGCAATGGCTAGCGCGTTCGGCTGTTAACCGAAAGGTTGGTGGTTCGAGCCCACCCGGGGGCGATTTTTTTACTTTTTTATTTAAAATTTTTTTTTGCAAGTCTTCACCTCAATCGTAACTAATATCGTAAAAAACAATTTTTACTACTTTATAAATGAACATAAACAACCATACTGAAAAACTATTTTTTTTACTTTTTAAACAAATGAAAAAAATAATAAAAATTTCAAGATTAGAAGTAGCTGATTGCTAAATACTCGCAGATAACTAAAATAATTTCTTAGAAAATTATTTTAAAAAGAAATAAGAAATGTATTTAAAAAAAAAAAAATATTTTGACCCCGACGTGATTTGAACACGCAACCTTCTGATCTGGAGTCAGACGCGCTACCGTTGCGCCACGGAGTCATATAATTTTGCTCGCCTAAGCGCAGGTAATACCGTTTTGCGAATCTAGTGCTTGAATGACGTATTGCGAGAGACCGAGCGAAATTTTTCATTAGATAATGTGGTTTCAAATGAAACTTTAAGCGTCTTCAGTTACTGAATACTCAGAAATATTTAATCTAAGTTCCAACTTCAAAATTCGATCTCTTCATTTTACTTAATCAATATCGCAATTAAATATTTTTTCGCTCTGCAGCGCTATTCATTTTTTCAGTAGAAATTTGCGTACAGAACGAAAAAATATATAATTTAAATTCTTTTTGTGTTAAACGAGGAATTCGAAATCAACCTTAAAATTCCATTTTTTCATTTTTCGCAGAAATTAATAAAATTATATATTATTTCGCTCTGTACGCAAAATTCTACTGACAAAATGAATAGCACCACAGAGCGAAAAAATGTCTAGTTACAGTACTTGTTAAATAAAATGAAGAATTCGAATTCTGAGGTAAAAACTTGAATCCCTTGGTTTCGAATCTCGGATTTATATTTGAATTTATTATAAATAAAAAATCGGATTCACTCACGTCGTTGAGAAGTAGAAAACAAGCTAAAACTCCCAGAGACCACCAATCGACTTCGTGTCCATAATATTCTCGTTTTAGGATTTCCGGAGCTGGAATTTAATTTAATTTTTAGTTTACAAAATCTCCATAATGCAGAAAGTCTGTTTTTATCTATTTTCAATTAATGAAGGAACTATGAATGATGTAATGGAATAAATTAAATAAATTTCGAATAAATAACACTGACCCATATATTCAAAAGTCCCGCAAAATGTTCCAGTACGATGAGTGGGGCGAAGCCATTTCGCCAAACCGAAATCAATTATAACAGCGTGACCTTCTTCGTCCAAAAGGACGTTAGTCGCTTTTATATCTCTGTGAATAACTCCCGCATTGTGTAAAAAATCTGAAAGAATATTCCGATTAAAAAAAAAAGATACAAGGATTCTAAAGAATTATTTTTTAAATAATTACCAATCGCGAGAGCTATTTCTCCGACGTATATCCTAACGACGTTTTCTGGCAGAGAGCCGTACTCTTCAATCAATGAAAAGAGTTCACCACAGCCTACAAATTCTGTTACTGAAAACAGGAAAAAAAAATTAGAACGGAAATGATTTCTCGAAGATTTACAAGTAAACTGTTACTAACATATGTACAAAGTTTTTCTGCCTTGCCAGTGGTAAGGGGAATTGGCTATAAAAGGATGATGGCCCACTGCTCGTTGTATTGCAACCTGAAAAAACAATTAATATCTTATAACCAACATTTACAAGAATAAGTCCACGTTCCAGTCTCTAAATTCAATTTCCTCATTTTACTCAACAGATATTATAAATAGATAAATATATTTATAAATAAATATAAATAGAGATAAATATATTTTCGCTCTGTAGTGCTATTCACGTTTTAAATATAAATTTGCATACAGAGCGACAAAATATATAATTTTAACACGTTTTTCTCGCTCTGTACGCATATTTACATTTTAAGGTTGAAAAATGTTACAGAGCAAAAAGATATGAAGTTACAATATTTTTTGGGTAAAATGAAATTAGAAATTGGATGCCTTGATACAAGTCTGTATAAGTTTTAGAGATTTTCAGACACTTTTGAATTGTGAATCAGAACTAGAAATGAATTAAAATTTACACCTCTTGTTTGGCTTGAGAGACTGCATTTTCAGCAACAATTTTAGCTTTACTGATAACCTTCAGTGCAAAAATGTCCCTCGTTCCGTGTTTTTGTACTTTATAGACTCGGCCGTAGGCACCTTTTGCTATGATGTCAATAAAAATATAATCGTTCTTCAAGGGTTCCTCCCTGACTGTAAATTCGGGAAGAAACATCGCCTCAAATCGAGGAACGGGCCAAGCTGTCTTCGAAGAATTGAAGGGATCGTTAAGTGTTCCTTCACTCCAACTAAAATAGAAATTGTAAATTCAGAAAATATTTAAAACTTATTAAAAATAGAAAAATTTCGTTCTATATTCTACCATTTTTAACGTATTAAATTTGAAAAGAAACATTATTGAAAGATTTTTAATTAAAATTATTTAAATTCGAAAACTTGAAAAGCTTCGGATTCTAATTTATTTGATTTTCAAGGGACTAAACTCTGCAATTTGGAAGGTTTTGGTTTGAACCCGTCTCTGATTTGAAAGTACTTTCAAAAGTAAACTTATAGAAATACTTTCAGGATTCCTAGCACGAGGGAAAAATAAATAATTATTCTGAATAGAATATTATTTTTCACCTTCGTCGAGAAATTCGAGACCAAGGTCGATAAGATTCGTAGGACAATTCTGGACTTCCAATACATCGATTGCCAAAAATATCACTGATGCTGTACTGTAAAAAAAATTAATAACAATTAGATTTTTATCTATTAGATTTATTTTATATGTTTTTAATAAACTGAAATTCTTCAACGAACCTGACTTGCATATTGTCGATGCTCATAATGTTTCCTTTTCGTATTAGAATTTCCCATTCGCTTCGTATCTAAAAAAAAATATTAATAAAAAACATAGTAATAACTAAAATAATAAAATAAATAAACACTAACAAGTAAAATAAAAACTAATTATAAAAACATTTTTTATACCCATAAAAAAATTCTCTCAATAGAGTTTTTATAAAATATTCATAAACTTTTTATTTAAAAACGAAATCTGGTAAAAATACGTTTTTCGTAAAAATACATTTTTGGTGAAAATTCGTTTTGCCTAAAATAATATTGAAGCAAATCCTAAGGAGAATTAATTATCAACGAAATAGTGATTTCTAAATATTTAAATTTTTTACAGAAAGCAAGAATTGCTGAAATTTACAGGTTATGTTCGTAAAGTTTTTTCAATTTTATTTTTAACGATTTTTTTGTATTTTTCAGTTGAATTCTTGAATGAAAAGATGCGTTATACTAAGGAATTGATTAGAAATTAGAGAGAAATGTATTAATTTGATTAATTACGTTAATTATTAAAAGAAAAGAAACGTACATAAAAACTTTCTTTTATTTTTCAATCCACTGTCCTTTATTTAATTTTCATTCATTCGACTATTTTTGATAAACAGAAACAAATGATTTTATTGTTTAGAAAAAGGTGAAAATGTAAACAATGCGTTTCTAGAAGTAATCATCAGTATAAACACTGATAAGCCAGATAAGAAACTAAATCAGTAAATATAAAACCAACACCCACACTGATCAGTGTTGCCAGACTTGTGCAACAAAATTACCGTAAGAGGCTCGTCAAAAATACCGTACGACTACCGTACGTCGATAAAGAAATTTCCTGGCGGAGTGCTCTTCGAATGACCTTTTTTTTTTTTTTTTAGGTCCTCACATGCAGATACGAACGTGGCTGTCGTTACGCGCATGCGCTGTACAATGCTTTTTGCGCGCGGTTTTTTAAAAGTATTTTAGTATTTTAAATTCTCAATACTTCTTGAGTATTTTGAAATACTCAAGCATAGCATCCAACCACATGCCGAGGACGAGATTGGAAAAAAATACATTTTGTTTCCTGAAAATAGTCTTGTTTATTAAACATTGTATTCAAATTACTAATAAAAAAGGGGAAAAAGGGAAGATTTTCGAGAATAGGGGAAAAAAGGGGAATTCCTCTAAAAAAAAGAGGAAGACTGTGCACCCTGTTATTATGATATTATTATTTATAAAAAAGGAAGCGGCATTGCGAAAGAATTTTAGAATCTGCATAACAGACCTAACCTCAAAAGAAGTGCGTTTGCATGGTTTGGTGTAACCCCTTAAAAAAAAGAAACGGTTTTATTATTGTAATTTTAAGTCATTATTGTATTGTAATTATTAAAAATGGAAATTGAAATTTCAGGTAAGAAATGTTGACATTTATTAATAAAATTACTATTATTATAATTAAGTGCAGGTATATAATAATTAAAATAATTAATTATTACAATAATCACAATAATTATCTGAAATTACAATAATAAAACCGGTATTCTTCCAACAAACATTCGAACATGCAACATGTGTACACATCTTCTCTGCTTGTTATGCAGAGTCTAATAATAACAATAAACTGATTTTATAGTTATAAATATTTTCTTTAGATTTGTTTCAAACAATTACATTTTAAAGTTTCGCCAAATAATTTATAATTAATGGAAAAACAGAAAAAACTAGAATGACGTTTTCAGTCCACCTGGGACGGCATGCCCTCACATAATGTACCAGAAGTTTTGAACGTTCAAATGAACGAAATATTTTTTATCAACTCTATTTTATTCAGAAATATTATTCGAACTAAAAATAACAATACACTTTGCAAGTTTCTATAACAGAGAATTATTTTCAATGCAAAGTTATCAATATTTTAAAACTTTCTCTGCTGTAATGCAATGCAATTAATGCAAAAATTCGTTCATTTGAACGTTCTGAACTTTTCAGTAATCTCACATAGGTATATAAGAATTTAGGATTACCAGACGTCCTGGTTTTTTATGAAACCAATATTTTTGACACGAAATATTACGAATATTTACTCAATTAATATTGAAAAAATCCTCGTGTTATTTTCGGACGAGGAATACACGAGGAAATCCGCGAGGATTTTCAAATTCCTCGAGGAATTCTACGAGGATTAATTCTCTGACTGCAGGATTTCCTCGAGGAATTTGAAAAACCTCGCGTATTTCCTCGAGGAATTCGAAAATCCTCGCGGATTTCCTCGTGTTTTCCTCGTCCGAAAATAACACGAGGATTTCCTCGAGGATTTTTTCAATAGGGTAACACTTAATGAATACTTCAAACCATTGTCCATATTTGTGTCAAAGCTTGCACGAAAATTTTTTACTTGACCTTTTTCTTGTTTTTTAGAGGTCATTTGAAAATTTTTGAGCGACCTGGATTTTCGCTCGACCCATTTGGTAACCCTACAGAATTTGAATAAAACTTACCTGAAATTGCAGGTAATATTTATCGTGGCGTGATTTTTGGTTTCGATCTCAGAATCTCAGTATCAAAAAAATACAACGCGGCCGGCCGGCTTGAAGCAAACGTAAACACGCTCAAACACGCTTTCTCGTCTTTCTCAAGGCTCTATGGCTTTTGATGCCTTTGACTGTGTATGTGTAGTTGTCTGTACAGGCGTAAAAGTGTACACCGAACTCCAAACACCATATAGCATATAGTGAATGAACCATACCAGCCAAAAGAATTCAGGTTTAGTTCCCGTCTTCATCGTTACGTGACAGCGCTCCGCGCGATAATTCAAATCATATCGAATATTTCCCCCAGTAATTCCGCGCTAGTCTTGTTAAAAAATCTTGGAAAAAAAAAAAAAAATACCGTACATTTTATCGAAATTATCGTACAATTACCGTACTTTTTTGTACGGTAACCGTATACCGTACGTTGCTCTAAATTACCGTACAAATACGGTAATTACCGTACGTCTGGCAACGCTGACACTGATTCACAAATTTAAACTATTTGACGTTTACTCTTTTGGTAACTGAACTGTCGGTAAGTGCGCGTTCTTCATTATCGGAAAAAATTTTTAATCAGTAATGTTACCGAGAATTTTACCGCGAATGTGACTAAAATTGCGAAATTTAATTTTTATAATTTGGAATTTTCAATTTCGGGAATTTTATAATTTTGAGGATTTAAAATTTCGGTAAATTTAGGTGATGCCGTTTTAATTTTGAAACTTTTTTAAATTCAAATCATATATTATTTTAACATTTTCTATTCTTTTTAATTCTTTTACATTCTATTGTTGAATTTGAATGAAATAATAGTAATAATAATAATAATAATAATTTCGCAAAATTTTTTAGAATTTCTTTGAATTCTTTTTAATTCTTCCGAGTTTGTTTGATTTTTTTTTCTAAATACTATTCTAATAATAATAATTCAAAAACCATCACTAGAAACTTTTCTGTAATATATCTGTTATGTAAATTTTATGTATAAGTGCTGTTAGCTAACTGTTACCATAAAATTTACGTAACTTCTCTGTAAAAATTGGTAGAAAATTCTTATTATAACATTTCTTCAACTTTTACGTAACCATTATGTAACATTTATGTAACTGCTACTAAATAACATTTTTGCAATATTTTAAATTAACTTTTATGCAACTCTTTTACTAAATACATGTTTTATAACATTCATGCAAGTATTATACATACATGTATAACTTTTGTTAGATAAATGTTACGTAACATTTATGTAACACTTATGTAACTTATGGTCTCAGATTACATTTTTGCAGTATTGTCAAGTAACTTTTGCGTAACTTTCATACAACTTTCGTTATATAACTCTTATGTAACTCTGATATAACATTTAAGTAACTGTCACAGAATTTACAAAAAAAAAGACACAAAAAGACCAATTTCTTCACTAATTTCAATTCTAGCCGCTAATTCTATAAAAACAGCACTTTTGTCACTAAAATTAACTAAAAATCGCCTCTTTTTTAAGAAATTATCCATTTAAAAAATGGGTTTACAACCGAACTCTGACGGAATTCGCTTGCACCTGGAATATCGACTTTCCCGAGAATTTGTCTGCATAGTGGCGCCAACAGGAGGCAGATTTCAAACTGAAAAGGTATCTAAAAGCCGGGAGGGCATTTCGTGTCGATCATTCGTTGACTAAAGTCACCCGGAGCGCGATTAAAATGAATTTGACGTTTAAGTCGACAAAGAAGTGAAAATTGAACATGTGAAGTGTCCCAAGTTTCGCGACAATTTTCAATATTTCATTCAAATTTCAAACGAGATTCAAAAATTATCTCAATGTCCACAAAATTAAGATATTGAATTTTAAATAGTCGTTCCGATGCACTATGTTCAGGTAATCGAACCTCGGACACGTATGCAAAATTATCGAAATGCACTTTTAATGTTTCGCTCGCGTCAGTTTATTTCAAATTTTCAAAAAAAAAAAATAATTTCTTAAATACGTGATTACAATTTCGCTCTGACATGTCTATGAAGGTAATTCAATTCAATTTCTTATTCTGTGGTCAGATTTACTTTTAGTTTATATTTTTTTTTTAGTTCGAATTGTTATTTTGAATATTTACTCTTAAATTTTTTAGTATTGTATAAAGATATTTAAATAATAGTTATTTATATTTAAAAATTCCTGCAACTGTCATAAATGTATTTTCAACCAAGTTCTGTAATTTTTTTGCAACATCAGTCGTTGAATGTGTAAAACATAACTTTTTTCAATATAAATGTTCTCTAATGATTGTTACATTGTGGTAACATACATGTTATGTATCATTTGATATACATATGAGACATAAAATTTCTGTAACAGTTGTTACATGTATGTAACATAAATTTTATGTAACAGTTGATACATTTATGTAACATAACTTTTATGTAACAGTTGATACATTTATGTAACACAACTTTTTTGCAGCAGTTATTACATTTATGTAGCATAACTATTGCGTTTCATTTGTTACGTTTACGAAATATAATCCTTATGTATCCGTTGTTACATTTATGTAACATTTGTTACATGTATGTTACATAACTGTTCTATAACTCTCAATTTACTGCAAAATTCCAATAAGAATTTTTTAAATGACCTAAGGGGAGATTCTTTTTTTAATTCATATTTTAATAAAGTAAACTTATTTTCGATTTCAGAAGGAATCGCCATGGGACGTGGAACTGCATTTAGCAGCAGCGAGAGGTGACGCAAAACGTCTTCGAGTTCTTCTGGACTCTGGGCGAGTTCACGTCGATTGCAAGGACAAGGTCAGTGTCTACCTTGATCTCTCAAGAGAAAAACTTGAAAGATGTATAAATAGACGAGTCGAATTTACGCAACTCTGTCTATGTGTGTAAATTTTTAGTTTCTTAGCACGATATAACTTTCAAAAGAATTGACAGATTGGATTAGCCTTTGGTGTACTCCTTTATTGTCCTAAAATGAAGGTCAAGTTCGTCAACCAGACATTTTGGATAAAAATTCAAAAAGTTATAGCATTATGAAAAAATTTTCAAAATTTGAACTTTCAATTTTTCAACAAAATTCAAAAAATTGATGACAATATTGTAGGCCGTTTAAAAAGCAACATTTTTCCCATCTTGACTTTTTTTCATATCGTGCGTAGTTCGGCTTAAAATTTTCATTTTTGTTTTTTTTTTTTAATTTTGTATATGCTATAACTCTGATAATTTTCCTTTTATGGAAAAAAGTCATCAGGATAAATTGTTCGACTTTCTGAGTACTACGAATATCCGTTCATTGAATATATAAATTAAAAAAAAAAGTGGTACCAAAAATTTTCAAAATGCTTTAACTTTTTGAATTTTTATCCAAAATGGCTGGCTAAAGAACTTGACCTTCATGTTAGGACATTAAAAGCGTACAACAAAGGCTAATCTAATCTGTCAATTCTTTCGGAATTTATAGAACTAACAAACTACAAATCTACACACACACACACAATGTATTAAAATTATATATTTTTCGCTCTGTATGCATATTTCCATTTAAAAAGCGAATAGCGTTACAGATCGAAAAAATATATAATTTTAATATTTGTTGAGTAAAACGAGAAAATCAATTCTAAGTTTTTTAAAAAAATCTATAAATCGTCTTCTATTGAAATTTGTATACTTTTTTAAAAAATAATTCTCCATTTATATAGGACGGGACGACACCATTGATGTTGTCAGCGGCTGGTGGCCATATCGACGGAGTTGCCGAATTACTGCAGCAAGGGGCGGATCCTAATGCAAAGAGGCTGGTAAGTTGATCCCTAAACGCCTAAATTGCTTCTGTAATCTGTGCTGTAACGAATGAATGGCTTGTCTGGGATTTAAATACCACTTGAAATTCTCTCTTCTCAATATAAAAAAAATATATATATACCATACGTTGATCCTAAGAAGAAAAAAAGCTAGAAAAAAGCAAAAAGAAAAAAAGAATAAAAAAAATTTAGTTGGAAAATCTCTATATATTATAAAAAGATTTCGCCGCCACCGTTTCAAAAAATCGAGACTCCCTAACCGAAAACATTGACTCATGTCGAGAACGTATTGAATGTTTTTAGAAAAGGTAGTACAATATTATACTAAATATACTACCCTTACTAAAAACATTGATCCACATCGAGTATCTACTCTATGTTTTTGAAAAAGATAGTATAATATGGTACTAAATATACTACCTTAACTAAAAACATTGACCTCATACCGCAACCCTTTACTTAGAGAAAAAAAGCTAAAAATGTATTAATACTATTTTGATAAAGTTTTAAATAAAGATATCTTCCATACCATTCAATTTCTAAACCATTCAAAAATAATAAATCATTCAAATCTCCCGCCGCGGGGATTCGAGAATCGATACATTTGAGATTTCGAGACCCCTTCGCGCATGCGCCGAAGGCCGAACTCTAAGATCAGACTGCCATATTATCATCGTCGACCACGCGGTCAAAAACTAGAGCTCCGGTTTTTTTTACAATAAATCGGTCAATTTTGCGTCTGAGAAGATACTTTTTCGAAAAAAAAACTTTAAAAAGGACTCGAGAAGGATTCCTGAAGTCTGTAAGTATCAGTAATTCGGTAATAATTGTGCAATTTTCTAAAATCTGAAAATTATAGTCTGCATATTACAGAATCGAAGAAAACAAAATGGAGGACACGATTACCTTGAGATTTGCTCTGGATCCACAAACCAAGAAGTTTATAACTTTTGGATTGTTCACAAACGTGAAAAATACAGCCGAAATCAGGAAAAAGGTCTTGTCTGGGAAACTTGAATGTTGTTTGCTGAATCCGGCTCTAATAGTAGATCCGTTCCAAGTCGTCATTGCGGCTAATAAAGCCGTATGTTCAGAAATGTTCGGAGAACTCGTGACGAAGTCGATTTACACTGAGACTCTATACAACTTGTCGATAACGAAGAGCATCTCGAAGGCCTTGAACACTTTTGGGACCGTCGACAAGCACTCGGAAATCCTGGTAGGAATTATCCACAAGAAAAATGAAGAGGATAAAGTGATGTCGACTATTTTGGAATCGATTCAAGGAGAAAAAGTTCCAGTTCAGAGGCTTGGGGAATTTTCGAATATTGGGAAGATTCAAGAACTTTATAAAATTAATGAGACGGAGTTACAAGGCTCGACTTTAGTCGACTCGATCGCAACTAGAATTAGCGTCAAGGATTTTGTATCTATTTAATTGTATTATTATTATTATTATTATTATTATTATTATTGTTAATTGAATATTATCGAACGTAAAAAAATCTTGTAAAGACCCATGAAAATAAAATAAAGACTTCTAAAGTCGGACAATTGTATTCTTGAAATCCTTTAAAATTCCACAAGAAACTTTAAAATCTCTTAAAATTTAGTGTTAAGTTCAAAATTCTTCATTTTACTTAACGAAAATTATAGATAAATATTTTTTCGCTCTGTAGCGCTAATCTTTTTTAAAATATAAGACTGCATACAGAGCGAAAATATATTTAATTTCGATACTTTTTGCATAAAACGAAGAATTGAAAATCTAACTTCAAATTTTAATATTTTCAATTTACTTGAAAAATATTTGAATTAGATATTTTCTCGCTTTGAATGCATAATTTTAGTTAAAAATTGATTAATTCTACAGAGGGAAAAAATCCCAAATTTAATATTTGTTGAGTAAAATGAAGAAATCGAATTTTCAGATTAGAACTTGGCACCAACATCCTTAAAGCAAAAAGTACTATAGTTAAATATTTTTTCGCTCTGTAGACACGCCTTTATTCAAGATAAAAGCAAATCTAAAGAAAGAAAAAAAATTTAATTCTAGTATTTGTTGAGTAAAATGGTAAAATTGAATTTTTTAGTGGAAAGAAGAAAATAGGGATTACCATCGTAACGAGTACGTGACTCGGCATCGATCCTGGCTCGGCTCTCTTTCGAGAACAAAAAGGTCTAGAGTAGAGTTCCGCTCTTAAAATAAAAAAATAAAAATCAGGAAGTTGTCGAGTACCCTTTTTATCCATAAAAGGGTCGGTGAAACTTGAAGAGAGGAGCCACTGGACTCACCATATCTACATCTCGTTGATTTAATCTAGAAACACAAAGAGAAACTGAAATTCAAAAAGAGAATAAAATTATGACTAAAAATCTATAGAAGAGAAAAATCTCTTCTATATAAAAAAAATTGTTGATCCAAGAGATTCAATCACACTTAAGTAAGTCCTTGGTGCAAAATTGTAGCCTCTTACAATTTATTTTTTTTATCACCACTTAAAATGGATCTTGCGTCACAGAATCTGAAAAATCTTGCAAAAAAAGTGTTTTTAAGATCTGAAGATCGCTAAAAATAGGACTCGATCATTTCTTCAAATTTAAATATTCAAGTATTGGCAACGAGTGTGCTTCATTATTCAATCTGCAAATTTTGCTTTTTAATATTCGTTAAGCCAGAAAAGTAGAATTAATAAATAAAAATAATTCTTTAAAGGTGTATTTCTTGTATAATAATAAATAATAATAATAATAATAATATTTTTAAAAAATTAAAAATAATTTCCAGGGATTTGAAGAATTTCAAAAGAATTGAGAAAAAAAAATTTTTAATATAATTTTAAATAAATTGCACAGGCTCAGTAAATAAATCTTTGCTTTTTAAAATTCTTTAAACCGAAAGTAAAAAATGAATAAATGAAAATAATTCTTTAAAAGAATATTTTTTGTAAATAAAAAAATCAGTTTTGTAGATTTTTCTCAGAGTGTATCTAATTGTAAGATTCTAAGATTGGATTATGTATAGAATAGACGTTTCTACGTCAAATATTACGCAATCCTCGTATTCCAGACTATTTTTATTTGCTGATCGCTCTAGAGAAGAAGTTTTGTGAATATTGAATGGAGTCTATAGTAGCTTTGAATATTTCAATATAGGTACAATTTTTTTTTTTTTTCATAGGAATATTTTAAATTATCTAAGTGCTTTCCTAATAACAAATTATTATTATTATTATTATTATTATTATTATTATTATTAATATTAATATCAACTGAAATTTACTAATAGTTGCAATTTAAATTCTACGGCACTTAACTAACATAAATTATTGCTTCCCTTTTAGCAACCCATCGATTGGCCTTCGCCTAATTTTCGAACGTAACATTCGCGTTACTGACCTGAAAATTCAAATACAAGACTGCCAAGTACCGAAATAAGGGTAACGTTCTCTTTCCTCGAAATAATCTGAATTTCAATTATTTAAACCCTCTCTATAAATTTTAATTAGTAGGAGTAATTCAATTAGTAGTTTTTTTTGACTGCCAAAAATTAGTAGATAATTATTACAGGGTGGCCGCAAGATTCAATTTTTTCATTTTCCTGATTTTTTCCTGCCTCAGACAAATTTCCGTGACGGAAAAGTATTAAAAATTCCAGGAAAAACTTTTAAATCTCTTAAAAAACGTAAAGATCTCTTAAAATTCTTTGTAATTACATGAAAAACTTTTAAATCCTTTAAAATAGGTAAAAAAAATCCTACCTAGTTTTTCCAAATACCTCAATTAATATTAATTGTCCTCTCAATAACATCATTTCAAATAAATCATATTTTTAGCCACAATACGTCTACCCTTTGTTTAACTTCTCTATACAAATCACCATTAATTCATGAAATTGTATATGACAACTACCACTGCGACTAGAATTAGCGTCAAGGATTTTGTATCTATATGTAGATAATAAAGTAATTACTTTATATACAAAACGAACTTTCATATAATTTTCCAAAGGTTGTTCAATAAATTATTAAACACAAGAATTAATACTTATGTTATAAATAGTGAAAACTACTCATTTTAACACAAGGACAACCCTTTAAGTGGTAAAAGTAACCAGTTTAACTGTAATACCTACTATGTATAATTTAACAGTAAGGACTACTACTACTACCAATGAAATTAGGCAGTTTAATTGTAGGAACTACTAATTTAACATTAAGGCTTCACTACTATAAGTACGTAGTTAATAATACAACAATCTGAAAATGGTTTTTTACCATCTGAAGTTGTCACAACAACAAGAGAAGTAGTAATAAGGACAACCACTATCACAACAAATAAAAGTACTACTCCCAACCAGTGAAATTGCAACAGAATATATTACAAACTAAAATATAGTTGTTCCTACTAATTTAATAGTAGTCCCAACTAACTTTAGTTGGTTTTTTCAGTAGGTTTTGCAGTATGTAATATTGTTTCCCTATAGAGTAAAAACAATTTTCTATGCAGCACGTTCGATTCATTTTATGATGTTCTTTCACGTGAAAGAATGTCTGTATGGCACTTTAAAGGCCGCCAGAGAAGGCCAGTCACCTATCGATGTCGTAACAAAGTCAACAACCGGTCTTTAATCCAATCCACGTAAGAACGTGAATCTCACTCTCGACCAGCGCACTTTCTACAAGACAAGTCTACACCTAGTCTAGAATCTAAAAATGTTCCTCGGATCGTTAGAAATTTACACCTAAGGTGCCAAAGCAATTCTCTAATTGTTGTGTCTATATATAAACAACTTCCTTCTGTTTCTCAAAGAAAAAAACGATATTCAAGTTGCATTGATTTGTTATTTGCTATTTCACTATATTTTTGTCTATTTTACTCCCAAGGGAGTGATCCCTTTCAGTCTCACGTGATCTAAAAGAAAAAAAAAATTTTTTAATCACTAACGAGTAAAAAGTCGCTTTTAGCGCCTAGGAAGTAAAAAGAACATAAACTAAGAAGTACTTTTCAGTTCCTAAGGAGGAAAAAGTTCCTTTTAGTCCCTAAGAAGTAAAAAGTACACTTTAGTCCCCAGGGAGTAAATAGTACCTTTTAATCTCTAGCTTACTAGGGTCTAAAAGATACTTCTTACTCTCTAAAGATTAAAAGGTACTTTTTACTCCCTAGGACTGAAAAGTAGGGAGTACAAAATACCGTTCAGTCCTTATAGGGATAAAAAATTCCCTGTAGTCCCTAAAGAGTAAAGAAAGTGTTTTTTATCATCTAGGGAGAAAAAATTACTAAGGATTAAAGTATACTTTTTACTCTCCAGGCAATAAAAGATATTTTTTGCTCACTAGAGACTAAAAAGTACTTTTTAGCTAAGGAGGGAGTAAAAAGGATTTTTTTTCTTCAAGGTACAAAATAAATAGAACTTTATAGTCCTTCTTTAATTTTTTGTCTATTTTACTCCCAAGGGAGTGATCCCTTTCAGTCTCACGTGATCTAAAAGTACCTTTTAATTGTTGGGGAGTAAAAAGTCCTTTTTAGTCTCTAAAAAGATTTAAAAAAAATTTTAATCACTAGGGAGTAAAAAGTCCCTTTTAGTTCC
This sequence comes from Synergus gifuensis, assembly GCA_904066015.1. NCBI lineage: Eukaryota > Metazoa > Arthropoda > Insecta > Hymenoptera > Cynipidae > Synergus > Synergus gifuensis. The sequence continues at coordinate 1,365,097 of CAJFCO010000095.1, read as the reverse complement.
TAGAAGGAAAAAAAAGTACCTTTGAGTTTATAATATTAAAGTTATACATTTTTTCGTTTTTTATGTATTTATGAATGAATCTATGTATGTATATATGTATGTTGTTTGCAGACCATTAGTATTCAGCATGCAAAGTAGATTTTTATCGCGTCTTAGTCTGGTCAGATGCCTCATAGAAAAAGCGAGCACTACCGTAATTGATCTATTGTTATCTATATAATTACGCATGCGCATCTATTTGCATTTATATATAATTCTGAAGTCAAATAGCGAAATTCCAACGAGACTTTAAAGAATTTCAAAAGAATTTTCATGATTTTAAAGATGTTGAAGAGATTTTAAAAGAATACAGAAGAATTTAATGATTTTCAATATTTTCATCACAAGATTTCAAAAGATTTCAAGAGATTTCAAGAGACTCAACAAAACTTGCAACTTGCAATTGTCAAATAAAAATATTTAGATTGATTATATATTCGGAAAATTGTTTTCAAATCTGTATTAATGTCTTTTTTTGCTGGGATATTTTTAGCAGTAAACTAGAGCACTAAAAATCGATTAGATTCAGATCGCTAGTCGATAATTTTGATATGAATCGCTTGCTTTCTAGTACATAGTATATAAATGGTTCTAAAGTTATTGATGCATGACGAGAATTTAAAAGTTTATCCAAAATATTCTCTCACAAGGAAAGTACTCGAGATTCACGAAAACCTTCGAAATTCCATAAAAATCGTCACAACAACTTAAAATTCCTAGAAACCTCTTGAATTTTATTCAATTCATATTTATCTTTAAAAAAAGGTGTTACAAACTATAATAAAATAAAAGATCAATTATGTTGTTTTTTTATCAATTTTATTCATTCATTAATTTTATATTAATATTTATATATTAATGAATAAATAAAATTGATAAAAAAAACAACATAATTAATATTCAAAATCCTTTGAAACATTTTTAATCACTGTAAAATCTTTTCATATTATTTTAAATCCCTGAAAATTATTTGATATCCCATAAACGAAAGATTAAAGTATTTCTTAATCCCTTAAAAATCCTTAGAATCACCCGTTAAAAAAAGCAAAAGATATTTATATAAAAAAAAAACGATAGTGTATCAAAAATGTCAGATCAATTAGTCCGAGCGACCCTGGTTGATAAATATATATAGATAAGATGCAGTGAAAGTACACCGTTCAATTTCCGCGAGTCTTTGCCTATTCCCTTCACGTGTTTCTTGTGCACTAACACGCGTCCTTGCACAAAATGCCAGAAAAGGTCAACGAAACGGTATAAAAATAGGAGCGAGAAAATGAGAGAGAATTATTTTTTAACCGTAAATTTTTAAGTAAAACAAAATAACAATTAACAAATTTCCAATAATTGTTTTTAAATTCCTTAAAGTACTTTTTAGTCCCGAGGGAGTAAAAAAATATCTTTTAGCCGCTAGGGAGTAAAAAAGTATCATTTAGTCCCCAGGGAGTAAAAAGTACCTTTGAATCCCTGGGGAGTAAAAAATACCTTTTAGTCTCCAGAGAGTAAAAAGTACCTTTTAGTCCCCAGGGAGTGAAAAGTACCTCTTAATCTCTAGGGAGTAAGAAGTACCTTTTAGACCCTAGTAAGTTAAAAAGTATTTTCCACTCCCTAAATCTGAAAAGTAAAGAAAAAAGTACCGTCTTAAAAATCTCTTAAAATTTCATGAAGTCCTTTAAAATTTCACTAAATCTTTTAAATATTATAAAAATCTCTTGTAATTCCTTTATATTCCTAGAAACCTCTTAAAATCTTTTAAAACTAATAAAAAATCTCTTGAAATCCTTAGAAACCCAAAGAATTTCAAAGAATACCTGGAAATTCTTATATATTCTTATATATTCTTATAAATTCTTTATAATCCTTCGAATTCCTTGTAAAGTTTTTAATATCTATTAAATAAACTATAAAATCTATATATGCAATACGACAAAAACAACATAGTTAGCATAAATGTAAAATTCTATTTTCCCTGACAACTACTCGCATTTCCCCGAAATGTCCTTGATTTCCCTGACAATTTTTTTTTCCCTGACATTTCCCTGACTTCCCTAACATGTGGCCACCCTGCAATAAATAGAAATTAAATACGGAATTTTCAAAAATGATTTAGAAAATCTGGAAAAAGTTAAGGAATTTTCTAAAAGCTCCTGTAAAACCCAAAATTTAAATTCCTTTGTAACAATATTCTACATAATTTAAATATAAACTAGTCTTTAAATCTAATTATCTTAAAAAATATAAGTTTAAAAGCGTTTTAACATTTTTTTTTAATTAAAAAAATTCTGGGATTTAAAACTACTCCAAAATTCTCTAAACTCTAAATTACTTAAGTACTCAACTAACTAAATGCTTTAATTTAAAAAAATCTGACCCGCAAACATTATTTATAAACTGTTAAAAAACCTTTATTTCCTCCTTCCCTGATAACATAAATTTACCGAAAATTTATTCCCGAATCTAAACCAAAATTCGGAATGTAAACAATTCTAATGATAAAAATTGAAATCGAGTTATTTATAGTAAAAAGAAATTAATTTCGAGAGTTTAAAACTACGTTAGACTAAACCTATAATAACTTAGATTATTTCTAATTACAGACTGGAACGACAGCCCTTTTTTTTGCGGCTCAAGGAGGTTTTATGGACATAGCGGCCCTTCTTTTGGAACATGGGGCAATCGTCGATTCTAGCAGTATTGTAAGTAATTAAATTTAGAATAAAATTAAAAATAAACCTAGATCTCTGTTACCGACTTACCGACATCGACGGTTCGAGTCCGTACTAAGTTTCCAAATACTAAAATGAAAGATTTTATTCTAATAACAGTTTTTATCCCATCAAGGACGGAGGAACGCCTTTGTTTGTCGCATGCCAATGCGGACATCTCGATGTAGTCGAAGGTTTAATTGAAAGAGGTGCCAACGTAAACGCACACATGAAAGTGAGAATTTTACACTAATTTCACATTTTTTAAAAATAATTTATATTCCAATTCTATTAAGAAAGTTGGATCCAAATTCTAATCTCAAAATTCGATTTCTCCACTTTACTCAACAAATAGAGAGTCTATTTTACTCCTCAGGAAGTAGAAAACTTTTTTTTCGCTAGGGAGAAAAACTCGTAAGCTAAAAAGTACTTTTTACTCCCTAGGAAGTAAAAAAGTATCCTTTAGCCCCTAAGGAGGAAAAATGTCCTTCTAGTCCCTAGAGAGTAAAAACTTCCTTTTAGTCCCTAGGGAGTAAAAAGTCCCTTTTAGTCCCTAGAAGGAAAAAAAGTACCTTTGAGTCTGTAATATTAAAATTATACATTTTTTCGTTCTGAACGCATACTTCTGTCTAAAAAAATGAGTACCACTACATACTCAAAAAGTACCTAATCATAATACAAATCAAGTAAAATGAAGAGTTCGAATTTTAAACTTAAATATAAATTAAACTTAAAGGAATAATATTCCTCACTTTTTTAAAAGGCTTCATTTTTCCTCGTAGATAGTTAAACTAAACTCTATTTAACTCCCGCAATAATAACTTCCAAATTATTTTATACTTTGTGCCCTTCACTCCGAATAGAAATTAATTCCTCAAACTTGCCATGCCAAAAAGTCGTTAAAGTAACTTGAACCGAATCAAACTTTACAAACACGATCCAAAACTAAATTCGAATAATAGCTTACTAAATTAATTTAACCCAACCTCTAACCACAAATCTCACAAGACTTTTACCTTTTCCAGGATGGCGCCACTGCCTTATTTATAGCTGCCCAAAACGGCCACGTTCGAATTTTGGAACTCCTTTTAGAACGTGGCGCAAAAACGGACGCGACGAGAACTGACGGTGCGACTCCCTTATGGATTGCGGCTCAAATGGGCCACGATCACGTCGTACGGAGACTCCTGAAAGCTGGAGCAAAAGTAGATGCCACGAGACACGTAAGTTTTTTTTTTTTTTTCATTTAAAGAAAAAATAATTATCTTCTATTATAAAATTTAAAAAAATATCTACGTTTCAGGATGGAGCGACGCCCTTATTTAAAGCGGCACACAAGGGCCACTCGGCAGTGATTGGAGAACTACTAAAATATCGACCATCGCTCGGTATTCTTCCCGTAAGAAAAAATTTTTTAAATATTAAATTAAAAAATAATTTACAATTTTTTTTATAAAACGAACATAATTTCATTTGTTTTTCATGCATATGAAGAGCTAAAGTTCTACTTTTCACTTCCCTAGAGAATAAAAAAGTACTTCCCATTCCCTAGGGAGTGGAAAGTAGGGTGTAAAAAGTACTTTTTTGTTCACAAGGGACTAAAATAGACTTTTTAGTTCACGTTCTTTGTATTCCACAGGGAGTAAAAAGTACTTTATAGTACCTAGAGAGTAAAAAGTACTTTGTAGCCCCTAGGGAGTAAAAAGTACCTTTTTGTACATTTTTAGTCCTTCTTCTTCTCCTTGGTGCATAATATACTTTTTTTTCCTACCTAAAAATCTTTTTTTCTTTTCAATGTCAGAACGGAGAAAGTGCACTTCATGCAGCAGCTTTAATAGGACACATGACAGTAGCGAGACAACTTGTGGGCGCTGGTGCTGATCCCCTTTTGATAAACCAGGAAGGTCTCACGCCTCTTCAATTTGCCATCAGACACTCCCAAAATCAGGTCGCCAATTATCTGAAAGAAAAAGTAAGGCAGAGGACCGACCCACTTTAATACATGAATATCCAAAAAGAAAATATAGAATGGGGATTCAGAGCTCTAAATAAAAGAAAATTATGAAATCTGAACTAATTATAGGATAAGAATTCAGTCTTCAAATTTCTAAGTTGCCAAGAGCTCGGTAAAAATCTTCAACAGGTTTCACAGTACAAAATCAATTTCCAACTAAGAATAGTCGAATTTTCAACTGAAAAATTTGGTTTTCAATTTTCAAAAATTTTAAATTAAAATGAGTGTCAGCAGAATAGTTTATTTTTCAATAAAAAAAAACTGGGCTTTCAAGTAAATATTAAAATTTTCAATAAATACAATTATTTTTCAAAAACAAAAAAAAAAAACAAATTTTCACCCCAAAAAGTGAAATTTAACGAAATCATTTACTTTTAACAAAACAAGAAATTGATTATCAACTAAATATTGAAATTTTATATGATAAAGGATGATTTAAAAAATAAATAGTTGAATACGAGAAAGACTATGAAACCTGTTTGGAGGTATAAGTTCTGCACCTCGTGCAATATTTTTATTGTAAATAAGAGACTAGGAATATTTGTAGGAATTGTTGTAAAGCTGAAGCCTCGACAAAACTTATTTTTCCGCACTAATCCGCTTTAAAAATCATTGAAAACTAATCGAATTCTAAAGATGTCGAAACCTGGGGTTTCGAAATCTTGCCTATTTACTTAAACCTAAATGAATTTTCAAAAAACTCTAAATCGAACACATTTTTTTCCGAAGATAAAAAAGGAGGTTGTACCGTTCAGTATTTGCGTTGTGAGTTAATTTATCATAAATTGCGCAGTGACTATCGTTGAAAGAATCGAATCGGCAGCGTTCATTGTTAAAGAGAAAAAAAATTCTATAAGACTGATTGAAATGCCTTAAAGTGCACCGAAAAAATGAATGTGACTAATGGACTTAGAATTAGATTGCGCAATTAAAATTAAAAAACGAAGAAACAAGAGAACGTCCTTAGAATTTAGAAAGTGGATAATAAAAAAAATAGTGATTGAAATTAGAGATAAAATCGTTCTAGATTAAAAATTAATTTATGAATAATAATTTCCCAGTTACGAACGTAATTTTAAGTAGCAACTCAAGTATTTTGTGAGTCTTCCTAATATTTCTAATCTACAAAATCTGTTATCGTTACAAAGTTATATATAAATATATAATTATACATATACATACATATAAATTATGTACATTGTAGAAAACAATGAAAACTTATACAGTTATTTATTCTGACCTCTAGCAATAAATGAGTTTTTATTCTCATCTACCCTTATTAATTACAGGTCCGATATTTCAGTTTCAAAGATTTTCAAAATTTTTAATGTTTCTAAGTTTACTTTAACTTCCAAGATATTTCCGAAATTTTCGGTATTTAAAATTTCTAAAAATTTGACGTACAAGTAGAACTTCAAATTAAAAAATTTTCCAGGATATTTAAGATTCCCAAGTTATGGAAAGTGTATAAATTTTAAGATTTTCAAAATTTTATATCTAAGTTTTCTTTGATTTTCCAAATGTTTCAGAATTGCTAAAATTTTTACTAATTCCAAAAATATTTAAGATTTCCAAGTTATATATAAATATAAATTATGTACATTGTAAAAAGCAATAAAATTTTATACCAATATTTATTTTCTGACCTCTCTCAATAAATGAGCTTTTTTCTCATTTACCGTTATTAATTACGGATCCTATCTTTTCAAGGTACAAAAAACATTTTTTTTTTCTAAGAGTTTGCACTTTGTATTCAACGTTTGCATTTTCTTTTCTGTTTAATATGCAAGTCATTTTTCATCCTGTGAGTTGGGAAGTGTGTCAGATCGCGTTTTGTGAACATCTTTGCATTCTGTAATGAAAACGGAAACTAAAATGCAGCTTTAAGGTCGATGACGAAACTGATAAAAATTATCAAGCGTTACCTGTGAACTGATAAGTGTGATAACAAGATAGAGACATGCTCTGGGCTTCTATATTTTGCCTTCAGTTTGTTGAGTCTCGAGAATGATTCGCGATCGAATGCCCGACTTGTGTGCTGTTTGTATTTTACTTGAAGATATCTTTTGTTTTGTAAGATTTTTTAAATTAAAAGAACGACTAAAAGTAGATGTTTTTCATTCATTTAGAGGCAGAGGAGAGATTCTTTTCTTCAGAGAAGCAACTCTTTTCTACAAGATGTGCACATTCAAATTCGACAGGACAAGAAACTTAATCAAGTTCTCGAAGATGTAGGTAGTTATGATTTTTTAAAAATTCTAAAAATTCGAGACACCTTAGAAATCTTTAATACTTAAAAATTTCAAAAGTTTAAATATCTTGGACATCCTAAATATCTTGAAAATCCCTAAAATATGTACATAAATTTTAAAGATTTCCAAAATTTGCAAATTATAAATTACAATTCCAGACAGAGGAAATTCGTAATTTGATTCAACTGCTCATTGAGAATATTGCAAAGGTAAAAGAAATGCAAAACAACGTTCTGACTCACACAGATAAAGGTAAGGAGAATTATTACAAAAATTAACTGAAAAATTGAAAAACTAAAACGATTAAAACTCTAGTTTTTTTTCCATTTAAAAAATAACTTCCAGGCATTCAAATGGAACTGGAGAACCGAATCTTCACCATTTCGCAAACGGCTAAGCGAATTCAGAGCAAATTAACAGGTGAGGAGAAAGTTCAAAAATACTTACAAGAATTATTATTTAAAATTTTCTTGGGGAACTGCGACTTGGTCCAGGTTCGGGAGATTCGAGCCTCTGTCTTGGACTAAAGCATCTCGAGGAATTTAAATTTCTAGGAGTCCCAGGGCGTGAAAATTCGGCACCAGTTCTTGGTGGACTTAAAGGCTTTCCACTTTGAGAATACATTAAAGTAGAAATTCGCCTCAAAACTATCTTGGGAGTTCGATTTAGGACGTTTTTATAATTCATAGAAATCCTCTCGTCTTCTGATAAAGGTGGAAGTTCTTCCATTTCGCATTCCTCGTCATTGTGAGCCTTTTTCCCATATTTTCTGCAGAAGAAAAAGAAAGAAATTGTCAAAAAAAAATCATTTTTTATAAATTCATTGATATTTGACTGAAACCCACCTCATATCCAATTCGATATCTTTCTCCAAATCCGGATACTCATTAAAAAGCGCAGAAAGCTGCTCCTTATTATACTCCGAGACAATCTTCACAAAAAACTTGGAAACCTCAACCAGCAGCGGCGACTTTACTTCCGCCAGTTTGAACTTCAGTTTCAAAACAATCGGTAGCAAAACTTCCAACCTGTGTTTCTTAATACCCTCAACAATCACATTAATTGCATTATTGCTCGGAGTACTCTGAACATTTCCCGTTTCCTCCTGTCCGTCATCTTCCGTTTGTTTGCAGAGCGAAGCCTGCAAATGCTCACTCGACAAAATATACAAAACATCTTTTAATATCGACGCCTCCTCTTCCAACTTCATATCGACACTCTTATTACAAACTCCAGCGAGAATTTCACTCGTTATTCTGCAAATCAGTTTCAATTTTCCCGGAGGATCCAGATGTTCCAGCATAAAGTCGTAAATAATTCTCCTCTTAGCTTCATTCGCCCTTCCAGGCAAAGTCAGCGCCTTCTTCTCCCTCTCTCGCATCGTCTGGACGGAGAATTTATTAAACGACTGGCAGTCGTTGTAGTGAAAAATACTCTTCAGAAACTGCTGCGAAACGAGAGTTTTATTCTTCGCTAGGAGTCGTTCCTTGATGAGAAAGACAGTCAATTCACGGATAGTTTCGTCCTCGTCTGTCAACATCGTCAGAATGTGAAAGAAAAAGGGTCCCTTGACTTTTATAAAATCCTCGAGCAACAACTGGATGAAAATCACGACTATCACTTCCCTCACGAGTGGATTTGGATCCTTCATACTGACGCACATATCCGGAAGATAGCATTCAACTAGAGCCGTGAATCTCACGCAAAGGTCTGCCAGTGTCTTCGCTGAGTTGACTTTATTCGCTGACTCAGCTTCAGTTGTTGCAGCACCTATTGTAATTAAAAAAAAAAGAACGGAGATAGTAAAAAAATTTGACTAAAATCAAAACAAAAAGCCTTGAACTCCAATCCTAGTTAATAAGATTTAAATGGAGAATTTAGAAATTCTAAATTTAAAAGGATTCAAAAGAATATAAAGGAATTCTGAAGAAATTAAAAAACTGTAAAAAACAATCATTTAAAGTGGCTTGAAAAGATTTCTTTTGTAATTAACGAGTTTTTAAGGAATTTTAAAGAGACTTTGAAGGATTTCAAGATATTTTAAGTGATTTTAAGGAGTTTTAAGGGATTTTAAGTGATTTCAAAAGAATTGAGAAGAGTTTAACGATATTTAAAACATTTTTAAGGCTTTCTAGAAATTTAAAATAATTTTAAAGAATTTGAAGATATGAAAATCTCTTAAAATTTCATGAAATTCTTTAATGTCTGGAAATTATTTATAATACTTCGAAATCCTTGGAAAGCTTAAAAAATCTGTTAAATAAGCTATAAAAACTATGTACTAATAGAACAAATGATAAAAAAATATATATAAATAGGTAACGACCTGTGAAATCTGCATTTTCCACATTAAGATCATCCCGTTGATAATTAACAGACATCAGCTTCCCAAAAATCGGCATGGTCTCCTCGGCAATTTCTCTGTCTCTCATCGCCAGCTGACCCAGCAAAACGATCGCCGAGGCCTGCATTTCCTTCCTAGACTGCAGAAGCTCCGGAATGTTCTCCCACTGCAAAAGCAGACCCTGGAGAGTCCGAAGAGTCGAAGAAGAAGTCTTGCCAGTGCAGAGAAAAGCCGCGTGGCCCAAAGTGCACATCGCTTTGATATAAACTGGCCCAGCCTTTAGCGCCTCTTCCTTGTCGTTCTCGAAGATCTTCTCGATCTGAATCTCGCACATTCTCATCAACTCCCTCATCTTCTCCTCTGACTCCTTTTCCAGCTCCTTCGCGACTCCGGAAAAGATGTCAAAGCAAATGCTGATCAGCGCCAGGTTCACTTCAAACTTGCTGAGAGACTTGATGAAGTCCGAGCAGAGTTGCTGAAGGAAGTCGCGGTTCATGGAAGGCCAGGAGTTCCTCAGGACTTCGAGCTTCAGCCTCGCGCAGAAATCCTTCCCCCGGAGAAGAGTTTTATAATCAGAGAAGTGTTTGTCCATCAGAGGAAGCTGCAGAGTTTCTGAGAAAGCGGCTAGCAGAACCCAGGCTGGAATATTATTCTCAGTGTCGATGTGAGTTTCGACCTTGGAGATTAAGGATCTGCTGAGGACTTCGGACTTCTTCCAGAGTTCGCAGGCTTTCGAGAGGTGCTTTCTCATCTTCTCTTTGGTCAGTTTATCAAGAATAATCCAGGGTAAGGAGTCTCTGGTTCTCTCGGTTTGACTAGTGCTGGAGGCGGATTTGATTTCGTTGAGAATCAAAATCTGGAGGGACTCGAGAGCCTTTTCCTGGACTTTGGGCTCGATGTCGAATACTTGAGGGACGACTGATCGGATCCAGGAGTCGATGAGATTCGAGTTTTCTGGGCTTTCCTGGAGAAGTTGGGTTAGGACTTGGATAGCGTAACTGCGGACGGTTAAGGCTGGATCTCGGCAGCGGAGGCCGATTTCCGGGGCGATTTCGTCGACGATTGCGGGGAAAAGATTGACGATGTTGCGGAAAATTTGCAAGGCGCTGCGACGAACTGCAGCTCTTTCGTCTTCGAGTCTATCTCTTAGGATGGAAAACATCGAGATGGCGTCTGGGAGGGGATTGATGTCTTCGAAAATTGATTGTTTTAACTGATCCAGAGTTGGTGGGAACGGCTGGCTTCTGTCCAAGGACTTGAGGATGTTGTGGATTATTACTTGATTCGCATTTTCTGGCTCTGTAAGGCTGGCAATTATCGCCATCGCTCGACCTCTTACCTGAGAAAAAAAATAGGGATAATATTAGTTAAAATAATAGCTAAATAGTTAGCTAAAACAATTTTGGAAACTAGTAAAAACTGAATTCATACTAAATTCGATGAGTCGACACATCGCCCCAAAGTCACAGCCACAAGAATTTTCTTAGCCTTTGTCCTCTCTTCAGAATCCGAATTATGCATCATCATCTCACTCAAGCACTTGGATATTATTTCCTGGGCAAAAATCCTGCAAGCGACCTTATTGTGAAACGAGAATAAAACCAGATTTTCAATCGCCTTTAAAAAAAGATCCTCTCTACAGATATTTATCAATTTCGCCACAGCCGCTGCTTGTTTCTGTCGGAACTCGAGTCTGTCTGGACAGTTAGCCATGAGATGCTGTATAAGAGTCAAAATTCCAGGTTCAGACTCAAATCCATGCGAGTCTGACAAATTCTTCAGAAACTGAATCGTTGTTTCTTGAACAACGACCAGAGATTTCTGAGGCAGTTCCGTGTAGGTTGAAGAAAGATGAGGCAAGGCGTATTTTGCAATTAATTGTATCGTCAAATCGACGGGGCCGTGGTTCGGATTGCATAATTCTTGAAGAGCAACATAGGCATTGTAGGATAAAGACGTGAGGGAAGCGTCTCTCGGTTTGTTGTGTGTTTGAAAATGATTGCAACTCGTTTCAAGTTTCGAGCATTCGATGAGAGACTGAACTGTGATGTCTAAAGATCGAGGTTTGTCTCGCAAGTAAAATGTTTTCAGCATTGTGATGAGGTCAAACATTATACAGTTTAGTGCTTTGATCAATGTGACTTGTTCGGAATGTGCGAGAGTTACGTCGCCTTCTTCTTCGTTGAGATATAAATCCTCAATCTCGAGAGATCTCGTCGATTTTTTTTGCACAGGCGTCAGGTGGTGGAAAAGTTTGAAAGTTTCGATTGCTCTGTAACAGAAAATGGTTTTAATTAATTAGTGTGAGGTTTTTTTTATTTTTTTTGTGTTTGGAAATATTGTCGAATTTTTAAGAGGTTTCAAAAGTTTTTGTGAATTTTTAAAAGATCTGGAATTTTAAGGAATATTTGGATGGAGAAAATTTAAGTTTTAGGGATTTAAAAATATTTTATGGGATTCTAATGATTCTTAAAGGATTAAAAAATATATTAATCTTTCATTTATAGGATATCAAATAATTTTTAGAGATTTAAAATGATATTAAAGAAGTTAAAGGGATTAAAAAGAAATCCAGAAGAGTTTAAGGATTTTCAAGAAATTTTACTGGATTTTCAATTCGAGGATTTCCTTAAATTCCCGCAGAAAGCTGCCAATGTATTTAAAAGACCGGAATGGATTTCGTGGGATTTTTGAAACTATTCTCCGGATTTTAAAAATCTAGGGATTTAATTCTAATAAGTACCATTTACGTAATTACCTCTGGTACAAATTAGGATGGAACACTTGATAAACATTACTTCCTGGAACAGCAAGAAGCATAAAATACAAACTGGAAGCCCGGAGACAAGATTGTCGGGTATCTTCGTCAGCTCCAATTTGTTGTCCAACTTTTATAAAATACCCTAAAAATGCCAACAATCCCCGAAGATTAATCCCGAGCGAATTTAAGGATTGCCATCTCACTTCGAATTCACTACTGTCTTCGGAAATCCATTTTTTGACCACTGAACAGGTTTCCATCAACAAGTTTTCCAAATTTTCGAATTCGAGAAAGGAAAAATATTCTTCGGGAAGATCTGGAAAGGTTAGGAATTCCCCATTCCAGATTAATTCTGTCCATTCTGGATCCAAATTATTTAACTGAAACCTCTCGAAAATCTGAAAACGCTCCATTTTCGATTTTCATTAAATTTAGAAGGAAATAAAACAACTTAAATCACTTAAGTGATAAAACTCGTCTTTTTAACGATTTTTCACTGACACATGTTGATACACAAAAAAAACAACGGGAAGGCGCGTAAACAATGGGAACGGAATTGAACCGGAAGTTGATGAACACTAAAGTCAAAGAAGCGTTAAAATGTCTAGGAAATATGGAAATATTTTTATTATATAAAGCAAAGATATTTTTGTATAAAGATAGTAATGTAATGTAACATTACTGAATATTGTAATTATCTTTTAATAAGTGGATAAAGTCGATTTAATTACTAATCGAGGGCAAAACGTTAAATATCTATTTTGAACTTTTTTACGCGGGAAAATTTAAATGTTGATTCTAACATTTTCTAAATTATTAGTATTTCCAGTGTTTTAAATGAGAAAGTTTTGAAGTTAAAAGCATTTTTAATTGAATAAAATATTTTGAAATTTATTTCAATCTCTTGTGATCGGTTTTTTATCCCTTAAAATATTTTTAAATCTCTTATAATATTCTTAAATCCCAATGAGATCCAATAAAAAATACTTGAAGTATTTTCGAACACCTTAAACTATTTTGTATCGTTTAAAGTATTTACCGACTGAATATTTAAAAAAAATGTAGTCTACAAAATAGTGGAACTTTGAAATGAAAATCTCCAGAAAGCTCTAATCTAATCTAATTAATAAATAATATAATAACCTAGTAATCTAATCTAATAAAGAATTGATTATATTTCAGAAATGGGAAAGCAAACAGCAAAAATCGACGACCTGACAATCGAAAGTGCAGCGGAAGGTCCGGTGCACGAGCGAGTAAAAACTTTACAATACACAACGATGTTAAAACTCTATTCAGAAACTATTCAAGATTACAACGAATCTTTATTAAGATACCACGACAAATGTACATCCTTATTGCAACAGCAAAGACTCTTGAGTAAGTCGCGCAAAAAATGAAAAATAAAACTAATAAAAGTAAAAGCAAAATAATCTACAAATTATTATTTTTTCTAGTCAGACGGCAAATCACAAGTGCGGAGTTTGAAGAAATGATCGACGCTGAAGAAACGAGTCTCTTCGTAGATAATGTGAGATTAAAAATAATATCCGTCACTCTTCTATCATAGAGAATAAAAAGAAAACCTCTCTGAATTCCCAATTTTCAGATTTTAGCAGATATTCGAATCACGAAACAGCAATTGTCCGATATTCAAACAAGGCACAAAGAAATGAAAAAACTAGAGAAATCGATAACCGAAATTAGAGACATGTTTCTCGACGTGGCCTTCCTGATTCAAGAACAAGTAATAATCTAGTATCAAAAGCTTGTAGAGCTTTAATTAAAATTTAGACAAAACACGAATATAAAAATAAAAATTGTAATTCAAGGGCGAGCAAATAAACAGTGTGGAATATTTCGCCGGCAAAACAATCGACAACATCGACAGCGGAGGCCAAGATCTCAAAACAGCAAAGAAAAAGAGCGAAAGGCTCAGAAAGGTTTATTGGAATCTCAAATAAAAAATTCTACTCTTACCTAATCGTTTTCTTAAAGAAAATTTTCTTTCTTCATTGCAGAGAAAAATCAAACTGGCCTGCCTCGTCTCAGTGATATTTCTTATTCTAATTATCATAGCGATCTATCTTTAAGGGTACGTGTACGAAAATAAAATTCTCTCCGGATTTGTGATAATTCCTTGAGTATAAGGAACTAGTCTTTTTTCTTCTGGGGAAAAACCGCATTTTTGAAGAAAGTCACGACGCCTCTTGCGCTTGGCCGCTTTGTGAAATCCTCTTCAGTGCAAATCGAAAATATCTCGAGGACCTGGTCGTAGCCATCGCCGAGAAAATAGGCTGGCAAAAGTGGCCGCGTGCCTGGAAAAATAAATGTTAAAAATGTTAAATGTAAAAAATTGAAAAATAAAAATTGAAAAATAATTGAAAAAAAAATAAAAGAAAATACAGGAATAATTTTTTACCGGGTCCACTTCTCGATGAGTCGAGTTCCGAATTGTAACTCACGTCCATACTTGAATTCGGGTCTTCGTTTTCATCCAAAGTCCCGTCGCCCATAATTTCTTTCATCACGTCCGAAACCGTTTCGCAGGAGTCGACGTGAGGCGGCGAGAGAGCAATCATTTCGTACAGAACAAGACCGTAGGCCCACATGTCTGCTTTATTCGTCACTGGTCCTTCCTCTGCGGAAAAAATTGTATTTATCTTAGAAATTTAAAAGATTTTAAGTATTTAAGGAACGTTTCAAAGTACTTTAAACTATTTTCAGAGGTTTACAAATATTTTAAAGAGATATTCAAAGTTACAAAAAATAATAGATTATCAATGAATTTGAGAAGAATATTTTGAGGTTTTGCAGAACTTTTCAACAATTAAAAAAAATTAAATTGAAAAAGAATCTACATACGATAATTAAAGTCTTAGGAATTATCTCTCGAAATCTTTAAAATAAATATAATAAAATTATATAGAATAATTGAGAGTCTACAAAATATTAAATTATGTAAGTAATAACCAAATAAAATTTCAGGTGCATTCCAGCACTCCGTGCCAATGAAATTTGCGTCTGCCTTCGTTTTATCCATTTCCAAAGACTCTGTGAGAGGAACTGAGACCCCAAAATCACACAACTTTACGACTGAATAGTCGCTCGAAACAAGGACGTTGTAACTTTTTACATCGCCATGTAAAATGTGTACGGTGTGATGCAAATATTCGAGGCCCTTGGCGATTTCGAATCCAATTTTTAGAATCTCGTTTGCTTCGTAAAGTTCTCCTGCTCTTTCTTCAATCATATCACCTGAAAAAAATGTCTTTAATTAGTCACTGATATTTACTCTTCCTAAGGATTTTAAAAAATCCCCATTTACAAAATAAATTCACTTTAAAGAATAAATTAATACCCAGCGATGCGTCGAGTTTTTCCATAACAAGGCAAGATTCTCCACTCAATCCAGTTGTGAAACCCCGGAAACCAATTATATTCGGATGATTTAATTGACGAAGAATGGAAGCTTCTCCTCTGATTCTCTCATTGTACTTTGGATCGTTTATTCGTTTGTTCCGTTTTTTCACTGCCCATGGCGACCTTGTGCAACCAACTTTTGGCGATCTTTGGAGAGTAAACACTTGAACTCCTGGAAAAAAAATTTAATTACATTAATTTACTACGTAACACTAATCAAAATTTAGAGAATTTAAGAGGTTTTTTATTGACTATTATTTTGAGAGTGAAGACAGCTTAAAAATACAAAACTTATGGAACGACTGAAAATTCTCGAAAAATAAAATTCCCGACATTATAAAATTGCCGACACTTTAAAATTCCCAAGATTAGAAAATGCAGTAAATATTTATTCAGTAAATAAAAAGATCAACAATAGAAGCAATGAGTAGATTTCAAGTGATTTTAAATTATTTTAATGGATTTAAAGGGATTTCAAGGGATAAAAAATATTTCAAATAATATTTCGGCATCACGTTTAAATAATTCACCTTCTTATAATTATTATTTTGAGAGTGAAACCAGCTTAAAAACTGGTAAATACACCCCCATTTACATAGTACGACGACACCCATCCGAGTTTAACCGGGCCAAACGTTGTTTAACTTCGGAAATCGGATGAGAAGCCATTATTATGTTTTAATAAAAATGGATTTTATATTAAACATTTCAAAATCAAACAAAATTAATTATTTTAAAATTAATTGTAAATATACAAAGCTTCTTTCTTAAAATATGGCAACTCTTTTCACTCTGTTCTCTTTTGAATCATAAAAAATTACCAAATAAGATAAGTTAAGTGAAGAACTTTAAATCGAATTATTCTGTCATGGAAATTCTAAACTAAAAATTCCAACGGATACTTAAATAATTTCAATTCATCAATTTTAAAATAAAAACGATTAAAATTTAAGGTTTTAAAAATGTCAAATAATCAAAATTACATAAATCATTGCGAGTTCAGATGCTTGGAAGTCTAGAAAATTGAATACTTATATATAGAAACACTAAAAATGGTTTAGTTAAAAATTTTTAAATTTAAACAAAATCAATTTTTAGAGATTATTTCATTATTTTTTAAAAATAATTAAAATTGTTATAATCAATTTCCTTTACGTACTTATTGTTCTTTAACGATATTTAGGGACATTTAAATCGATTTGGTAGACTTTTTAACTAGAATTTCATCAATAATATAAATAGGATCGATATTTAAAAATTTTAAGCTTTGCAAGTGGAATTATTTCCACAAAAAATGAATTGAAAGTGAAAACAATAATATTGTTGAAGATAGAATGAAATATATTCTATTTGGAGATTAAAATTCCTTTTTATTGCATCAGAAGGAAGTTTTTTTGACTGGACAAATTTTTCTACTAAAAATTATAAAAATTCTTGATAAAAAAAAGTGGGATTCCCAGGGGCGGATCAAGAGAAGGGTTTTTTTGTTGGGGGGGGTTGCAATAATTATAAAATTATACAATAATTACATAATTATACAATAATTATACAATAGTTATATAATTTGCATATTATTTTATCTGAGAAATTCGAGTATGGGCCTTTTTTCTCTTCTTTTTTTGAGGAGGGGAGAAAGCACCCATGCCCCCTCTCTTGATGCGCCCCTGACAATTCACGATTTTTATCGCATTTCCTTAAAACCCTTAAAACATTATTCCACCTTTTCCCAATTAAACAATTCAGCAATCACATTGTATTAATTATCCCCATTTTATGAAAAAAATAAGAAAAATAGAGAAATATTTGTTAAAAATCAGATAAATTATACATACCACAACCATAACCTAATTCTTGAAGAAAAGGCGAGGGTGGAATTCTAATTGGAGGCGGAATTTTCTCCGGAGTTTGGAATTTCTTTGGAGTTTTGAATTCGGCCATTATTCTTCCTCGTTAAGATCAATAATTTTACTCAAATTGGAGATCAGACTCTATAAAAAATGGTTAAAAACACTGTTCACAGAACAAAAACCGTTTTCCACTTTTTCGAAGGTTCAACTGTCAAATTTGAAATTGAAATTGTATACAAAACAACAATGCTCCAAAAATGCCGATTGGTAATGCGCATGCGCCTGACAACATACATTTATTCACATTTCGCGGAAATTTTTGAAATTATAAAACTGTTACTAATTATAATTAAGAAATAATTGTACTTTTTAAATGAGAAGAACAATTAGTTCATTAAGTACAATATTTATACAATATATCTAGTGATTTTGTGATTTTCCCATATTGTGAAAACTATTCTTTCTAATTTTACAATTGATTCAAATATTTTTGAATGAAATTTTGATTAATGATTGAATGTTTTTATTTATTATATTATTTTTTATTTTATAAAATACACTTGTTTATGGCTGAGGATATTAGTCCGGCATGAAGTGAAAAATCGTGCAATATGATTTTGAGCGGTTACGGGGATTGAAATTTTGTCCACAAATCCTGTATATTATATTATCCTTATATTATTTATTAATAATAAGAAATAATTGAAATAACATTTTTAGTATTTGAAAAATTTCCGCGAAATATAACCAATGAAATGTGCAACGCATGCGCATTAGATAAATGCGGATTCTTGTGTTCAATTTCCGGTTCAAATCCGATATTTCTGGTTTCAGAATTCCGCATTTCATATTCCTTTTATCGAGTGACAGGTTAAATTATCTAACCTACAAAAATATTGTTTTTTATTTTACTCTCTTATTTATAAAGTTAAATAAACTAGAATGTTAGTCATAATGAAAATAAAGTGATTCACGGTGCTAGAACAGGATTGTCAGACTTTCACGTAAATTAAGATTAGATCGGTGAGTTAAAAAATTAATATTTGATAATTTTGACAGATCCATAACAGTTCACATATTTATTATTTTTTGGCAATTAAATTTGATTTTAATTGCTAGGATTTTACAAATTTTACTCTCCTTGTTATTTGCGGACGACGATTTATAATTTTAGGCTTTAATTTAATTAATTTATTAATTTGGGGATTTAATTATCCAAGATTGAGCTTCCAAGTTGAAATTTGGGTAAATCTGGTTAAAAATTATGGTTTTCTTTTAAATACGAAACTTTTGGAACATATATAAGTCGTGTAAGTTTAAAAAGATTCATTTTTTCGATTCAGGTAATTTTTTATTTAAATATTATTATTTAAACATTAGACCAAATGTAATTAATAATATATTTGATTAGACGTAAAATCTAACATCGAAAAATTTTGATGTAATGTACGTCTAATATTATTATTATTATCATTATTATTATAATTAAAAGCTTTCAAAATATTGACTAAATTTGTTTCTAATTTACAGCAATTGAAGATGTCCGAATTACCAGGAGAATTGACAGCCAGACCTTTGGCTTTTGTAGCCATAACTGGATTAGACACATCAAATACAGTCCATAAATCGGTATGGGAAGCATTTATCAATAATCGTCGCGCCGATTGTGCAGCAATTCAATACAAATTATTACCCGAGACTCACGAATTTCCGACTGTAAAACCGAAGGTAATTCTCTCTCTTAATCTCAAATTTATTCTTAATAAAATACAATTTTTCTGATTAAAATACAATTTTTCAGCGAAATTCATACGAATGGTACATTCCGAAGGGAATTTTGAAACGCAACTGGATGAATAAATATCTGAACGAGATTCCAGCCCTTGTTGTTGTTTTCTACGACCTAGACTGGAACGACCCCATGTGGAATGAAAAGAAAATGGAATGTGCCTCTCGAGTTCATTCACTTCGGTAAATATGAGGAATAAATTTAATTCAGGAAGGATTTACCTGGTTTGCTAGGTAAATTAAGTAACGTTTATCTGGATTTTATTTTTATTTTAGAACCGCTTTAGAAGGAAGAAACACGAAAATAGCGATAGTATTAATTCAGAGACACGCAGCTCCTCCAGGAACGGAAGATGTCCTCGCACCTGAAAGAGCGCCTGCTCTTTGCACAGCATGTGAAGTTCCAGCAAAATCCTTGTACATTTTACCTCACGGAGATCACCTGATGGGATATATTTCTAGGTATGTCTTATTATATTTTGAAATCGCCTAAATTTTCTAACAATCTTTTTGAACTCATTTTAAAGTTTACAGAAGCAGATTTTATGATTGGATAATTTTTTAGCCAAAAATTAAATGATTGAAGATTAAGATATTTAAGATAAATTTAATATTTTTAAAAAAATATTAAGAGCCTCTAAGATTATTTATTGCTGGACAATTTTGATCGAGATTAACATTTGCCTTATAATTTCAGATTAGAAGGTGCATTTAACGACCTAGCCCAAGGATTTTATCACCAGAAGTATCGAATCGTGAAAGGTCATCGGGAACATTTAAACAAAACGGCTCATCAATACTTATTTGTTCGGCATCAGTTCAAAATGGGATTTTTTAATGAATTGAAGCACGAAGAACACACAGCTCAAAAGTAAATGATCTGCTTTCTTTTTGTGATATTGTAGGATACTATTTAATAATATTAATTTTAATTTTATTTATTTCTAGGCACTATCAACAGGCATACAATAATTTAACTGAAATTCGAATGGTCGACACAAACGCGCTGGAAATCAAGACAATAGCGAGTTTTATTAATTACAAACTCTGTAGATTAATGTTCATTCTGAATCTTCCAAAAGACGCGATCACTCAGTTCAAAAGTCACACGGAAAGGTATTTTAGAGTTTAATTTATTCTCTAAATCGAGGTTAATTTGGTATTTTTATAAATAGTATTTTTATTTTTTTAATTTGGCAACTACAGTACCATTTATTTTTTAGATTTAAAACAAGAACGGGTCCTAAGGAATTAATATTCGAGCACCACGCATGGATGTCAAGTCAACATTCCACGTTCGCTGAATTATTTGACGAGGCGATTAGACAAGGGCTTCCCGCTGTTCAGACACAGCATCCTGGTATTTATTTCGAATTGGCTGCAAGACACGCGAGCCAGAGAAAAGCAGCTTGTAAAGAAATTTGCAGCGTTCGTATAATTTCTCAGAGAAAGATAAATAGATGATAAAAATAGTAGAGTGGCCACATGTCAGAGAAATGTCAGGGAAAAAAAAGAAATTTTTCAAGAAAATATCAGGAAAATGCGAGTATTTGTCAGGGAAAATAGAAATTGACATTTATGCCGTGTTATTTCTCTTTATATTTATTTTATTTTGATATTTATCATTAGTTGTTTGATTCTTTAGAATGAAGGTAATAAATTACTCATTTTTGTTTCAGAATGTAGAAAGTTATCCGGAACCAGATCCCTTGGCAGGCGAGGAAAAGCTTGAATTTTATGGCCAACGACCTTGGCGTCCTGGTAAATTAAGCGCGGAACCTGCCGATGTTATGGGAGAGAATTCTGCGATCCAGGCGCTTCATTTTAGAGAGAAAACTGCTGTTAATCACTCTGTAAGGATCAGTATATCAATTCTGTATTATTTAAAAATATTTTATGGGATTTTGAGCGACTGAAAGAGATTTCAAAAGATTTCCAAAGATATTTAGGAATTTTGAAAAATTAGTTTTTAGTTTTTAATTTTGCAAAATATATAAAGGGTTTCAAAGTATTTTAATTGATCTTAAAAAATTTAAATAGATTTACAAGAATTTGAATTTATTTGTATAATAAATGTTTTTAATTATATAATAATGTAATTAAATTATTGTATTATAAATATCTATTTTTAATTTTGCAGATGATAATAATAGGACTTCTAGGAAATGCTATATCTCAATACAAAATTTACCGCTGTCCCCGAATGCGTCGAGTATTAGGTAAATTAATCAATTTTATATATAAAATACTACTTTTTTGAATTATGTCTTGAATTTTTTCCTTTTTAGTTGTTCAAATGGCTGAAGAATACTTCAACGCCAAAGACTACGGAAAGGTATTAACGTGAGTATAAAAAGGAGATTTTGTTTGTTCCAAATAAATTCTAATTTCAAAATTAAATTCTCCATTTCACTCAAATATTATTAACATTAAATATCTTTTCACTCTGTAGATGCATTTTGTTTTTAAATAGAAATGTGTCTAATAATTGGCTCCAACTCTTTTATTTCTAAATCTAAAATTCTAATTTAACAAAAATGATTGCAGATTACTGATCCACATGTTGTGGGAATATCGCACCGAGCGATGGCCGCTTTTGTTGACTAAGATCCTGAAGATTGCACTTCGAGCTGCTTATTTATCCGCAAATGTTCAAGACTACCTCGCACTGGCTCTCGAAGCTTTAGGACCTGAATCTAATTTCTCCGACGAGCATCGATCCGCTATTCACGCGAATATTTGCAATATTCTCCAGGCAAATTCATTAAATCGTTTTCTTAAGATTTTAAGTTTATTGTTTAAGTTTTTTTTTTAATTTCCAAGCTCAAAATTCAGTTTCCTCGTTCTACTCAATAATTATTAAAGATAAACATCTTCTCGCTCTGTAGATCGAATCTTTCTTGATATAAAAGTTTGCCTACAGAGCGAAAAAATATTTAATTCAAATCCTTTTTATATAAAACGAAAACTTGGAAATCTATCCTCAAAATTTAAACTTTTCATTTTACGGGAAAAATATTAAAATCAGACATTTTTTCGCTCTATACGCCACCTTCTATTTGAAAAATGAGTATCACTGCAGAGCGAAAAAGTATTTAATTATAGTATTTGTTGAGTGAAGTGAGGAAATCGAGTTTTGTGATAGAACTTGGAATTGATTCTTTTAAAAGAAGTATAAATTAATTTTAAATATAATATAGAACATTAGATAATTAAGATGATTTGTTTTATAGAGAAAGCCACCAAATCCAGAGCCAGACTTGCCAGAAAACGAGAAAAGCTCTCCTCTTCCAAAATGGAACTCGGAACTCACGCGACCTGAACCAATTTTATTTACGATGGACGATAATAATACGGCTTCGTTTATAGATGTCAAGGCTAGATTCATGGAGCCAAAATACACTGTTAATTCTACTGTCACTATCGAAGTCCTCGTGAGGTAATTTAAAATTACATAGATTTTTATTTATAGAATTTATAGATTTTTATATTTCAAGATTTTCGTAGGTATTTCAAAGTATTCCAAGGAGTTTAAACAGTTTTCAAGAATTTTAAACGATTTTTATGTATTTCCAAAGATTTTTAAGGGGCCACTCTTAAAATAATTAACAAATTCGAATTTTCCAGATAATGAGGAAAATTTTCATTTTTTCAGGAACTCCTATCGTGGAAATATCGAGTTTTCGAAAGTTTCTGTGACAGTGAAAAGTCCAGGGCACAGTTCGGAGTTTGCAATAACTGGAACTCAACAAAACGACCTGGTTTTCCACGACGGGGAGACGAAAAAGTACCACTGTCAGTTCCAAGCCCCACCACAAATTGACGGAACAGAAATGCAGATTAGCGTCATTTCCCTTTATTTAGGTAGAGAAAATAACTGCAGTGTGGTTATGCGATTTTCTGCCTCAGGAAGAGAGGCAAATTCTGCTGACCGATTGTATTACGATGTACAACAACTTCGGTAAAGTAGATTTTCTTTAAAGGTTCTTGAAAGGATTCAGGTTCTATCCTCAAAATTCAAATTCCTCATTTCACTCCACGAATAAACGAATTAGGTATCTTTTCGCTCTGTAGGCGAACTCTTTTACGAAATAGAAGTATGCCTATAGAGCCAAAAAACGTTTTCTTTTAATACTTTTTTCGTAAAATGAAGAATTCAAAATCTAATTTTAAAATTCCGTCTCTTCATTTTACAAGAAATGTATTAAGACTAGGAAGTTTTTCACTCTGTATCCACCATTCTATTTTAAAATTGAGAACGGCTATAGAGGAAAAAAGGATTTAGTTATAATATTTGTTGAGTAAAATGAGAAAATCTAATTTTGAGGGCAGAATATGAAGAAATTTGAATTTTGTTGAAATTCTGAGAGATAAATGGATAATTATTTTAATGAATTTAATTTATTTTGCAGAGGTGGTGAGTTTGATACGGTGAGGCCTTTAACGACCGCACAAATCAAACATGAGGAGTCTAAAGTGATTATAAAAACCGAATCCGAAGAGCCGGCTCTCTTAGGAGAATGGTTTCCAGTCAGGATATCAATTTCCACGAATGAAAATATTGTCAACGCTATTTTGCGAATGGTACTTTTATCCGATGGCACGAATGAACAATCAAGTAGGTTTATAAAGTATTTATCTAGCAGGGTGGCCACACGTCAGGGAAGATTTTAGAAGCTTTCCAAGGATTTCGTGGAAGTTTAAAGGACTTCATAAAAGACTTTTGAAGATTCATAGAAATCATTTAGAATGTTTTAAATTCTTTTAAATGAATTTAAACCCCTTTGCAATTTCTTAAAATCATAAAAAATCTTTGAAGGACTTTTTTCAATATTTCTAAAGTAAAATATTTTTGTTTTCAGCTGAGTTAAGTTTAAACGCAAAAGACAAACAATCAAATATATCAGCAGAAATCACCAGCATCGAGGAAAACACTCCAGTGGAAAAAATCATCTACGTCAGGGCTCACAAAATAGGGACCAGGAACTTTACGATAAAATTGGAATATTCAAAATCCGAACAAAAAAAATCTGTGACTGAAGTGAAATGTTCTTTATGTGTCGTAAAACCGTTTGAAATTACTACTCAGTTTTACACGATGCTCTACGAACCCTTGACGAAGGGATTTATCAACGAGCCCTTTTTTATGATGCCTCATATTACTTGCACTTCGCCCTGGCCTATCAAAATTATAGAAACCTCTGTTGAGTTGGTTCGTATATTCGAAATTCTTCAATAATTTCAAACGTAATTTAAAAATTGTCTGATTTATCGAAGAATCTGTATAATTCTGTCTAATTATTATGTGTTTCTTGAAATTGATGTCAACTATTTTTCAGGGAGATTCAATTAACAAAGAGAGCGAAAATTCTCAAGACTGCATTTTGGCAGGAATTGTTCTAAACGAAGGAGAAGCTGGCACTGATGTTTATTGTGTCTTTCCAAAAATTGGAAGCGAGCAGCCCACAAGCACCGGAGTTTACACCGTCAGGTGGAAAAGGTATTTTTTACATCCTATTGTAAAAAATAGGGTGCCTACTATGCGGAAATTTAAAGAAATCCGAGAATTGTGCAAGAATTGAAAAGAAAAATGTCCAAGAAATGTTTCAATTCTCTTAAATCACTTCAAGCCTTAATATTTCTTTGAAATTTTTATGAAATTCTTTAAACTCTGTTCAATCTCTTGAAATCTCCTAAAATTTATTCAATATTCGAACTCTCTGCAAATTTAAAATCATTTTTTATTTATTTTTTCAGAGCAAACAGTGAAGCGGCCTTAGAAACGAGCAACAGCGTCACTTTGACTCCTATTTGGGTTGAAGACGCCGTAATTGGAGTCGAAGCAATACTTCCAGCTCATGGTTGGGTTCGGACACCTTTGTGTGTTACTTACCACATTCGAAATCATTCCGAATTTTTAATTACTCTTCACATGACAATGGAAGCTAGCGAAGCTTTTATGTTCGCTGGTAACAAACAGGTAGGATTTTAAAAAACAATTAAATCTTTAAATAGAAAGTTCTGAGATTATAAATAATCTTCATATTATTATGACTATTATTATTTAGATTGATATCTGCATTCTTCCGGAAAGCGAGCGAAAAGTTGAGTGGATTTTGCGGCCCCTTGTCGCTGGTTTCGTCGCGCTTCCAATTTTAACCCTTTCTGTGCCTGCTGGTAAATATAATTTTAAATAATTGTAGAAAATATGAATAATATAGAAAAATAGATGATTTAGAGATTGCTTTAAATAATATTTTTAATAATATTTTTATAAATATATTTTTGTTTCTTCATTTACAGATGAGGAACACAAATTAAGTAAAAACAGACTAGCAGAAGTTTTGGAGAGATCTTTACCGAGTCACATATACATAATGGTGAGGAATAAATATTAAACATAAATATTGAATTATTAGACTTCAATCCTAACTTCAATATTCAATCTTTTCATTTTACTGAGAAACTATTTGAACCAGACCTTTTGCGCTCTATATGCATATGTTTAGTTAAAAATTGAGTAATTTTGCAGAGCGAAAAGAATTCGAATTTGAATGTTTGTTGAGTAAAATGCGGAAATCGAATTTTAATTCAAAATCCTTAATTTGATTTCTGAAAGAAAAATTATTTAAGTTTTGAGCGAATTGAAGTATTAAAGTTTGATTCTTTTTTTTTTCAGCCAAAATCACAAACCTCAGAGGAATAGTATTAACTATTAAATCAGATTAGATTTGGATGGAATGGATTTCCGGGAAGCACACGTTATTTTTTTCCAGTAGAGAGTATTTTAAATTTACGGTGAAAGAATCTGTCGAGTCAAGATTTTTGAATGTTTCTCAGTATTGAGAATGTGTACAAAATATCTGTTTGTAAAATAAACTTTGTTTAAGTTAAAATTATAGAGATTATTGGTAATTTTATAGTTTAAATGGATTTAATAAATTTTAAGGAGTTTTAAAATGATGATTTTGAGAAATTTTTTAAGATATCATAGGATTTTAACGGATTATTAACAAAAACAAACAAAACATACAAACTTAACAAACAAACAAAATTAACAAAATTTCAAGAGATTTTCAATAATTTTATTATCTTTTTGTTGTCACTAATTCTAGGAATTTATTTCCAAAATATTCACTCTAGAAGAAATAATCGATAGCGTCTCCTAAGTTACCTTCTACTTTCGAACTCATAACAATACTTAGAAAAGTCCCTGAAATGCAACGAGGAAACTTAGTTAAAAATATTTTAATAAACTATTGTGAAGAGGAAAGGGAACTGGATAAAAAATTACATCACTGGTAACTTCAAAATTTTCCTTATTTATTTAATTTAATACCTCTATATGTAAGCTTTAAGATATCAGATAATGTCTTATAATGCTATAACAAACAAAAACGAAATTTTTTCAGTGAAAACGTGCGATTTGAATTAAAATCTAGAATGAATTCAGTGACTCATGAAAATCATGATTCCATATCTCATTTGCACTTAAATAGAGAGGCTTCTCAATTTCGTAATCGACAACTTTTGAAGGTATATCTTACAAACTTCTATCACAAAATATATATATATTTTTTTTTTTTCATCTAAAACTAGAAATGCAAACAGCAAGAGATATTTTGTTAAATTTTTACTTTAGCTGTTTTTAATTTTTCTATTTTTTAACAGGACCTGGAAAAATCGAAGGCTAGATTACGAACTTTCTCGACTTTTACTCCGACGGATCAAGAACTTCGTGATATTGCTTCATTTTATCGAAGTTTTCTTACAACTGAAAAAAAAAAATTAATAAACAATAAGAAATGAATTATAAAGTTAATATTAGAGTATTTCAAGGGATAAAAAAGAAATTTCAAGGGATTTCAAAGTACTGTATAAAGGATTTCGAAGACTTCTGGGTTTTAAAAATATTTCACTAAATCTGGTAAATCTGTTTAAAAAAATTTTAGGGATTGGGTTTTTTTAAAGATTTCAAATAATTTTCAGGAATTTTTAACGAATTTGCGTGGGTAATTCTTTTTTAAGGATTTCGTAGGATTTTTAAATTTTAAGTTATTTTGTAATTCTTTTAAAATTCCTAAAAATTATTTAAAATTCTTTCAAATCCCTTTTTTGTCGAAATTCCTTAAAATCTTTTGAGGGATTTAAAAAAATTCTAAATGATTTTGAATAATTTTCAGAAATTTAAAAATATTTTATCGAAGTCTTCTTTCAGTAGAAAAATACAATAACTGATAATAAACGAATTAAAAAATTGTTTGGTTTAACAAATTCCGCGACCTAGAAATCAATAGTCACATAAAAAAATACTTATCAACAATTCAGTTTTTATTTTCCTTTATGTAAATTATAGAAACTGAAAAGGTAGATAAATATTTTTAAATGTTTATTTAAAAATATTTCGCGACTTGAATTTGTTTTTCAATTATCGCTCAATATCTTGAAAACTTGAAGAATAGTCGCTTTTTTTTTAATAGTTCCGGAGATTAAACTAATTGTCCTCAAAATGACGCAAGTCTTTAAATTTACGTAATGGAAGCCACATTTAAACTAGGAAGTTATAATTTAAATCAAAATTGAATGAAATAACTTACCATTTCATTGGAAAAATAATTACCTTCTTTTTTTCAATTTTTAGTTTTTCTCATCCTTCGAAACAATGACGAAATTTCAACCCAATAACTCGAGCCGAACGAACAAACTTTTAAATATTAAGTTTATTGATCGTTTGGATCGATGAATCAGATTGAAAATAAATTTATTTTTGGGCTTCGAGAACTGAAGAAATAAATCCACTCTAGATAGACTTCAAAATCCTCAGTTTTTCCAATTTTTTTTAAGCTAAACTAAAATTTTGCAATTTTTTAAACCTGATTTTCACGTGAAAGTTTTTCCAGGATAAAAGAATTTTCAAGTTCCAAAAATTTTAAAAATAGAAATATTTCAAAAATGAAAATTAATATCATTTAAAATTAGTTAAATTAAATCTTTCCACGATAAAAAGATATTCAAGATGAAAAGATTTCAAAGAAGAAAAAAATTCCTAAGATAGAAATCTTTACAAAATGCGCAGATTTCCAAGATCCAAAAATCTAAAAAATAGAAATAGTTCTTAAAAAGAAAAAATGGAAAAAGAAAAAACTTGAATCTCGAAATCTCTTAAAACTGTAAAATTTACAATAATTTTAAAGAATTTACAAATTAAATACTTTCTCGATAAAAAGATTTCCAAAAAATACAAAAATTTAAAAAACAGAAATACTTCCAAGAAAGAAATTGAGAAAGAAGCTCGAACCTCACCTTTAAAAATATTCGCGATTAATTAGGTGAGCTTGCCAGATTTTTCGGAGACTTGGATCCGCGAACTTGAGTAATGAAAATCGAAGAAAAAAAAAAACTGAAGAAATCGCATGACAGGAACGAGTCGCTTCCACCTGTCGAAATGATATTCGCATTTTTTTCAATACGGTTTCCCCTTCGACGTTATAATTACCACGTGCATTTTACTTTCACATACATACGTGTACATTCGATAGGACGACCACGTTTTAAAAGCATTTTGATAACGCGAAGCTAATAATTCTTAATGTCGCCAGCACGACTTGCTTTTGCTTCACGGATAAAAACTTCAATCGCTGATCTAAGTCTTTTTACATTAGACACATTTTCCCTAAACTCAATCCAAGTTTTTAAAAACTTTAATCCAAACTCAAAAATCAAACACCTGCTAAATTCAAAAATCGATTTTTTGATAATTAAATCTTGGTCCAATGTTTCTAAAAAATATTTTAAAAACTTTGAAATCACTAGAACTATATCACTCAAAATCCCTTAAAATTTTAAGAATTTTAATGATTTATTTTATAAATTTTAATCTTTTAAAATTCTGTAAACCCTTGAAATCTCTCATGATCCCTTAAAATCCTTTAAATTCCCTTAATGTCATAACATTCTTGCATATAATCATAAATCATAATAATAAAGAAAAATAAAATAAAAATAATAATAGGTCTTAAATCCTTTAAATTTTAAATTCTAAAAGCTGTAAAATTTGTAAAAATCTCTTGAATTTCTTTTATCCCAATATAATCATTAGAAATAATTAAAAATTTTTTATAAACACCCTCAAAATCCCTGGAAATTTTTTTATAAATCTCTCGCGATCCGTTTACATTTTTTAAATTCCCTTTAATTATTTGAATCCTTTGAAATCTTTCAAAACGCCTGACAATAATTTTCTATCTTTTAAAATGACTGGAAATCACTTGAAATCCCTGGAAACTTCTGTAAATTCTTTAAGATCCCTGTAGATCTTTTAAAATCCTTTGACTTTCCTTGAAATATTTTTAAATCCCTGATAATTCCGTGAAATCCATTAGACACATTTATCCTAAAAACGACCCACGTTTTCAAACAGATGTAATCCAAACTCAAAAATCTAACATCTCTTAAAAACGAAAAAACCGATTTTTGGAAACTGAATCTGGATCCAAGTCTTCCTACAAAAATCTAGTAAACACTATTCCAAAATTAAAAATCCAGAACTTTAATTTATAGACAGAACTAAAAATGTTGAAATTACCAGAAAAAAATCAAGAAGCTGAAGAAGAGACCCTGCTCTCTCGAAAAATTGAAGAGACTGATGTTCCGAATGAAAAAGTCTCGGTAAATTATAATTCCAAGTTTATTTTATGTGACGTTCTTGCATATCAGTTGGGTAAATAAAAGCTCGTTACGGCCTGGCAACAGCATTGCCCAAAAAATAAAACCACCTGTATCCACAGTTCAGGCTTTCTTTAAGAAAAAGATACCCGAAATGAATATATTTTTAATGCAACAGGAAGGAAAAACTGCTTTTTGAGGAAAGGAATTCCCGCTGATTATTGAAAAAATTCACTTTGAATGGAAATAGAATTTTTATTTAAATTTTTCGAGTCGCTGAATGTAAACGATAGCGTTTTTAGTTCATGGCTCGAACTCCCACCATTTTTCGGGAGGTAAATGAAAAGTGGGTGAACTGATAAGAATATCGTTTCGAGGCCGCGCATCGCTTCTGATTACGCAACCATTAAAACCGGTAGTTCTAGGTACAGAAACGTAAATCTAGTTGGAAAATAAAAGTTCTCAAGTTGAAATAAAAAGGCGATTTTCCTTGTCCTTTGAATCCGAATTGGAAGTCAATTTTTATTCGTTTGAAAATTTCCAATTGTTAATTATAATTCAATATTTCTAATTGAAGCTTTGACCCAAATTAATAACAATTCAACACTACAGATTATTTAATAATACAAATAAGTTTACTCAAGAGCCTCTTTTCTTTTCTAAAAATGTGAAAATTCTGCAAGAAAATTCACAGCGATACTGTAGTAGTTGGGAAATATTTTATAATAAATACTAAACAGTTTCATTCACTGTAGAGCGACCCCGATTAAGTTAGAAAATAAATATTCATTTCTAGTAAGCAAAATACCAGTTTCTAGGTACCTTAAAAATTAAAGTCCTAAAAATTCCTGAATTATAGGAGCAATTTTCTCGGGGTTGTTTAGATGAACGTGGTGACTTCCCTCGACTTCCCGGTACTCGAATTTTTTAGCGGTGAGCTTGATTTTGTCGAGAACTTTGTGATAGTTTTCTGGCTGATCAAGTTTCATTCCTGGGATGGCACGGATGTTTAGGTAAGCGCATTTTATTTTTGCAGCGAATGCCATCACGAGGTCCATGGAAAGCATTCCTAGGAGCGATACCTGAAAAATATTAAATTATAAATATTCAAATTCGATCTGGGAACGGAAAATGGACGTGGCTTTAAGATTTTGAGAGATTTAAAAATATTTCAAAGAAATTTAAAGAGTTTAAAGTAATTTCAAGGGATTTGAAAAGATTTTTAGGGATTTTAATTGGTTTCAAGGTTTTTAAGGGATAATCAGGGATTTCTAAAAATTTTAAGGGATTTCGAGTAATTAGAAAAAAATTTAATAACTGTTCACGAATTTAAAAGAATTTCAAGGGATTATCAGAAATTTTAAGAGTTTTACAAGACTTTAATATGAAATATGAAATATAAAGAATATAAATATAAATTAATAGAATAGAGATATTATAAAAATTATACCTTTAGCCTCGGGTCTCGACGGAAGTAATAATGATTCGAGATTGTAGCCGGCTGCATTCCTCTCTTCATTAAAATCTCGGCACTTTCTCTAGTTATATCTCCATTGTAAGCCCCCTCGACAATGTCGATCATTTCATTGTACTTGTAACATGGGACATTGTCAAGGGTCAGATCTTCGTATTTTAAAAATCTATCGATGAAGATTCCTGTTAAATCTACTGACTTCGTTATCTCCCTCACATTCGGGCTGGCGATATCGAGGCTTATTACAAACTCGACCTCGTCGGGGAAGGAAGCAGCGTAAAGAAACGATATCGCTCCACCTAAAGAATGGCCAAGAAGTTTCACCTAAAAAAAAGCTTTTTTAAAAATGCTTGAAGAATTCGAGCTACTAAACATTCTAGATTTTAATTTAGAATTAATAAATGGAAATAATAGTATTTTATAATCAGTCATCACAGGACGGATAAAAAATCTTTAAATTAAATCCATAAATTTTTAGTATACGGTAAAGGGTGAAGTACACAATAAATGAATTTAAAACAAGTCTTAAATAAAGTTACATAAATTAAGGTCATGCAAGTTACAAAGCAACTTAGATTATTATCGAGATATCAAGAATGATGTGCAATTTCTATATTTTAATTACTATTTGCGTGCAATCTCCACAGACAGCTCTCCAAAACTTAGAACTTATGTCAGTAGAAGATTAGATTTCATACAGTTACAGTGTTTCTTTTTTAGTTATTAAAAAAAAAAAAAATTTAAGGGTGTTGGATTCGGTCTAAACTTAAAATTCAATTCCTCATTTTACTCAAAAAATATTGTAAACAGGTATCTTTTCGCTTTGAACATTTTATCTTTTTCAAAATAAAATTTTGCGGACAGAGCGAAAAAAAATATACATTTATTACTTTTGGAGAAAAACGAAGAATTCGAAGTTTTAAAAAATTTCGAACTTTTCATTTTACGTAAAAAATATTTAATTTAAAGACTTTTTCACTCTGTACCCACAATTCTATTTTAAAAAAGAGCATTGCTACAGAGCGAAATAATATCTAGGTGTAATATTTGTCGAGTAAAATGAGGAGATGGAATTTTAGGGTTTAAACTTGGGGCCCTTAGTTTTTTTTTTTCCTTTTTTTTGGATCGCTAACCTTATTCCATTTATAGTACTGAACGATTCTACGAAGCAAGATGATACCATCCCAGTGAACGTAATAAAATTGTCCCGTTGGATAATGGGAGGATAACCCATGACCAGGTAAATCCAAACACAATACAGAAAGACTTTTAGACAAAAGTGGTATCAATTTATCGAAGCTGCCGGCATTATCTTGACGACCATGTAATGCCACTATCGGTTGAATCTCTTTTGAACCCCACCATTTTCCTGCAGATAATCAGAATTTATTATTATCAAAATTATCAAAAACAAAATCTCAAAGTTTAAACCTGAACATTTGATTTCCGCATTTTACTCACCAGATATTAAAAAAAAAACTTTTTTTCGTCTGTAGCACTATTCAGTTTTTAAATATAAAAATGCGTATAGAGCGAGAAAATAGATAATTTAAATATTTTTTGTGTAAAATGAAGAATCCGAATTATAAAAAAAATCTTTCTTTTCGTTTTAAACAAAAAGTATAGAAATTAAGTTTTTTTTTTCATCTGTACGCATATTTCTATTGAACAATTAAATAGCGCTACAGAGAAAAAAAATTTAATTATAATATTCGTTAAGTAAAATGAAGAATACAAATATTAAGGTGAGAACTTGGATCCAACACCCTTAAAAAATTATTGGGTAGGTGAAAAAAGAAGAAAAATAGTTACATGCAAATGAAGGAAGGAAGGAAGTAGGGATTTTAATTTTTAAGTGTTGTTAGATCCAAGTTCTAACTTTAAAATTCGAATTCCTCTTTTCATTCAATAATTATTAGAATTAGATATATTTTCGCTCTATAGCATTCCTTTTTATAAAAATAGTACTATATTTACAGAGCGAAAAAAATTTATTTTTTTAGAAATATATAATGACAATATTTATTAAGTAAAATGAGGAAATCGAATTTTGAGATTATAACTTGGATTCAACGCCCTTAAATTGAAAGATGATGGTTTATAAATAAAATGAAACAAAGTAGCAGCGAAAGCGAATTTAAGCTTCGAACTTTTCAGTTGGAGAAGTCAGTTACTTTTGAAACTTTTTGCGTTAAATGAAAAATTCGAAATCTAAGCTCAAAATTCAATAGTTTAATTTTACACAAAATTATAAAAACTAGATATTTTGTCGTTCTACATGCATAATTCTATTTAATTTAATTTAAATTAAATTTTGAGCTTAGAACTTGGATCTAAGATCCTTAAGCATTCAAGAATAAAAAAGAACAATTTAAGATTAAAACTTTGAAAAAGCATTCAAGTAGAAAAAAGTTTGGAAAACGTTGAATTTTATTTACAATTTTTTTTAATTTAATAAAAAACAAAGCGTTAAAAGAAGCTAAAAAAAAGTTAAGTAAAAACAAAAAAAGTGTCTCAATTTGAAGCCAGCGAACGATTTTGACATCAAAACACTTTATAAGCAGAATTCTGAAAATTATAATAAAAATTTTATAAATTTTTTCTTCTTTAATTAAATAATTAGATTTCACAAGAGATCGTTCCTGTTTTGGAGAGAGTTCTGTCTAGGATATTATAAAATAAATTAGGACTGGAATTCCTTGCAATTGAAGAACTTTTTATCCAGTGGGCACAAAATTTAAAGACATAATTAAAACGTCCTAAAAACAAAAAAAAAAGTTAAAAGACGTTTTAAGAACGTTGTAAAAAAATTTCCTCAAAATTCCGTAAAGAACAATAAAATCCCCTAAAATCACTTTAAAACATCAAAATTTCTTAAAATTCGTTTCTAAAATCTTCAAAATTTCACAAAATCTTTTAAAACTTGTAAAAATAATTTGAAATCTCTTCAAAGTCCATGAGGAATGTTAAACCCCCTTAAAATTCGTCAAAATGTTTAAAAATTCCAGAAACCTGTTAAAATCCTTTAAAATTCCACGAAGAACTTCAGAATCCTGTAAAATCTCTTAAAGTTCGCTGAAATCTCTTAAAATTCTTAAAAACGACTTCAAAAAATTTTTAAAAACGTTATAAAAAGAAAAATAACATCAAATAAAATTCTAAAAACGTCTCAAATACCAAATTCATCCTAAAAATGTTTTTAGACCACTTTACGTTTTTAGAAAGTTATTTTTTTTAACTCAGAATTTTTGTAGGAACGTCTTGAGATTAAAACCATCTGGAGACATTTGTGCTCACTGGGTTATCGTTTGGATTTGAAAATTTACTCGCTTTCTAACCTTGTCCCACTTGTAGTATTTAACGATTCTACGTAGATATAAAACCCCGTCCCACATTATATAATAAAATTGCCCTTCTGGAAGATGAGAGGAGAGGCCGTGGCCAGGAAGATCAATGCTGAGAATCGAAGTCCCGGGTGGAAAATGCCTAACCAAAGGATCAAAAGATCCTGCGTTATCCTGCCAACCATGAATCATCAAGATTGGCTGCACGTTCTCTGGTCCCCATCGTTTACCTAAATTTATTCAGTGAATTATCAAATCTTTTAATTATCAGATGAAATTCTCATTCAAAAATCTAAAAACTACAAAAAATAGAAAAATTCCAAAAGCTGGAAAAATTAAAAAAGGAAATTTCAAAATGCCAAAAACAGGAACAATATTTTCTCTCCAATTCGTCAAGTAGCGAACCATGTAAATAAGTTTATAGTTGAAAGTCTTTGTCTTATCTAATCGTTATCAGATTTATTTTTACATTTTATCATTAAGTAATTAAGAAAATGACCTTCTTTCTGTTTTAATTCTTTAAAAACAGGAAAAGAGAAGAGAAATAGTTTTGTTCTATTGTTTGATTTTCGATGGAATAAATGAATGCGATTTTAGGTGGGATGAAGTAAATTTTGGGAGGGGAATAAAATTAAAAAATGCTATGATTAGAAAAAGAAAGAGAAATTATTTTTTAATTCGAAGGAACTCACCACTTATAAAACCCCAAGGCACTGGAATCTGAATTTCCTCCGCTTCTGTAAAAAAGAAATATTTATTTTTTATTAGAATTAATTTTATGAAGCGTTCAAAATTTTGTGGTTTTAGATTGAAAGTGGAAAAAATTGAATCCGCCTGAAATTGAAGATATTTTGTTCAAAAGGTTCTGAATTGAATAATTTTAAGTTAACGTTCGAAATTATATAATTAAATTATTTTGCAGTGGAAAATATAGGAAGAAATTATTGTAAAATACAGAATAAAAACACTTTTTACATGGAATGGCTTAAAATTAACGGTATTTTAAATTGAATAATTTTCAAGTTCGATAAATTCAGTTTGAAAATGTTAAAAATTAAAATTAGAAAAAAAAGTTTTATGTTGAAATTGAATAATTTCGAAATAAAAGGGTTTGAAATGAAACAATTTTCAGATTATATATGTTCACAATTAAAATATTTTATTAGTTTGGAAAATTTAAAAAAATAAAATAAAAGCTTCGAAGTCTACTTTTCATTCATTCAAAACATTAAAAACTGAATAATTTAAGATTAAAAGCGCTAGTCTTTAAAATAGAAATTAAAAATATAGCAATTTTTAGAATCAGTAAAATGAAATAAGTCGAATAAAAATATGTATTATATTATACAAAATTTTTATTAACAAAATTTAAATGGACAAATGTTTAAACTTTCGTAAAAAAAGTTGTATTCAAAATACAAAATTTCTACAAAATTTGAAAGAAAAAAAACCAGAATAAAAGTTTTGAACAAGGGATTTGAATAGAAGTTTTACACAAATATTTTTTTTGAGAATTTGAAAATGCGGATATTTTATATTTTCGAGAAATTTAAATGCCGGAAATTTGAAATTTCGATAATTTTCTACTTTCTTGAAAATTAATATTTCTGGTATATTTTCAGTAATATTATATACATTCTTATTCTGAAATTTCCACTTTTCAGAAAGTTGAATTTTCGGGAATTATTTATTCGGTATTCTTTGACACTTAGAATTCTGGTATTTGGGCAAAAAGATTTGTCCTAATATCAAATAAAGGAAAAACAGAGAGTGAAAAAATTACTCTTTCAATTAATATTCCGTCCATAAAAACCGAAGAAATTGAATTTCAAGACTACAACCGTTAAAAAAAGAGAAAATGAGAATTATTACAATTACAGGAAACACTAATTAAAAAATAATTAAAGCACTCCTCATACCTTCTATCTTGTATCCGTTTGACATTTCGTTTTTTTCCTCGGAAGAATTCCAAAAATTCGAATTCATTCTTCTTTCTCAATTAAGTCTCTGAAAAACGTAAAAAATCGTCAAAATATGAAAATCCTGTCTCGTAATCTTTAAAATTTAATTAAAACAACCTGATTACATACATCAGATACATATTTATAAAGTCCAATAATGTGACATTAAAATAATTATTATTATATATATTATATTATGCGCAAGTCACCTTATAAATGAGATTGATAAGTGTGAGTTTGTATTATCTGTATATATCTGTATATAAAGAAATAAATAAATTAATCAGGGAAAACCTAACCTGAGGAATGATTTAAAATCCGACAATTCCCGAGAAAGTTCGCTTTGTCTCTAACTAAATTTTCCACAAACAAGGAGAAAGTAAAGAAGCGTAAAATTTTCTCTGAGAATGGACCTTTGGATTTAAATATCATTAAATATATTGGGAAATTAACGGTATAATCACCTTTCTAGATAGACGATCTGCTTATCATAATGTGCGTGTGTGAGTGTCTTTCTCTTGATTGTATAATATTGATTTGACACACACACACACATATGTAATATTGCAAGTGATAAGTATGTAAAATTTCCATACGTCCATGAAAATTTCACATAAAATTTCATGAAACTTTGGTCTAGTGAAAAGTTTCATGAAACTTTAAAAACTGAAACATTGCAATGTTTCAAAGATGGCAGCGGGAAAATTAAAACTAGTAAAGCACACGGTGCCTTTCTTGCGGAATTTTTAAGCATTTAAAGTAATAATTCAACACTTTTCTTCAACACTTTCACAAATATTATAGTTTTTGACTGAAACTACACTGAATAATATTCCAAAGCATGTTTAAACTTGTGGCAAAGTGATATATAAGTTCGTAAGTTGATTTTGTGGTAACTATGAAAATTGACTGAAAAATTTGAAATTTTCGATAGTTTTAAGTGAAAGTTGCAATATTTCAATGAAACATTTCATTGCCTTAAAACTGCAGTCAACTGTCATAACAGCAGACGTCACGTCAGTGAAGAAAAATTCAATTGCAAAAAGTATAAAAAATGTGACTAAACAATTTTGTTTGACTTACCTATTTGCATTCACGACATTATTATCATTATCATAACAATATATGATTCAATAACCAGTTAAAGAAAAGAGTAAATTCAGACTCTTCGAAATCCCTCTTTTAATTAAAGGGAAACAAAATAAAATGTGAGTTTATTTTTAACTTTTAGAATATAATGAGGATGGCAGGAAAATTGCGTAGTTTCTTTGCGTTTTAAATGAGTTTATTATCACACTTGAAGAATAAGCTGTAAAATAAATTAGCAGTAATTATCGGAAAATTTACATTAAGGGAAATTATTGAATTTTAAGGTTAAGTTTCGAAATCTTTGTTTTATACATTTTATATATGCAAAAAAAAAATAATAAAAGTAAATCTTTTTTCGTTCAACAATCACAGTTTTATTGCGAAAGAGTTTATTTACAGAACGGAAAAATATCTGATTGCAATTTGCAATTTTAGTTATCTTTCTCTGTAATGACGTTTTGCCAGAGATTCAATTTCCACATTTTACTCAACAGATATTGAAAATAATAATTTTTTTGCTATGTGGCGTTATTCCATTTTTAAATGGAAATTTGCGTACAGAGAGAAAAAATATATAATTTTAATACTTTTTGCGTAAAACGAGGAATTCAGAAGATTTTTTTTTAAGAGATTTCAGAAGATTTCATGGGGTTTCAGAAAATTTAAAGTGATATTGTGCGAAATTTTTTAAAAATTTCAATACCATTATTACTGGAAATTTATTTACATTTTTAATACTATACAGAGTGAAAAAATCGAATTGTTTTGGAAAAATGAGAAATTTTTTTTACCTTTAATAAAAGCCAGAGTTTTAAAATCAGAATCTGATTAAAAAAAGGTAAAAATCTAATTAAAAATATTCATTCCCTTGCAGAATTAAATCGAGCTTCGAGAATAAGTTAAATAAATTGTAAATTAGAATTATGGAAGATTCGCATAAGATAATCAAAAACATCTTCTACGCCGGAACAAAAACTATGAACTTCGTTCCTGGCACGAAAGTAAGAACAATTTTAACAAATTTTCATTATCGAAACGAATTTCTATTTATTTTATTGTCTCTTCTTTTTTCAGGTTGTCTTCCACTTCAAAACAACAAAATGCGATGCCAATAAAACCGTGATAGACGACAGTAGAAAAATGGGAAATCTCATGGAACTTGTCCTTGGAAAAAAATTCAAACTCGAAGTTTGGGAAGTAATTGTCCAAAAAATGGCACTTAACGAAGTCGCCTCTTTCAAAGTACACAAAAGTGTATGTATTTATCTTTTCAGAAATTAGATCCAAATTCCCACCTCAAAATTCAATTTCTTCATTTTACTTAATAAATATTGGAACTATTTATTTTTTCGTTCTTTACGCATATTTATATTGAAAAAGTGAATAGCGCTACAGAGCGAAAACATATCTAGTTACAATATTTATTAGGTAAAATGAAAAAATCGAATTTTGAGATGAGAATTTGGATCTAACAGCCTTAATATTAACGAATTAATTAATAGAATTAATAAAATTAATTTTCTCTTCGATCTAGCTAGTCTCTCCATATCCATTCGTTTCGAAAACTCTCCGAGAAGTTGGAAAACCACAATCTGAAAAAAGAAATCATCACTGCTGTGGGATGACCTTGCAAAATGAAGGCATCGGATACGACGATTTAAACGACCTCATAAAAAATCCTCAAGACCTGGAGTTCACAATCGGTAGATTACTTTTTTACAACTTGAGCTAAAATTGCTTTTACTGATTATCTAAAGAGAGAATAAAGATAAATATTTTCAAGGAAAAGTACATTAAAAGAAAGAGACGGATATTATAAAGTTTTTAGATTTTGAAAATAATTTATTTCAATATTTTATTTATATAGAGTTGATATCGGTCGTGCCTCCAAATGAATACGAAAAGCAATCTTGGCAATTGACAGAAGAAGAAAAGCTGAAGTCGATTCCTGGTTTGAGAGAAAAGGGAAATGCACTCTTCAAAGAAAAAAACTACGAGGGAGCGGCAGAAACTTACGCGAAAGCAATCTCGTATTTAGAACAACTGATGCTCGCGTAATTTATCAATTTTACTAGATATATTTGAGTTACTCTCAGAAAGTAGTTTATTTCAATTTTTAATTTTCATTTTAGAACATGTTTCTTTCAGTGAGAAACCAAGGGATGAGGAATGGAAGCAACTGAACGATATGAAAACACCTTTTCTGTTGAATTACGCGCAATGTAAATTATTGCAGAAGGAATATTACGCTGTAATCGAACATTGCACCACCGTTTTGAAAAACGATCCAAGTAATTTTTTTCAGTATTTAAGTAATTAAACGTAATTTTTAACTTAAAATTCAATTTCCCCATTTTACTCAATAAATATTAAATTTAGGTATTTTTTCACTCTGTGCAATAATTTTTATTTAAAAATTGAGAAGTACTACAAAGCGAAAAAATATATAATTACAATATTTATTAAGTAAAATGAAGAAATCGAACTTTAATTAAAACTTTCGGCACCAGACTATAAAAAAAAGCTTTTCTAAGCATTTCATTAATTTTCAGATAATGTGAAGGCATTTTACAGAAGAGGAAAAGCTCACATCGGAGCTTGGAATGAAAAAGAAGCAATAGAAGATTTAAATCGAGCAGCAGAATTAGATTCCTCGTTACGAACTACCGTCGAAAAGGAACTGCAATCTTTTGCCACGGCAATAAAAGAAAAGGACAAGTCTCAGAAGAAAATACTCTCTCAAATGTTTTATAAATAATCTTGCATTTTATTTTTTATCTCATGCATTGTGATTTAATGTATAATTCTTACGTAAATAAAATATAATAGAGAAAAAATCAAATTTTTTTAATATTCTTTAAGAATCTAGATGGACGTGAAGATCCAACTATGAAATATCCAATAAAATCATTACAGTAATTTCATGGATTTTATTAAGTAGATTTCAAACAAATTCCTAAAAGAAAAAATATTTTAAAATCTACTAATAAAATTCTTTACAAAAATATTTTATAATATTGGAATATTATTTCATTTCGTGTAATTTTGGCAATTTGGTCAGGTGTCTCTGGCTTTTCGTTATGTGACCTTGACCTTGACCGCTTGACCTTGTCAGTAGCAGAAGCCGGTCACGTGATTTAGTCACGTGATAAAGTGCCGGAAAGCCCGGAAAGCTGCGTGTCTAATTTACAGAAAATTTTTTGAAGATTTTTCTTTTTTAGTGCAATTTTTAAGGACCTGAAAGAAAAGAGGACAGCGTTAATTATGTCTTTAATTAGAGATTGAACATATTTGGAACTTGAAACTCTATTTTACATATAAGATCGTAAGATATATGTATAACTACAAATTTTTTTTATCATAACCTACAAGTCAAAACATAAATGGGAAAATTTTTGGAAATTAGTAGAAAATTGTCGAATGCGGTGAGATCTCGACGAAGGGTTGTAATTACGGGGATAGGGATTGTTTCTCCCTTGGGATGTGGAGTTCAATATTCGTGGAAAGCCCTTCTTAATGGAAAATGTGGAATTGTCAAACTCGAGGAACCCGATTACGAAAAACTACCTTGCAAAATTGGTGAGATTTAAAAATAAATAAATAAATAATGTAAAACATGTACAATAATGCAATATGTAATAATAATATAATATATAATATATTAATTTTTTTGTGTAATAATCTTTATAATTTTCTTTTTACAGGTATGGCTTTTGGTTTCAAATTTTCCAAAATTATCTAAAATATTCCTTGAAAATTTTGAAAATCCTTTTTAATTTTTGAAAATCCCTTTTGTGGATTTATTCACTTATTTTCTTTAATTATAGGTTTACCTGTAAATTTAAAATGCGGGAAGTGGATTTCTGGTTTGAAAAAACTTTTTCGAATAATCAATCTAAATATTTTTATTTGAATTTTGAATGATTTTTAAAAGTTTAAAGGGCTTTCAAGTGATTTTAAGTAATTTGTATTACTTTAGAATCATTTAAAATCTTTCGAAATTGCTCAAAATTCGCTAAAATCGATTAAAATCCGTTAAATTTTCTAATTCCTTTAAATTCTGAAAACTCTTCTGAGTCTTTTGAAATCTCATCAAATCTTTAGTTTCAGATCTCTTAAAATTAGTGATCTTAAAAAGTTAGAGCAAACAGTCACACTGAAAAAAAATTACAAATTAATAAATTTATTTTCTTATTGAATTAATTTAGACATTTAAAACTCTTTTAAAGATAATCCAATTGTAACTTGTTTTTCAGCTGCTGTGGTCCCAAAAGGAACTCAACTCCACGAATTGGACCTAAACTCAAAATTTTCAAAAAGCGAACTCAGAACCATGTGTCCTGCTACTGCTTATGCATTAATCGCAGCAGAAGAAGCTTTGAGTGACGCAAAATGGAAACCAGAGAACGAAGAAGATAAAAGAGACACTGGAGTTGCAGTTGGAATTGGAATGATAGATTTAGTTGACGTTTGCTCAATGTACGAGACTTTGAAGAAAAGCTACAGCAAAGTCAGTCCTTATTTTGTTCCAAGGATTCTACCAAACATGGCTGCTGGGCAAATTAGCATGAAATATGGATTCCGAGGACCAAATCACTGTGTCTCCACTGCTTGTGCGACTGGAGCTCATTCTATTGGTAAAAATTTCAAAAATTTATTTGGAATTTCTTAAGATCTCTTGAAATTTCTAGAAAATCTCTTTGAATCCCAAAAATTTACTACAAACTTTTTATTCCAGGCGATGCTTTTCGATTTGTCCGAGGAGGCGAGACGAACGTAATGGTTTGTGGAGGGGCGGAAGCTTGTATTTCCCCCTTGGCAATCGCAG
Organism: Synergus gifuensis; assembly: GCA_904066015.1. NCBI lineage: Eukaryota > Metazoa > Arthropoda > Insecta > Hymenoptera > Cynipidae > Synergus > Synergus gifuensis. The sequence goes on along the minus strand of CAJFCO010000095.1, from coordinate 1,322,563 downwards.
CTTTTTGTCGTCTTCGAGCCCTCAGCACATCTCGCAACGATTTTCCCCAAGAAGCTTCTCGGCCTTTCGACAAAGACCGCGACGGTTTCGTGATGGGAGAAGGTTCCGCAATCCTCGTCCTGGAAGATTTGAATCACGCCCTGGAAAGAAAAGCGCCAATCTACGCTGAAATTCTCGGCTACGGACTTTCGGGTAGAGTTTTAAAATTCTTGAAAATATTTAATTCTCAATGAGTTCATCTCTTTTCCCTGCAAATTTTAATCTTCAATTAGAATTCTCAATTTTAATTTTATTGACTCAAATTGGAGGTCAAATTCTTTTTCCTTTTGAAATCAGGAGAACTTTTTAATTTAAACTTTCTATTTTCAGGTGACGCGGCCCATTTAACAGCGCCAAGTGAAGATGGAACAGGAGCAATTTTAGCGATGGATAGAGCCTTAAAAGACGCCGGAGTTGACACGACAGAAATAAGTTTTGTAAACGCTCACGCAACTTCGACTCCTCTTGGCGATGCGATAGAATTAAAGGCGATTCAGTCCCTCTTCGGGGAACACAGTAAAAATGTCTTCGTCTCGAGTACGAAAGGCGCTCATGGACATTTGTTGGGAGCCGCAGGAAATTTGGAATCTGCCTTCACGATTTTGGCGATCAAGGAAGGCGTCATTCCTCCCACGATCAATCTACAGAATTTGAATATCGAGAGCGATCTAAAATTTGTTCCACATGTAAAAAAAGAATGGACGAGTGAGAAAAGGAGAGTCGCTTTGAAAAATGCGTTCGGATTCGGAGGGACAAACGCTTCGCTTTGTTTCGCAGAATACATGGAATAAGCAAAGGGCAAGTGACTCTTGGAATCTTTGAAATCCTTAAAATATTTTGAAATCTCTCAACTCTTTGAAATTCAGTGAAATTGACCTACTATTTAGTCAAATTGACCTACTAATCAGACAAATTTATTAAATTTAAGTCGACGTCACCTTGAACTCAATTATATAGACCTAATATCCAACAGAAATGATTTAAACCTAGTCAAATTGACCTATATTCACCTATATTGTATTTCATACAATTTCAAGGAATTGAAGCGATTTAAAATATTTTATAAATTTTTAAATGCGAGAAAAAAATTTTCTGAGGAAAATTGTTAAATATAAGACTGATGAGCATTTCATAGATTCTAAAAAGTTTAGCTTAAGGTTTAATGAAGAAAGGCTAAAAGCTTTTGTTCTCTAGGTTTATTTTCCTGATTTTATTAGATGGTTAACGAGACAAAAAAGAACTCGTTTCTTGTCTAAAAATGTACATAAATGTATATAATAAAAGTATAAATGTCTATGTCGAGTAAAATCTATGTAGAATTAAACTAAGAAAAAGGGGAGTTTAATTTACATTGGAATGCAACATTTATTTTTATACATATTAAAGTTTCAAATCATGATTAAATAAAACTGTCATTACAACGATGACAATTCTTTTGTGTGATTATTATTGTGCGTTGTAGCTCGAATGTGTACAAAGAACAATTGATCGCATAAATTAATGTTCGTAGAGCTAATAGAATTGGTTACGAAAGGTAAATTCGTCTTAATAAAAACTACCCGTTTGCATTACCTATAATACAAATCAGTGAGGATTGGAAGATCTTAAGCGGTTGCACATTCTTTCGAAAGACTCTTTCAATCTCTGGCGAAGCTTCTGCCTTTCCACAAGAATTTGAGACCTATTGGATTGATATTTAATTATTTCCTCCATTGGGATGGTGTAACTTTCCGTTTCTTCGTCATCGAATTTGGAATCCTGCGAATTAAATAAAGTTATACATGGAAATCAAGATAATGTATCGAATTGACCTACCATTCAAGTTAATTTGAATTTATTCGAATGGACCTTGAATTATTATTATTCTTTTGAATAAATTCAAGAGAATTTGTTCACAATTTCTTTTTAAAGCTATGAAGAATATTTAAAATTCTTGAGGACGTCACTTCTATTAATCTCTGACGAAGGATTTAAAATTTAAAAGATTTTTAGGAATTTAAAAATTAATAGAAACCTATTGATTTCCTTAAAATCCCATAAAATCCCATAAAATCTCAAAAATTCTTTTCAATCTAATAAAATTCCAATGAAGAACCTTTAAGTTCCCTAAATTGCATCAAAATTTCTAAAAAAAAAAAAATAAATAATTGGAAAAAACTCTTGAATATTTAAAATTCCTTAAAATTCTGTGAAATCCTTTAAAATTTCTCAAAATCTTCTAAAATCTAAAAATAGCTTTTGAAATTTCTGTTAATTCCTTAAAATGATTTTAATATGTTAAAATTTCTTACAATTCTTACAAACTTCGTAAAATCCTTTAAAATTCCACGAAAAACTTAAAAATTCGATAAAATACGTAAAAATCTCTTAAAATTTTTGAAAATCTTTTGAAACAAGTAAATCTCCAAACTCAAACACTATTTCAATCCAAAATAGAAAAGCGTACCTCCAGCATTTCCAAGAGAGTTGGCCTCTCACATCTATTAATACGAATCGAATAGTTATTTCTAGGCTTATCCTGACTCTTGTTGCAATTTTCCTCATGATTACAAAAACCATCACTACACGCAACTTCAGATCCATCCGGCGTACAGGGAAAAGATCCACTACTAACGTAATGTTCCGAAGAGTATCCTCGATCTCTAGAAGAATATTCACTCGATGATCGATCAACTTTGTCCGTCATTTTCGCGATCATGTGGTCCTTCATTTCCGTCCACATATTATTTGGTCGATCCAACCAGACGTTGGTTAAATCCGTAACAGGATCGTCACTTAAACTCCACTCCTGGCTCTCGCTCTCTTGGGACGAAAGTTTCGTGTCTT